>CM046841.1:5622882-6222882 GCA_025618425.1 Heliocidaris tuberculata
ACTGACCTATTGACAATTTGAACAAAAATGACAGTATACAAATTTTGATATTTTCTAAAGCAGAAATAATCCTTTGAGTTGAGAGCATCACTGCATCAAGACACAAAAAAATCTTGTCAGTGAATGGATGTCAAATTTAACGTGACCTTTATGGGAGTGTCAACCTTTTTTTTACAGGATCCTCTATTCCATTATCTATCTGGAGTAGAAATTTGCGAGAAATATGTTTAACATGCTAATGGTTTACAGTCTCCTTTCAAGCAATTTCATTGCAAAAACTCTGATTTTACAATAGAATTTTAAAGTCCAGCTTCACATACTACTATCCATATTTTCTTCATTCTTCCTCTTCTTAAGGGTACCAGTCACCAAAAATAATTTTGCTCTGTATGTTAGAGGTTGCATGTCGTTATGCTATATTCGAAATATGGGAATGGGCTTCAAATATTAATTGGTCTTATCAATACCCTAATTGATAGAGCACAGACTGCGGCGGTGGTAGTCCTTCCCTGGCAGCTGCATTAATTTGTTCAATGAATGCCTCATTAATGCTAACTTTGCCTTGCATTCGTCTGAAAAGACATATTCCACTTCGCTCTCGTGTAATTGTGCTATTACTTGAAGCACATGGGAAAGACTGGGCTGTGCACTCAATAATTCTTCTGCCTCTCTCGTCTCCTGCGGTGACGGTCTAATGCAATCAGGAAAATGAAGAATGAGATGTTCAAGAAAGCCATCAACAGTGTCCAAGCTTGTGACGCATTGAGCACTAGGGGTAGGCTGAATCGCTCCCAGAATGCAAAATGGAGTGTTGCTTGGGATCTCTCTGCCTTTCTGCGAGGCGTAGTTGGCAGTAACGCGTTCTCCAGAAAAAGTTGACTGAGCATGGAGATGTCCCCACTTGCAGTATCGCTATCGGTCTTGACCAACCTAGTGAGTACGTTGAACACTTCGCTAGAAACCAACATCTTACCACCCTCACTGAGCTTTGAAACAAGTCCAGATGAAGTTGACTTGGCCAAGACAATGTTCTCTCCATCATGGCCATTCACGATAGCTGTTAGGGGCTCAATACAGTCCACGTCAATGGCTTGGCTCTTGCCCGTGGATGGTGGGCCAACAAATATGTTGATGATGTTGGTTTTCACTGCCCTTCTATTGTAGCAGACTTTACTTTTCTCAGCAAAAGATACCCAGGACGAAAATCCAATTGAAACCAGTTGGAAATTTCCAGTTGAAACCAATTGCCAACTGGATTTCTAATAGGGAAATTGGAACAACTGGTTCCAGTTGAAAGCAGTTGAAATTTCCAGTTAAGATTTCCAGTTGAAACCAATAGAAATTTCCAGTTGAATCCACTTGAAATTTCCAGTTAAAGGAGAATGAAACCCGGAGGAAAAGTCAATTTTAATGAAAAGGGAGGATAGGGAGAAGCAATTAAAAAAGGTTCCATCAGAATCGGTTAAGAAATAAAGTTATGAAAGTTTGAAAAGTCTCCATTTATTTTCTATGGCGATCGTCAAATTGGCAGTGTTGCTTCAAAGTGACAGGTTTGGTAGTACAACTCTCCATATGTTTTGTACACAAAATTCCATATTTTCTTCATTATCGCTAAAGATGCTACTTGTCTTTTTGTGAACTCGACATATGTTGTGTCAAATACATTTACATTTTTGTAAAGACATTGGAGACTACAATATTGTACTTACTTCAAATAATGTATGTACAATATCTCTGTGTTATACAGCTTGCATTTGTTCACAGTTAATGCTTTTTAATTCCTTTGTTATTACCTATAATTGATGCAAATGACTCAGATTGTTCAAGTATTGTAAACTGATCTTTCTTTGTATACGGGGAATCCGTTACATTAAACTTCAATATCAATAATTAAGAAACATACTCTTTATGTGAAAATGTGAGCGAATTTGCACACACCCCACTACGTTATGCAAATTAACTGGTTTTCAACTGGAACCAATTGGTAATTGGTTTCAACTGGAAATATTTGCCAACTGGTTTCCAACTGGAAATATACTCAGTAGTTGGCAACTGGAAATAGTCAGTTGGAAATATTTGCTAACTGGTTTCCAATTGGAACCATTTGGCAACTGGAAATATTTGCTAACTGGTTTCCAACTGGATTTCCAACTGGAAAAATATTCATCTCAACTGGTATTTTTGCGTTTCCAGTTGAATTTAACTGGATCCAGTTGAAACCAGTTGAAACCAATTAACACCAATTGAAACTAATTGAAACCATTTGAAACCAGTTGGAAGTTCCAGTTGGTTTCAATTGGATTTTCGTCCTGGGTATGCAGTAGTTGTACTACACTGTTGAACAAATACCCCATGCAGGAGCTTATCGACTTTGCTTGATTACTGATGTAATTTCCAACTGACTCAGGCAATAAAGCCTTATAATCGAAGGGGGTGGACATCAATCTCCCATGCAAATTTTCCCATGTCCGAGCATTCTGTTTCGACGACATGCGCGACATGACGTCGAATTGATTATTATTAATTTTATTACTTTTATCATTATTATTGTCATTATTATTATTAATAATGATATTGTTGTCATTATTGATACTACTTTAGCTACGGAACTTCACTTACAATGAAATAAAAATTTCAACAATATAATCTAAAGCTGTTAATCAGCGTAAAAAACATGTCAGTTTATCCCAGATACGAGTAGGTACAGTATGTCATATACAATGATACATTGTAATTGATCATGGACTTGTAGGACACCATAGCATGTCAATCTATATCGGACTCGCAAGGCAAGGAATCCATAACAGACATATTGTTTCTTGTAAGGGGGATGTGAATTTGTGCAGTACTTGTTTTGTTTAGTTTAGTGCTGGGCTGATCTCCTCCTTTATCTCAATGACATCACTCAGTACCGTATGATCAACACTGATACCATCAATGGGATTGTCCTTTTCCGCAAGATCCTGCACCCCCTCATCCTCTGAAATGGCAGGGTCACAGTCAACATCATCATCAGCATCATCGTATTTTTGATTTTGGGCTTGCTCTTCTTTCACTGTAAAAAAAGAAAATAACATAATAATTTAGAAAAGTAAATTTCAAACGTGAAAGAAGGGCAGTGAGGTGGGGGGGGGGGGACTTAAAATGTAAACAAGAAGATCATCGTTATCCTCTTTCCTTACTTCCGGGGAAAAAAATTACAAGATTAACATGAGAGTTACAACATAGACCAATATGAATATTAATGGATTATGGACAGGAACTTCACAAAATATTAAATGCATGCATCAGGTCTATGAAGGCCAGAGCAAAAGTTGATGCTGTAGTGATGTGCAACCACTTCCATTACCAGTGGACACAATGTAGATTACACTGTAATCTTTGAGACCTAATAATAACTTTTTAATCTTTTTAATGTCACAAAAAATGTTACATGGACATGTATTCTTTCTGATTTAGAAATTAAGAACACTCTTTAGAAATGTATGCCGGAAAATTGGGTAACTGCTTTCTATTAAGTTTTCTTAACCTGTTAGAGTCTGAGCCTGTATATATTGGGGCTGGGGTCTATGGAAAATGTGTTGTAACGTAATCAGCCAGTCTCCAACAGGTTAAAAACAAATATATATATATATATATATATATATATATATACATTATATATATATTTATATATATGCATATCTGCTGAGAAAAATAGCTGTAATCAGCATTTTTGCAACCTATCCCATATAAAATTCACAGGGCAAATAGCCCTTCTGTACCTTTGAAAGACTGAAACCAAACTCAGTAATCTCTGTATCAGTTGGAGGGGCTTGGTCATTGAGCGCTCGGGGATCAAAGTGAATTTTCTTGGTAGCAAGGGTGGCAGCAGAACTTGGTCCAGCAGCAAAATACCTGTCAGCAAAGACACAATATGAATATGTTTAAAGAGTAGACAATATATAAATGCTAGCCTCCTCTAAATAATCTATTGAACGCAGATATACAAATATCATTCCAGGGGGCTGTTTCATGAAAGTTGTCGGCACTGACTAAATTGTTAGCTCTGACAATTTCAGTAAAATCCTTGGTATTGACTGGCTGAGAAGTACTCTACTCCGACTGTTACTATGATAACTGCCAGAGAATGACATTTTGTCAGTGCTGACAACTTTCATGAAACAGCCCCCTGGAATGATATTTGTTTATCTGCGTTCAATAGATTATTTAGAGGAGGCTAGCATTTATATATTGTCTACTCTTTAAACATATTCATATTGTGTCTTTGCTGACAGGTATTTTGCTGCTGGACCAAGTTCTGCTGCCACCCTTGCTACCAAGAAAATTCACTTTGATCCCCGAGCGCTCAATGACCAAGCCCCTCCAACTGATACAGAGATTACTGAGTTTGGTTTCAGTCTTTCAAAGGTACAGAAGGGCTATTTGATATACATGAACGGTATGTATGCTGAGATATATTTTTTAATCAGCATAAAAAATTTAAATGAAAAAAAAATAATAAATCTGTGTGGAATCATTGCACACAGATTACTGTATATGGAACAATATTTGACATAATTTGCTGAGCTTCTTCTGAATGGGTATGTTGGGGGACCCCTTGTCTGCGAACCCAATATTTCATTTAAAATTTGCAAACCTAACCTTTTCTATTCCTCTAATGGCTGACCTCATTTTAATCCTCATTTACTAGAGAGTAATTGTGCTGAAATAAATAAAAATTCAAACAGGAACAATGTCATTTTCACAAAAACAATGCCACGGTGTAAATTTGACGCTAAAAAGAGAAAGATGCCCTTGTCTGCGTACTCATTCACTTTACACGCAGATCAGGATTTTTGGCATGATAATAATAATAATAATACATGATATTTATATAGCGCTATTTCCACTTTGATAAAAATGCTCAAGGCGATGTGAGTAAAAAATTTTTAAAAAGTTGTTTTTCATCAATATTCCTCATTTTTCAATGACACATATCACTAAAAGTGATTTGAAGGTGGTGATTTTTTGCAATATTAGAATCGTGCAGTTACGCGTATGCGCAGACTTAAGCACTGTGCAAACATGGGGCACCAAGCCATACTAAAGGTTACAATGTTAGATGTACCTTGCTTTATTGATGGTCAGGTTGGTGAGAACTGTTGGTGCATCATGCTGTCTTGCCCTTCTTTTCCAGAGAGCTGGCCCATCTGTGCAGGATTTCTTGTCAAAAGCTTCAATCTCGTAGAGAATAGCTCCTACATGCCGGCATGCTCCATCACTTCTGCATAATGGAAAAATTACATAAAAGGAAATATTTAATGTGGATCGGTGCAGCATACAGAAGAAAAAATTCTTGGAACAAACTATTGTATTTTCTACTTTTTTTCCACTTATTACTGGACTCTTCTTCTACATGTACATTTACACGTACGGTGTTATATACATCATGTGATTATTGGAGTTTGCACTCGGTTAATGCCTACATGTACATGTAGATTGAGTAAATTTTACACTGTATACATACACATGTATCTACATAGCCTGTTCACCCAAATTTTTAAAGTTTAAAAAAATAAATTAACAAGAAAATAAATAAAAAAAATCACCATTGAATCTTCTAGTCATGATTGTTTCCTGACTTAAGTGAACTGCTTAAGGTGAACATTCTGTCACGTCTACATGGCCTCTGGGCAATACATGAAAGTCTTAAAATTAAAAAAAAAAAAAAAAGATCTGCAAGCCTACAGATCTATTCTACATGAATATTATAGACTTAGAAATCAATATGACAAGACTATGACGAGTTAAATACCCATTATTTCTGTGAATAGTCATTATTATCATGCTGAATGCTGTCACTAACTTAATTTATGAAAGAGAAAAGGTGCAAAAACTACTTGAAGTCAAGATACAGTCAATGATAGTGTACAGTTCAAAAGTAGAACTTACCCTCCTTGACATTCACAGTAGGCAACTTCAATTTGCCCGTTCGACTTGTCCATAATAACCCAAGCTTGATATGCAGGCTTATTGAGATATGTGCGGTCCTTTTGAGTTGGCCTCACCTCTCCAAGAAAGGCACACATGGGGCTAGAATCAGCCACATGATTGTATTTCAACTCCATGACATTTCCGTCTGCAAATAGTCTATAGTCTTCAAACGATTTATAGCCTTTCAGTTTCTTTCTGTCATAGTCTGTTCTGTTCATAATTAAATAGTTAAAAATATCAAATAATCCAAACTCTGGGATGTCTGCAAAGTCTGTTGTATAACCCATAAGTTTTGTTGGATCCGAGCATCCGGCCCACGAGAGCTTCTCCCGCAGCGAGCGGGTGGTGTCTACCTGGGTGAGGTCGGGGTCCACGGGAAGATCCAACTCACAGACAGCTGTCGCAAGTTTCACAAGTTTTTCCTTATTGTACCCGCTCATACTTACACCTCTTTCTCTCAAAAAATCTGTCAATTCCCTGACTGTCCAATCCTTCAATGACTTGCCAGATGATGAAGTCGAAGTCGATGCCATTGCAAAAACATGTAACGTAGTCCCAGATCGTTGAAAACAGCTAGTATGAGAAACGCGTGTTGGTCGTATACGAATCGGGCAGAAAACAAGATGGCGGACGGGCAAAGCTTACCCGAGTTAGTAACAGTATCGAGGATTGGCAGGGGGGATGACGTCATATGAATGTCATTAGTAAACCGGCCTGTTCTGATGACTGAGAGTATGCATACTCTACTTCAAGGAGCTCTTCCTCCACAGGATCTTCATACGATTCTGGATACCACATGGGGGATGTAAAGTTTGGCTCAAAAAGGTGGTCCTTCCCGAATAAGATGGACACAGCATTGAGGTGATCTTTCAGGAGTGTCACAACATCTTTGTCTACGGCCCGTCTTCCACATATGATCGTTGGGAACATGCTTCGGACTGCAGGGGCAAGCTGCCTCAGAATGCTGGGACTGTAGGCATGCCAGCAATTTTGTACTGGCTCATCATGCAGTAGAGGCATTTTAGGCGCTCGGTCAAAAGAGTGTAATTATGCCTCATGCCGCACACTTGATGAGCTGTATCACCATACCCACCTATGGAGCAGGGCAATTGGGATTAGGACATCTGATCTTAGTCTCCATCACACCAAGTGGTCTCCAGAAGTAGACGGTGGTGAAGAACAAAAGCATGGACGGCAGCGACCCTCTGACCAATGTAGGAAGAGGTGGGGGATTGAACTCCATCTTCTTTTTAAAGATCTGGCGACCAGTTACTTGTTGAAAGATGCCGTGGGGCCATCATTCTTAAGCCACCGGACGTTTGGTGGATACATGCCCTGTACCTGTGGTGAAGGCTTGTCCCAAAACTTTTGCCACCCTTCCTGTACCATGGAGTACTCTGAAGAGGATGTTGACGGTCTGTCTTGCGATGCCGAAGGTCTGTCTTCAGATGATGTTGCCGTTTGGTGCTTTCCTATGGACGTGATTTGCATCGATTCTAACCTCTGAGTCCTGAAGTACATCCACTGAAAAGTTTAATGAGAGAAAATAGTTAATTAAATATAATACTGTTCTATAGATTCCACCAAATAAGACATATTTGGGTTGTCATCATAAAAGATCTGTTCATATGAAGAAAACAAATGGAAGGTTGGTTAGCATTTACTAAGAACAGAGGAAAGGAACAAAATTTGAGGTGCAATGAGAGGGAAGTGAAAACATGCTACAAATAGAACTAATATGCAGAGGCAAACTTCAACCTACATGTATTTGCAATTCATCTAAATTACAATCGGATCATTTTCATATCACATCTTAAAAACATTTGGGATCTTCTCTGGGAGGCAAGAAATGAGAAGTGTTATCATAATGTGCAAATCTGCTCACCTGTAACAGCCAGTAGATCAGCATCTCCAATGCAATCATCATCTATACCCGCATCTGCAGCCAGCGTAGCTGTCTCTATTTTCTCCTTCGGCTTCTGCAAATGAAATATAAGAAAAAGAGAGATGGTTAATTCTCTCGCTCTCACCCCCTCTTCAATGGGAATTACAGTACAGATAGTAGAGACCCAAGCATGAACCTCCATTACTTTTGCGTAATAGCCCCATTCCACTGACCATCGGAACCCAATCTGAAGCCCATCTGATCCCAATTTTGCAAAAATTACAGCGTTCCGATGAGTTCCGATGAGTTCCGATGAAAAATCACCCGACATCCGCTTTTTTTTTTGTCCCCGTTTTCCAAAAAATCCGATAGAGGCCTACCATTGATCAGGGTAATTGGATGAAAGACTGGTAGCGGCCCAATGTCTGTTCGCCATTTTCATCGGCGGCGTCCGATTGATCCGATTGCGGTAGGATTGTTATCCGAGGGTGACCTGACAGTAATCTGACACTTCCAACACTCTCCTGACACCAATCCGACACATCCGTTACTATCCTTAGGGTAATCGGACACCTATCGGATTTGTCGCCAAAATCGGCAGTCAAGTATAAAAGCGGGCTACACCTCCTGAAAGAACTAGACATGGATCAATGTCTTTGCAACGCTGCAGCCCTGGGCTGTGTTTTTTTGCTCCAGCAACAAACTATATGTATGCAACAAGATGCAATAACCCTTGATGAAGGAACTAAGCTCAGAGCTTAGTTCCTTCATCGGACGATTTTGCCTCATCGGATCACGTCCGACCTGTCGGACACTGACCTGATAGTCCACAAACACGAATCGGATTCATCATAGTGTGACATGATACTCTTCGGTGGGTTACCGGAAGAAAAAAAACAATGCTTCCGATGAGTGGCCGATGATCCCAAATTCTCTGTGGAATGGGGGTATAAATAATATGTATGCAATCATTTGATCATGTAGAGTATATAATTGTATTTTTTTTTAATGCATTTCAAAACTATCCTCAATATGGCATATGGCACCTGTAGCAGGAAATGCTCTGGCCAATTCAAGTAGTTTCTCCTTCTGCCAAAGCAAGCAGGGTCATGTCTCATCCTTACTGATGAAGGCCTTCAACAGAAACTTCACCCAGCCTACATCATTTTCAAGAAACCACTTGAAAGTCTTGCCAGCATACTTCCCGAAGGTGACGGCGATGTTGGCTCTCCAGAGCGAGCCGCCTGTGGTCTTCGCTGCCTTTTCTACTGTCACTGGACCTCCTCAACTCCAGGGGTCATTTTTTCCAACGGAATTTGACCACACTGCAAAGCTTCTGCTATATAGTTTAGAAGTGCTTCTCCTTCCTTGTACAGGCGTAGTGATGGGTACAAGTGCTGCTTCGAATGGCTCTTCAAGTTCTGCTTATGTGCGAATGTCTTGCCACAGGTCACACATTTGCATTGCTTTTCGTTGTGTACCTTCAGGTGCCTGGTCAAGTTGGACTTTACATTAAAGTTGGCAGGACACTTGCTGCATTTCCAGTGGTATTTCTTTCCCTTTCCCTCTATTCTGACCTGTTTCAAAACAACAATAAACAGGGGCGGATCTAGCTTTTTCTCCAAATGGGGGGTTTGAGGGGCTGAGCTGGGTATTGCGAGGGAGCGTAGCGACCGAGCCCGAACGAGCGAAGCGAGCGAGGGGGGAGGGTGTGGGAGGGGGGTATCCCCCCTCCCACAGTAGGGAGATTTTTCATTTTTAGGGTTGCCAGCTTGCGATTTTAAGCATACTTGCATGCTCTATTTTTTTCTCTTTGTTTTTTTTTTTCCTATGCACATTAAATGTTTACTTGGCAGCCCAAGGGGGGGGGGGGTTTAAACCCCCTAAACTCCCCCCCCCCCCCCCCCGTAGATCCACCACTGATAAACAAATTTAGAATAAGAAACCATGCAATAGGTTACAATTTTATTATAATTAAATTGCATATTTTATTTCTTTGTGTGTAATGGTTTTTGTCTCGCCTGCGTAAGCAAAAAGCGAGACATACAGTAGGCGCCGCTTTTCCGACGGCGGCGGCAGCGGTGACGGCGTCAACAATTTTGTAAATGCTTTCATTTTAAAAGTACATGTCCGACTTCCATGAAACTTGAATACAAGTGTTTTAGAGTATCACAAATAATGTGGAACAAATTCCAGGTCAAAAGTCAAGGTCAAAGGTCAATTAAAATCAGTTGAATTAAATTGTGTTCCAAAAACTTAATGTGAGGTTAAGTTTTTGAAAGTTTACTTTATTTCAAAAGTATTTGTTCAAATTCTTTGAAACTTGGCATCATTCATGGTAGGGATTGTCTTGATGTCCTCCCCTTCCAAATGAATACCCAAATCTTACATTTCCATCACATTAAAGGTCACCTACTGACAGTTTAACTTGGTTAAGTTTTGGGTAAATTTCAGTTTTATCTCTACATAAAGTACATGTATGTACATGTAGTATGTACATGTATTGTACACATGCATTTGACTTCTTCTCAAAACTTTGCTGGTAGTGGATTTCATCTAAAATTGGCAGGGCTCATCCTTAGGCAAGGAGGATCTAAATTAATACAGATGGGGGTACTTACCAATATGGGGGGGTCTTGGGGGCACCACCCCAAGAGCATCAATAATGGCAGTAATTAAATTCATATTTGCTTCTTCTTTAAGCCCTTTTCCAAGATTATTAGCAAAGTTGGTAGGTATCATCCTTAGAGGAATTTCTGAAACAGGGTACCTTGCCTCCAAGGGGGCTCAGGGGCAGCACCCCTTAAGTGCCCCTATTGTGAAAATGAGATATTTGTTGAATTCATGACTGGGTTCTGACCAATCTAGGTAAGAATCATCCTTAGACAAAGAGGATCTAAATGAATGCAAATAGGGTACCTATCCCTTAAGGAGGGGGTGGAGGGGTGGGGGGCACCCCCCCCCCCCCCACACCCCCCGAGCCTGTGACACCAAATTGACATTTTTCTTTCTTCTGTAAAATGTATTGCCGCATGTAGATTGTAACCAAACTAGGTAGGAATCATTCTTAGGGGAAGGAGACTTCAAGTTGTTCAAGTATTGTAGATCATTATCTTCAAGCATCTGATGGAGGGGCATCACCCCAAGTGTCCCAATGGCAGTTATTTCATGTACACATATTTTGCTTTAAAACACACAGCTTGATTTCAAATGAACTTCACCATCCAATAAATCTTACTTGAAGGGATTTAAGTTATACAGATGGGGTACTGGCTCACAAGGGGGGGGGGGGGGGGGGAAGGGCTCAGGGGCAGCACCCCTTAAGTGCCCCATCCTTTGATTTTTCACCAAGCGAAAATTTTGCCCCGAAAATTGCATGATGCAGGCGAGACTGCCCTGGGCATTTCCCTTGTTTACTATGCTCACTCATTCAATTCGTCCATTCATTACACTACACTTGCAGTATAGCAACATTAGTATAGATCTTTTTTGTATAGGAATATTCCATAGAGCTCCACTGCCACCGCCATTAGGCGGTGGAGCTCCAGAAACAAATAACCAAAATCTTTCATGCCCATTAGTTTGGTCGGTCGCATCGCTTTTATTTTGGCAGGTAGAATAAAAACTTCTACTTACATTTCAGGAGAAATACTATAACTATCAGTCCAGCATTTTGATTTCACGATTTGACAATTATTTCGATAAAAAAAAAATTGAGTTTCCTTGCTGAGCCGATCTTCCCCGTACTGTATCATCGATTCAAATGACTCGATTGCACGGTGCGATCGAGTCATTTGAATCGACGGTATACAGTACGCACCCTGCAATCGAGTCATTTGAATCAACGGTACAGGAGTCAAAAACAGACAACAAAATTGCTCTAAGCAAGATTTAATTTTCTTGAATTTGCTAGTTTACCTGATTAAGGAACTCTTCAACTCTATGCTGCAAATTTGAGGTTTCAGAGTTGAAAGTGAAATTTTAAAAAGGGCCCGGTTAGTACTCGGATGGGAGACCGCCTGGGAATACTGTTGTAGGCTTTTTTCTTAATGTTTCCAAGTCATTAACGATGAGGACATCCCAAACGAGATGGTAAATCTTTCTGAATCTTGCTACAGTCATCACATCTTGACCAAACATCATGCACACCATAAACCATATTCATGGCTCATTTCGTTTTCAACAATCATTTACTTTCTTCCTTTCTTTTTACTTTCATTTGGCTAGCCCACCATTTGACGTACAATTTTTCTTCTTTATCATTCATATTTGTGGAAGGAACATTAGGTAGAGCGCCAGAATTCGGCGTCACAGCCTACATGTGTAGGTAGTTCGTCATTCAGTCTCTCATATCAAATCCTCGTTAATGGTCATTTAGAACAATAGGACCTATACTGTTATCCCAGTCTGGTCTGTACTCTGGCACCATGTCGCGAAAAACAGGGGGTGACGTGGAGTTAAGCCGATCACTTAGAAGGGTCACAACGTTTTTGTCTACAACACGACTCCCGCAGACGACAGCCTGAAACATGCTTCTTACAGCAGGAGCAGATGCATGAGGATGCTGGCACTGAAAGCATGCCAGCGGTACTGGATCGGCTGATCATCATCATCAGTTTGCTTCTGTCGAAGATGCATGCAGTGGAGGCACTTCAGGCGTTCAGTTAGGAGTGTGTATAGTTGTGCCTCGTGCTGCACACCTGATGGGCTGCATGACCATACCCCCGCTTTGTTAAGTAGCTTCCTGGTTGAGCGGGCATTTGGGATTCAAGCATTTTATCTGCCTACATCACTCCAACAGGTCTCAAAAAAAAGACGGGCAGTGAAAAAAGACATCATGGACAGAAGTGACAGCTTTAATGTCATTTGTAGAGGTGGAGGATTGAAGTGCATCTTCTTGAAGATCTGCACACCCCCCGTCTTTGCTGAGTCAAAGATGCTGTACTGCCCATCAGTCTTCAACCACCGGACATTGGGAGGATAGATGGCCTGGTCCCAGGACTTCTGCCAGCCTTCATGCACTACTGAATCATCTGCAGAGGATGTAGAACCGTTACGGTCTTCTGATGTTGATGGCCTGACTTGTGATGCTGATACTGTTGCTGGTGAACTCTGAAGTTTTCCAACAGATGTGATCTGTGTAGAAACAGCAACCTTCGAGTTCTGGAGTAGATCCTCTGAAAAGTACAAGCAAAAAAGAACAGAATCAGCAAACTGATTTAAAGAAGAATTTAAACAATGTTCTCAGACCTCTTTCACCCAGGAAATATATTCAAATCTCCAAAATAAAATGTTGTGTGCATATATGGGTGAAAACAAATTAAAGTAATGTAAAGATGCATGATCTAACTTTCAGATCACAGCAGAGGTAAGGAATTTAATTTAAGTAGGAACAAGAATTAACAAAAAAATCAAGCTGAAATAATTCAGTACATTAGAAATTGAACAACCCTTATAACTTCATTGACATTTATCTGCATTACGTGTGGATTATTGCTTAACTTTATATCACATTTCTGAAAGATTTGGCCTCTTTTCCAGACTGCGGGTAATGAATGGCACTATAGTAACATATAAATCTGCTTACCTACCACGGCCAGTATCTCAGCATTTCAGCATCTTCATTGAATTCATCGTCTATGTCTGTAGCCTGGGTTGACGGGGTAACCAGGTCATTTTTCTCCTTTGGCTTCTGCAAAAAAAATTTTGAAGAGTTATATTTCTCTCTTCCCACTCTCTCTTCAAGGAATTACAGTACACCCAGTAAAGAAATTAACAATAATAATAAGCTTAGATAGCACAATTTTCTTACTAAAAGGTGAAATTCATTGTTGTTTCTGGTTATCTTAAATGTTGCATGGTAAACTTGCATCAATTGGACATAGTAATTTTGATGTCTTTATTTTGGTCAGTCCACTTTGTACTGTCAAAGGGGCTATTGGTGGCATTTCCTATACTTTGTATGTAATTATCACCACATTCATAGAATGTGGTGAAAAGTCTATTACAGTTACACATTTCTTTTTGTACTTTATATTTAGCAATTGCCATTCAGAACTAACCTTAAGATGATACAGCATGGAGGGAAACTCTCTAGCAAGTTCCAGCACTTGATTTGTACCATCAATTGACAGTATCTCCCCAGTCATGCTGAGGATAGAGGCCTGGTATGTACACATCTTCTCCATCTCCATCAGAAGATGGGCTCTCCAAAGGGTCCTGGGAGATGGTATCGGAGAAGGTGGCATGGGAGGTGTATACTGGTATGTGGTGAAGGGCAGTATCCCACACTGTGATGTTGAAGTTGAGCCAGCAGTATGTGCCTCAACAGCGTTTGATACAGATTCCTTCGACCAGCATACCAGTTGTCATGCCCTTGCTGCACCATGCGATGGACTTTGGACATCGATACCGAGTTCAGCTGATCGGAGAGGAGAGAGACAATGCTCCTGTCAACAGCTCGCTTCCCAACAAGGATGGCTGGGCACATCATGCGCACTGCTGGGGCTAGCTGCATGACAATGCTAGGGCTGGTGGCATGGCATCTGGATTGCAGGGACTTGTCCTTTTTACCCTGGCAACAGTGGCATTTCAGACATTCTGTCAGGAGCATGCAGTCGTACGTCAGCCCACACACCTGCCTAGCAACTGGTGCATAACCAGCAGTGGGAAAGCCATCTGGTGGGGCAGGGCACGTAGGATTTGGGCACTGGATCTTCGTCCCCATAACTTCCACGGACCTCCAAAAGTAGACTGGCATACTGAAGAACGCGTGCATTGATGGGAGAGTTCCTTTTAGGGATGTGGGGAGAGGGGGTGGATGGACATTTTGTTCTTCAGGATTGTCCTTGTCGATGTTTGGCCCGTGCTCAAAACATAGTTCTGTGGCTCCTCAAAGATCCCATGAGGTCCATCAGACTTGAGCTACTTCACGTTCAGCAGGTACAAGTTGTCATCCCATACCTTATATAGTCCAGGAGGGAGTTCTTTGCCCATTTTGCTGGAGGGTAACTTTCGCCTTGCTTCTAGTACTGGCCCATCAATCAGTTGGTGTACCCCCCATCATTCTCCACCAGCTACATCATACTCTTTCCTGCATACTGTCCAAAGTTCAGTATAACATTTCCCTCCCACAGAAATTCTTCCTTTTTCTTTCCCGCTGGTTTGGCTGATTTGGGCTGCAGCCAAATGTCATCAAAATTCTTGATCTTCTCATCTAGCTTCTTGTACACCTTTGCCTCTGGCGTTGAGTCCAGCAGAGCTTCTTGCCCATTCTTGTAGAGCTTTCTTTTAGGGTATGTATGTGTTTGAACATGCCTGTCCAAATTCTGCTTGAGAGTACCAGTAAATGTTTTAGGGCAGGATGGGCATTTGAAGTCCTTCTTATGGGTCTTCATGCATGATTTGATGCTGAATTTCTGGTGGCATACAGTGCACTCAAAGCTGGCCTCCATCCTGACCTGTTTTAAAAAAGCACAACCAAGATTTAGTCCATGTACATAGACAGCATCCAATTAATAATAATATAACCATGTGTGTTATCTATTATACATAACAGTACTAGACTAGTAGTATTACAATTCTACACTGGACGTGGAGGAGCGAGCGGAAACTCAGCAAGTTCTAACGGAACCATCTGGTTACTAATCACTTTCGATACGCTCAGCACTCACAATCTACGAACACTTTCACGTGCGTTGAGAAACATGAGAAAATTACCGAAATTCATGATCTACTCACCAATTTCACATTCAGATTATGTGCACTATCACTTTATGATCCCGTCCAATTAAATAAAATTCCCCAAAACACCTTAAATACTGAAAAAGACAGTTTTGTAACTCCTTTTGTTAAAAACTTCTCAGCTAACTTTTATGAATGGGAAGGGTGACATCATTAAAGGGCAATCCAACCTTGGTAATAAGATGATTTGTGTGAAAGCAGAAAAATAGTCTGGTTCACTATGTAAGAAAATGGGCTTTCGTTCAAAATTTTTGGAGATTTGCAAAACTATACATTTTTATAATCGTTAGAACTTGGGAAATTCAAAAATTGATGTTGGCATTTGCACAAATCACCGGCATAGCGGCCATTTTGGATTTTCAAAATGGCCGCTATGTGTAACTCGTATTGAACAAATTAGAAGATTTTTTTTTTTAACAGAGCCTCATCTTACCATGTATGTATCATCATATTAAAGGGCATTAAATTTTCTACAACATGATACCACATTTAATGGGTTTGGTGATGATTTGCGATACAATTCTTGGCCAAGAATGTGATTGTTTACATAATTTTTTACAAATATGAATTTCTTCAAAATACGTATTTCTCTTTATTTCAAAAGTTATTTTCACTAATTAGTTCAAACTTTTCAGGAAACTGCCCATATGTACGGTTAATATCATATAAAAATTGCAAGTCCATTGCTTATCAAACAAAACAGTTATAGCGCTCTAAAGTTGACACTTTGATATTAGCTAAAGTAGAGAATCGATAACAAAAATGGTTACTAAGTGCTGCCTTCTCCCTGACAATGGTAACATTGGGAGACATGAAATGGCTTATTTCGGTAGTACATGCTATTGTCATGCAGATGAATATTTTTATAGGAAGTGTGATGTCAGATGATTCAGTACGATCATATTTTAGTGATATACAATTGTTTATTAGTTCCCGTTGCTATGATACAAATGTGCCTAATAACCGATGATATGTGTTGTGAAATAAAAAGGCTAACAGTCCAATAATATATATGAGGAAACCTGGTTTTAAGTGATAATCACGATTCACACTCCAACACAGGTATATACTAGATTATAGGGTACAGAACTTGCACCCCTACATGTCCATGCCTTCCCCTCCCCCTTTCTGTTTTTAAAAGGAGACAAATTAGTACAAAGTAATATTCATAAAGTACTTTGGATAGTGGTAAAAAAATCAATGAGCCTTGACAAATCATTAAAATCTCATGGTTACTGGAAAAATATCTGCCAATGCCTTAATCTTCTTTCCCACCCCCACCCCCTTGCCCTCTAAAATTTAACTTAAAACAATACCTACAAGTATTATTGGTACAAGGAAGCAATTGAGGCCATCAGTGAAATAACATGGGACCTGTATTCACGTGATAGACAAGATTTACACTCTAAAACATGTAGATACTTGGTGGTAGGGTTCAAAACTTGGGCCCGCACCCCCCTCCCCCCCCCCCCCCCCCAGTTGTACAGGGAGGACATATTGATACCAAACAGTTTTTACCATCAATCCAAGTCTGGTTGACCGCCAAAATTGGGTCCCCTGTAACATTTCCAAGCACTTTCAATATTAAACGAGCATAGTCTTACGAGGTGGGGAGGGGTAGGGGCTAGGGGCGAAAGTAAAGTTTTCGTTTGGGCAAGAGGCGTCAGCCCCCCCCCCCCCACGGCCCAGTTGTAGATAAAGTTTATCGGTTGGTCTCAATCAGCGCATTTCACGCCTCTCTAAATTTTGACTTTCTTCATTTCAGCATTGCAAAAATATTTTGCCACGAAAGATCCTTCTAAACTTAGGTGACGTTTTGAGTAAAAAGTGATTTAACACAATATTTCTTGCTACCACTGTTTATTTCATTTCTTGAAAATTGTCTTATTTAAGCTTTACTATTTACCTTAAATAGAAGAAGTGAAAGCAAAAAAAAAAAAAAAATGTGACCTTTCGAGATTTTTCTCTGTTTTTGTACAAAGTGGTTAAAACGCAATATTTCTTATTCTCTTTGTATATCTTTATTTCTCCTTATTTATGTTATTAAGCTTTTTACTATTTACCTTAAAAAGCAGAACTGAAAGTAAAAAAAGTTATAAAAAAAAAAAATGACATGTAGGAAATGAGCATTTTAATGGTTGTGAGCTGCCTGTGCTGTAATGGCGTAATCCTACATGTATACAATTGTAATAGATTAGCCTAATTGGAGTACCCTAAAACGTCTTTAGGCCAAGTAAAGTATGTAATAAATATTTGTTGTACTGTAAAATACAATTATTTAGTTTGCACATGCTGGTCGACATATTAGAACAAGAAGTCTGTCTCTAGTTTGATACAGTATAATTGAGTAGTAGGTTACAATAATACAGCTAAAGAACTGCACTTGGTATTTAATTCAAGGGGTAGTTATCCGGGGGAGGGGGGGGGGGCTGACCAGTGATGACCGTCGATGGGAAAGTTGTAGACTGAAAAACGAAAGTCGTTAAAAGTGACTTTATTCATTTGCATTCAATTGTGTTTCAACCATATATCTTGCTTTGTAGGTCTGTTATTAGAGGGTCTTTTTTCTGAATCAATATTCAGATAGAAAAGGGATAATAAAAGAAGAAGAAAATACAAATAATCTACAAAGAAATAAAATCAAATTGCTGTTTTTCATTCAAATTGTACAAAAATATAAATTCTTGCCTGAAGATGCATGACTGTATAATTTTTCTAAATTTGGTGTCAAAATATCTGCAAGACTTCAAGGACAAAAGCCAGAAAGTGGCACAGTTTCAGTTTAGAGACGAAATGAAATTTGTCTGAGGGCTCCTGTGCAAGACTTCAAGGACAAAAGCCAGAACGTGGCATAGTTTCAGTTTAGAGACGCAATGAAATTTGTCTGAGGGCTCCTAGCGCCCCAAATGCTTAAAGTGAAGGAAGAATCAAGATTATAAGTTTGTGATAGCACCAAATATTTCCCTTATCAAGGAAACATAAGCATCATATTTCATGTAGTTTTTATGTTGACCATAGAGAAAGGGCAAAATATGCATTTTATGTCGGTCATTTTGAAATTCCAAGAAGGAAGCCACATGAAGCGTTGAGATGGGAACACTAATGACGTCACCAATGTTTTTCTGAATATTCCAATATGTTTCTAGGCTGCCTTGAAGCAGAGATAGGGCAATATAATATTTCATGGCGGCCAATTTGAAAATCCAAAATGGCCGCCATATGCGATGAAGCGTTGGGAGTAGAAGTCTAGTAATGTCACAGATTCTTTTCTCGACCCAAGAAACGTAGGATTAGCATATTTCATTCAGTTTCTACGTTGAAAAAAAGCCGACGCAGGGGAAAAAATGTATTTGTGGCGACCACTTTGAAAATTCAAAATGGCCACCATGTCCAATGAAGCGTTGAGATTGGAATTTTAATTATGTCACTAATCGTTTTCCTGACCCAGGAAACAAAGTACTGGCATATTCTGTTAAGTTGCTATTGGTTGACTTGAATATATATATATATACATACATATATATGTGTGCCATTTTTAAAATACAAAATGGCCGCCGTGTGCGATGACGCATTAAGATTAGAAGTCTAAATATGTCACCAATTGTTTTATCGACCAAGAAAAGGATTAGAATATTTTTTGCTAAGGTCCTAGGTTGACCATCCAGAAGCTGAGAGGAGGCAACTTATATATTACACGTATGCCATTTTGAAAATCAAAAATGACCTCCATATGCGAGGAAGCGGTAGAAGAAGATGTCTAGATGTCACCATTTGTTTTCTGCATCCATAAATAGTAGGACTGGCCCATTTCATTACGTTTATACCTTTAAAAGAAGCTGAGATAAGGCAAATTATGTATTTTATGGCGGCCATTTTGAAAATCCAAAATGGCCACCAAGCCGGTGTTTGTGTAAGTGCCAACATCATTTTTTTGCTTATCCATGCTCTAACGATTCCGAAAATCTATAGTTTTGCTAATCTCCAAAAACTTTGAACAAAAATATATAGTGAACCTGACTAGAAGGCAGCCCTTGGCTTTATTTCTCTGTTTTAGAAAATATCAAAGTGTGAACTTTAGAGTACTATAACTTTTTTGTTAGATAAGCAATGAACTTTTAACTTTTATATGATATTGACCCTATATATGGTTGATTTTCTGTAAAGTTGGAAGTCATTAGTGAAATTGACTTTTGAAATATGGAGAAATATGTATTTTGAAGCAATTCATATTTTTGAAAAAAAATGATAAAAGTCACATTTTCTGCACCAAATTGTTGTACAAATCATCACGAAACCCATCGAATGTGGTGTCATGTTGTAGAGAATTTAATGCCCTTTAATATACTACCACAAAAATAAAAGAATGAGGTTCTATTACAAAAATATCTTCAAAAGTGTTCAATACTAGTTACATATAGCGCCCATTTTGAAAATCCAAAATGGCTGCTCGGTCAGGGTTTTGTGCAAATGCCAACATCAATTTTCGGATTCCCCATGTTCTACCGATTCCAAATATGTATAGTTTTGCTAATCTCCAAAAACTTTGAACAAAAATACATGTACATAGTGAACCTGACTAAAATAAGAAAAACAGGATGGTGAAAGTTTGAAAGAAATCAGACAAGGACTAAGAAAGTTATGGATGTTTGAAAAATGAGATCACTACATCTATGCGAATCTCAAATTGGCAATTTGCCGATTCAATTGTGACATGTTTGTGGACAACTTTCCTATTTCTCCTACACAAAAATATTAATTTGCGGTTTTCTTCGAGGCGCTTTTACCCTTGGGGCAGTACTCAAAATATATTGGAGATAGCATATTGTTATAGGTCCTCATGAACGAAAAGATCCTACTGAGTAATGCATTTTGAAAAAAGGTGACATTTTAGTCATTTTGTGTGTTAGAGCGAAAGGGGGGAGTTGTCCACAGCTACATCACCGTGACATCACCTATTCGGCCAATTTGAAATTCCCTTATGCACAGTGATTACAACTTTCAAAAATTCATAACTTTCTTATTGCTTGTCCGATTTCGTTCAAACTTTCACCAATCTGCTTCTCTGATTTTTCCTCTTTCTTTCAAAGCAACTTGCTATTAAGGTTGGATTTCCCTTTAATATTTGATGAGCCTCCCTCAAAAGAGACCGCTGATTCGTCGGTTGAGCACATCTGTCTCCTCAACACGGGCTCGATGGTGCTCAACAGAGCACTTTCATTGGTCTGTTGAGCAGAGCCTTTCCTCAACAGAGCGATTTGATTGGTTCGTTGAGCAGGCTGTTGGACCTACGATAGGTAAATGCCTGGGCAGGTGCCATGACCCCACGAAGGACCTTTCCCTTGGTGAGGAGATCACTCGATCACCACCGACAACCACCTGGAAGGATCCATCTACGCCGATCTGGGGCTGTGACCCCACGAAGGACCTTTCCCTGGGTGAGGAGATCACTCTATCACCACCGACAACCACCTGGAGGGACACCATCTATGCCAATCTTCACTAATTTTCTATGGAGTTCCCTACATTCTTTTTTTCTTTTTTCTTTTTTAATTTGTTTTGCTTGTTTTTTTATATTAATTTTGTTTCTTTTTTTTAAAGCAAAGTTTCATAAAATTAATTAAGCAAAGACAAATGTACATTCGAACAAATTCAAACACAGACACGCACCCAAGGGCACACCCCCACTGAAACAAACATAACAAACACAAACAGCCATACATAAATACAAAAAAAATATATACACAAACACAAACATACATAAACAAACACCAACATGACACAGAAACATTAGCATTATACAAACAGACACAATCATAAACATTCAGATGACAGTATCGCAAGCATTGAAATAAACAAAAACATATGCAAGCACTCACACAAACAAATGCATTTGTCCTCACAGCGCTCTTCACTGCAAAAGAAATAAAATGAGATACAAATTTCAGTGTTTGTGTTTATATAATAAAATAATATCTTTTCTTTTTTTTGGTAATATTTCCAGGGCAAATAAATACTACTATAGAAATCAATGGCACATGTGAACATGAAAACACGAAATACTAATGGAATAAACAAATGAATGAATGCATGAATGAATGAATAAACAAGTGAATGAATGAATGGACAAGTGAATGAACATATGACTGAATGTACAAATGATTGAAACATGATAGAAATTGGAATAAAAAGGTACACAACATTTAACTTTTCTTGATGAATAAATTCCACATGCAGTAGGACATCATCTAACATCACTGGCTTTTCTGATTATTTCTTGTGCCACATAATTATAATGAAGATATTTACACAGGCATGTATCTGGTAAACTGGCAGGAAGCCTTACCTCCTCTTCTCCATCTGTTTTCCTTGCCTCTTCCTCTCTTCTCCTCTGTCTTTCCTTGGCATCCCGTCTTCTCAGACATCAGATGGAGGCCATGTCATACTTGTTGTATTTTGCGTCCTTGCCAGTCTTATTATGTTGTCTTCTATAATGCCTTATTGGGGGCTGCTCCTCCTCATTCTTGTAGTCACATAGTTTACACTGAAATATCAAATCTGAGTCATGTCTCTCCCTCAAAAGAGCCTTTAACTCCAGGAACGTATCCACCTCTTCCTTGCACTTGCGACACCAGAGCATCTGTAAAAATGAGGAAATTTGAGACATTTAGATGAGCTTATTCTACCAACTGTAACGTCTTGGGATTCGCTTGACCCTCTCCAGCTCCTAAATTGGCAATGTTTGTCACTGCTCTTGGCAGAAATTAAAAAGATAAAATATTTGGCATAATGCGGAGATTTAAAAACAAACAAAACAGTGTTAAGGACTGCTCTATCTCTAATGTAAAGAAAATCTTTTACATTTGGCAGTTCTCTGAATGAAATGCACATAAGAAAACTTAGTCAATTTATGTATTCAGCATTAGGTAAGCAAAGTCCAGCACATTGTGAAATATTTTGCTTCTTCTCCTCTCCAGCTCCTCATCAACAACTTCTTGGAAATGTTCATAACTGCCGAACTCCTGTTCAAATCTTGGATGGTTGATTTTCTGGTAGTGGGGCAGAAAGTAAACATCTTCTGCTAGCTCCCTTCTGTTTTTTGTTTGGAGGGTGTGTAGCGTTTTCTCAGTCCCCTGCATTGCGTTACCTGGCATGCAGCACATGGCTTTGATGAGGGGTTTCAAAGAAAACGTTTGGGTTATGGTGTTGGCGGAGGTGGCAATTGGAAGGTAAATGGTGTACCTTGACTTGTTGATTGTTGGAGGGAAATTGACTGTGCCCATGGCTGTGAAGGCACCACCAATAGAATGGGCACCCCCGGAGGCCTTGCTTGCTCCTGTCCAGCACAATCAGATTCCAGTCTCCTCTTTTCACCTCGCCTCTTTCCCCCTAGTACTCTACCTGACTGTAATGCACTTGTACCTGGTTTGGTGAAGGGAGAGAAGGTGGAAGTGTAGGGGCATCAGGTGACGGTGCATCAGAAAGCACCATTCTGTGGGATGACACCTTTGGCACTGTTGTGGCCAGATAGTTTGCCCTTTTCTCCTCCTTGGACATGAATGCTGTGATGGACTTGGCATTAATGTCAAGCAAATAAAGGAATGTCAAGCCCTGATAGGACAGAATCATTCCTGATCCTATCTACAATGCACTTATACTGGCCCTTGATGGAAGCAGCCTTGCTAGGAGAGGATAATTGGGATAACTTTGGCCTGTTCTTTAACATCTTGATGAAAATATACAGAAGTCAGGATTCGTCTGTTATTCTGGATACCTGAGCATACCTCATCCAGCCAAATTTCGTCTTTTGTGCAGCACTATTCTGGGCGCTATCCTCCCCGAGACATCTGCCAAATAGAGTAGAGCCCCATTATGACCCGTATCTTTTCACAAAGTTCTTGGTAGATCTGTCTTGCTCATGTAAAGCATGTTCTACTGTGGCTATCTTCCTTTTGAGTTGTAAGGGGATCATGTGAAGGTCGGTGTCATCAGCAAGGTATAGTATCAGTAGGGCAAAATGTTCTACCTCCTCATAGCCAGGAAGATGTAGATGGCTGACTGTCATGAGTACATGTTAAACAATAGGACTCTCCTCCTCTGTCACCTGTTCATTTTTGGTCAGAACTGTATGAGATGAATTTATGTTGTTGATTGGGTCTTATTCTCACTGACACACTACAATTCTGTGTTACTCAATATATATTTTAAACTTCATTTTGTTACTTGAAAAGAAACTTATTGTCACTGACTAGCCTGTCACTGACACACTACTACTATTAGTACTACTCTATGCTATTCATCATTATGTTTTCTTTACAAATCCATTCATGCATATCTTATGTAGCTGGTGTATTTACTTCAACTAATGAGTGATGTGACTGATAGGAGAGCCTAATTTGAGGTGAATGCTTACCTGCAAGGGTCAAGAGTTCAGAATCTTCACTGTTTTTTTTTCCACATGTGTCAGCACATCTTTCTTCATTTCCTGCTTCTGCAATTTGATATGAAAGATGGAGAGGATAACAATATTACAAAATTATTGGCATGTTGATTTCAAATATTTTCCTTATACTTGGTCTCTTCAAAAATTGACATTTACATTTAAGGCATAGAAAAATAAAAGGTATTTTCTTTTTGATCTTTAACCTTTTAACGATTATCCAGGTGCACCTTCACACTTGGAAAATCCTGCACAAACTCTATGAGTCGCTCCTTCTGCCAAAGTAAGAGTGGACATTTTTCCCCAGTGCATTGGAAAGCTTCCATAAGCCACACCACTTTCTCCAAAAGCCATTTGTATGACTGGCCTTCATATTTCCCAAAGCTGATGAAAATGTTCACCCTCCACATCTCTTGCCACATCTTTTTCTTTGCGGCTGCCTCTGCTGTCTTTGCATCGAGCCAAAGAAAAAGTAGTGGCGCTAAGGCAATTGGCATGTTACTGCGCAATTCCACTCGCGTGACTGTGCGTCTTTAACAAAATGCATAGATGTGATATCTAAAAATGCACCAGAATCTGTTACAAGATCAAATAAGCAGACTTCCCTCCACCCAAGAAAAACTCACCTCCATGATATAAACATGTGTTTAATTATGGATATAATATAAAAAGTAATGAGCACCATCTCTACACTGGCAATATAAAAGCTGGCTAACATAATATAAATCTTGTATAAACAGTATTTGGCACATTATGGTTTTAACAAATGAATTATCCGAGGCAATGTTCACCGGCAAGTACACTATTGCATATATGAAATGACACATTCATTGAAAGATATTTCAATGTACATAATAGGAAATTCATGTCAAGTGGCAAAAACTATCCACCTTTACTCAGCATTTTTCTTTAAACAAAGAAATACAAAAGATATTTTTACCACTCAGTGTTTCACTAGACAACTTTCTTTTTCAGCAATGTTCTGAAAATGATAAATTTGTTTCAGTAGTCAAAGATACTAGCCTTTTCCAGAATTAGCCTGAAAATTAAATGATACATAAGTCAAATAATAATTTCTAACAAGATAATTGAGCAGGTTTGCAATGTACCTGTCCTGACCAAGATAAAGCGCATACAGACATGCGATAAGCTATGAGCTATTGTTATTATTTTTTCTTTCTTCTCTCCAGCCCCTCGTCCACTACTCTCTTAAAATGGTCATAATCATTATACACTGCTTCCTCAAAACCGGGTGTAGTAGATTTGTTGGTGGATGGACAGAAGGTGAAGATCTTCTGATTGCTCCCGACAGTTTTAGCCTTTGATGGTGTGTACCTTTTACGAAGCCCACCACATCTTGGCACCTTGCATGCAGTACAGGGACTCTTGGAAGGGTGAGGGGGGAAACGGGTCTGCTTTGGTGGTGGAGGAGGTGGAGGTTGAAATGTGAAAGGCACAAGTGGCGGTTGAAATGTGAAAGGCATAGGCGGTCTCCCATCCAAGTACTGACCAGGCCCTATGCTAATTGACTACGGTGATCAGACGAGAACCAGAACGTTCAGCATGGTATGATTGTAGGCGATGGCTATGAATTTAACCTATTTAAAGAGTGATGAAGACGTCACCACTTCACCACTTGTTTTTCATGACATGCGCCCCCAACAAGTGCAGACCAGACTGGGATAACCGTATAAGTCCTATATTGTTAATGACCATTAACAAGGATTTGATATGAGGGACTGGATGATGAACCACCTACATCATCTCAACTGGTCATTATTTGGCCCAAACATACTGAGCTATGTGTCCAGCACTTTGTAAATGAAAGGAAAATGTGCTATATGAAATAATCATTGGATCTGATTTAATTGGAAGCAAGGAAGCTCCGTGAATATTTCAATATTTTACTCTCACCGTATATACCATTGTATTATCCATGCATGTCATACAACTCCATTATGATTATTATGGAGTTGCAGTCCTCTTCCTTTCCTCTACTTCAAGTTCCCTATCCTCTTCTCTCCCTCTCTTAGTCTGTCTCTTTCTTCTTTTCCTGTATTAAATTATATTGTATTTATGTATTCAGGCGTACCTGCTACACGCATCTTCTTATTGGGATTGCACCTTCTTCCTTGTAATTTTGCAAGTTCTTGATTGTACTGATACTACTTTATATGCATGTAAATTGTACTACATGTATTTGAACAGAATCAGATGTTGAATGTTGTCAAAATCAAAAAAATAGATGTTAATTTGAATTGAATTGAATGAAGAGCTTATTTAAATTTCATTTTTGTAAATACTTTTAAATACGGTTAAAAACAGTTTAACGGTTATGACTAGGCCCTATTAGAAACATTGTATTATGTGTTACATAAATATTATGTGTTATTTATCAGTGCTGCCAAAACATTCTCACAACTACTTGTAATTGTGACATTGGTCTTGCAGTATTTTCTGACAAACACTACACAAAATGTATTTTTATATCTTGATAATTTGGCATGTTCATGTACTGAAATGAGACTTTCAGAAATTGGAAGACATAAAACTGGAATTAAATAACCTGTATATAAGAAATAAAACTTTTGTTTCACTGGTTGAACTGTGCAAAGTTCTATTCTGATATTGGTTTTACGGCACTTGCATCAGTGTCATTTGTTCTACTGTTGACTTCCCCTACTAACTGTTACATGTACATATATAACCTCAACCCTTGACCTAATATAGGTTTTCCCAGCCTACTTGATAATTTGGTCGCTCAAATTCATGCAACTGTTGCTCTCGGATGAAACCGTAATTCAAAATAAGAATCCGAGCGTTCAAATTAAACGACAGGAAAACAAATTACTGTAATGCATTCAACTTGCAAATACAAACACCTTTTTTGAGATCCGCACAATCAAATTAACATGGTAAGCTTTCCGTATTAGCTTGAAACCACTGATCTGCAAAAATGTGCACAAATTAGACAAACTGAATGCATGTTTGTGAATTTGGTTGACTGGTTGTTGAATTTTAATTACTGGATTCTTAATGTGAATTACGGACTTCGTCGGAGAACAAAATTTGCATTAGTTTGAGTGACCAAATTATTAAATAGGCCCGGAAAACCTATATTAGGTCAAGGGTTGAGGTTACATGTGTACATAGTGTTTCAGTAAATAGAGGAAATCAACAGTACTTAGAACAAATGTAACCGATGCACGTGCTGTACAACCCATTTTAGTATAGAACTTTGCACAGTTCAAGCAGTGAAACAGATGTTTTTTTTCTTATAGCATTTTCCTGTTTATTTCTTCAATTTTTGAAAGTGTCATGTGAACATATGAAGGGAATTAAAAATGCTATTTTATTGATATACATGTACATGTATATGGTATGAAGAGTGGGTCACATTGTCTGATAAAGATAACAACATTTTTAATTTAAAATACAGTGGAAACTCAGTATAAAGAGGTCATTTGAGACCATCAAGATTACCTTACATTTTGGCAGGAATCTTGTTATATCAGTTTAAAAAACAATAGAATGTAAAGAGCTGGGACCAGAATATTACCTTGTTATATCAGGGGCCTGTAACATAAAGAGATAAATCAATCTTACAATTGATATCAATCATAAGTCTATGGCAAACCATGTACTGAAGAGTTACAATTGATCGTAAGATTGATTGTATCTCTTTATGTTACAGGCCCCAGGAATATTGTCATATCAGATCTCTTTATACCGAGTTTCCACTGTACACCCTTCTATATAGTGTGTATGCAAGTGTCAGTTAATAGAAGGGCAGCTCTGTACTTCAATGAAAAAACTCATTACTGGATCTTTTTATTAATATTATCTCATTTTAATGTCTTGTTAATACTATTGAAATAAATACATGTAAAAAAAACTATTCAAAGTGAGCTGTCAATGCGGTGATTACTGATTACATAAACTGTTGTCCATTTTCCAGCTTTTCCAATTTCATAACATGTATGTATGACTTACATGTACTTGTCTCTAGTGCATACAGTTATGATTTTATAAGTTGCATGATTTGAGTGGACTTTGCAAGAGTACTTGCAGAATGAAAGCATATAATTGAAAACATGTATAAGTTGAAAAGATTTATCATCTGAGAATACATGTACAGTGTGGTTTATGATAAACCTGTACTTGTTACAAAGAACAAGAGCATAGCTATGCATGGATCATTGAGACATTAGATGTTGAAGATTGATACATTGGGATATATTGTACATGCACATCCCCTTGTATGAGCTATTGAATATGTTGACCTATGCTTAATTAATTGTAGGCCTCTTTTGTTTTTTCTTATTTCTTTTTTTACTGATTCAAAAAAAAATTCAAATGCAAAATATTGTTAAATGTTTGTCTGACTTGGCAACAACTTTGGTATTTGAAATAAAAATTAACTACTGTAATTGTATGAATGCGGTTTTTATTAGCATAGAATAAACTTACATTATTCAAAATATTAAACAGAATAAGTTACATGTATTTGCAAGTGGAAAAGAGAGAGGTGTGATGGAGAAAATTTTGATATGGTGGAATGCGAGGGTTGAGGATAAAATGTTGTATTATGTTTATTGTACCTTAACAAAGTAATTGAATCAGGGTCTATATAGATAAATGGTTTTTATGATTATGAGCAAATATCTTTCAGAATTAACCAAGTTATAATTATACCGGTGTAATCCTAAAGAAAACAACAGGGTTAATGTACAAATTAAAAGATGATTCGACAATCTCCAAAATGAATTTTCTGTTGTCATTTTCATTATATCGCTGTAAATAATGTACAACTCAAAAATTTTTGATCACTCGCTTTGCTCGCTCACACATGAATCATTAGACCATTACACAGGGAAGCTGAAGTAATGACCAGAACCACAATAAAAAGGAAGAAGGTGATGCTTGATAATAATTATATTAATTAGACTGTAGGGTAATACCTGGTCCTTTTTCACTTTATGTTCACCCCTTGTAGGTGCCTCTTTATTGCTGGTGCCCTCCCCCCACTTTGAAAGACATGCTGCCCCTGCTTTTATTTCTTTGTTTTTCCTTCAATCTATCCTCTTCTCTTTCCTTAGGAATTTTTTTCTTTAATTTATTCTCTTCTCTTTCCTCGTGTATATCTTTGTTTTTCCTTTAATCTATTCTCTTCTCTTTCCTTATGTATTTCTTTGTTTTTCTTTTTCTATATCTTTCCTGACCTGGTTGTAGACTTCGTGCATAACCCTGTGGTGATCGTGAGTGTGCGCTTATAGGACTCTTTCACCAGTGCACTTCTAGTATTTTTTCGCAAAAATTGAATATATATATATATATAATTATATATATATATATTCTGTTTTATTTCTCAAAAATTAACAGAGTAAATGCAAAAATATATAAAATGAATAACACTTAAAACTACAAAACAGGCACCTGCATATGCACCCATATACACACAAGCACACGCGCACACACACACACACTCACACACTCACATACTTTCCCCAGGGGGCAAGTTTACATTACAAAACGTCAATGAAGATGTTAAGGACAACAGAGCTTTGCAAGACTACTACAAAATTTCAGTTAAACTTGATAGACTATTTCTTGAAATGGACATGTAACTTATTTTTCTTTGGGGCAATTTTATATTCTATTTTTTGTCTAAATTTTACAATTGAAACAAGAGCTTCGAAAATAAGTTCTTTTCCCTGAAACCCCCAGGAGTAATATAATATTTTAAACATAAACAGAGAAAATTTATACAAGAGGCATGTTGGTCCCTTGACTGTATCCCCCCAAAATAATTAAATTTTGACAGAGTCAGATTATAACTGTGATCAGTGCTGGTGTTAATCTTATCCACCAATTTTTCACACAGTGGTACAACTTTTCTACAGTTACAAAACAACTGCTCTAAAGTTTCTGGAAAATCTGAGCAAAAATAGCAATTAGCAGACTCCTTTATCCCAGGCTTGAACAAAAATGCATTAAAACCAATAGCATTATGAAATACTTTGAATTAAAAAAAACTCCTTAACTGAGTCTCAATTGTGCAACAAAAGTTACTCTTATGAATCTTCGACCAATCCTCTTTGGGTTGATGGCCAAAGAGTGTCTTCCATTTACTCTCCCTTTTGGCATTAGTACAGCTGTATTTCTTTAGCAGAATATTGTATGTATACTTAGACATTTTCTTTTGACTTAGGTGATCATTAGCAATTCGATTAAATATATTCTCATCCACATTAAGAGAATTATCAAACCAATCCAAAATATGCCATTCATTAGGGAGTCATATTTTTCTTGGGTTTCTAATAGGAATGTCAAACTCAATTACGAGGTCTTCAAATGATTTGGGGTTATCAAAACCATTTTGTAATTGACAAATGGAATGAATACCCCTTTCATACCAAACTGGATAGAAAAAATTTTGTTCTATATTGCGATTTTACATTTCTATTCCACCAAATACAATCTTTAGTGAAGTATCAGCGACATTTTCATGGTGGAGAAACTGAATTGTAGGTTTAGTTTTTTAGGGTTACACCATGTAATTCTTTCAAGGAATAAGAGCCCTGAAAAGGGCTGGTGAGCTCCGCTAAGAGCTCTGTTGTTCTCGACATTTCGATCAGTATGCTCTGATCGTCATCAGGAGAATGACTAGAACACTGTTGTTGTTGTTGATTAGTGTTTTATGGCAATCAGTCAATTTTGACTATTATCACTGCCCAGTGGAGGCTATTTATTGCCTACGCAGGGATCCGATTCACAACCTAATTGGCGCCAATCGGAAATGCCCGCGAATTCTATTCACGACTGCATTCTCATTCTGGTCACTGGTGGCGCTATAATTCCTCTAAACAGAGAAAGCACCGGACGGTGCCTTTGTTTTCTCTGAATAAAGGACAATGGCCAGATTTTCCGCTGAATGATTGCTCCCCTAAAAAACTAAACCTACAATTCAAATACAATCTTGTAAATGAAACTGACATAAACCTATAATTCTCTTTTAATCTCTTTCCTATATGAAATTAATACATTGTAGAAGCTGTTTACTGGCAATTTTTAAGTTTTGCCAAAACCGAATCTGGGGCATCTGCCTTAAAAAGGGCAAAATAGTCGTCACAAAACATAGAAAGAGTCTTTATTTTTATATTCCACATACTAAGAATCTTGCTGTTAGATTGGTCAAAAGGTAATCACGTGAGATAGTGTAGTTATCCCAATCGACCAGAGAAGAAAAGTTCGTGACCTTGATCTCTTCAGTCCATTATACACTGTAAACAAAAATTCGTTGAAATTACTCAACAAGGTTCGTAAACTGATTGCCTTGATTATTTTAAGTATTTTGTAACAGGGAATTTTAAGTAGAATTTACTTATTTTGATTAATAAATTGTTACCCAGTTGAATTGAGTTACATTAACGTAAATAATTTAAGTATTGTAATCGTGATAGTTAACAATTAAAAAAAAAACTTATGACATGATTAAACACAAAAGTCATTGCGATACCCATATAACATTCACTGACACTATTTCAATTTAGGATTTATCCAATTATCTACCATCATCACCGATTACGTACACTTTAATTTGGTACACCCTAAGGGGCTTCGAATCTTATACTTGATCGTAGCAACTTAAAAAGAAAATTGGTTGATAATTTTCCTGAAATATCAAATTTTGATTTGTTTTGAATTGAGTGAAAATTGAAAAATGTCCTATCTTCTTATTTTTGCTTGAATGAATTAGGAAATATTTCAAACCCCTTAAATTTTCATTCAACCACAAAAAAGACTTGTTTTATCTAAAAAGAGAGATTAATATGGTCTTAATGAATATTCATGATTTATGTTAATACTTATATTATGCTCTGCATCAGTCTTTACTTAAAAAGATAAGCAGAATCAACATAAATTGTTTTAGTAATACGTACAATTTCTTACTTTCAGTTAACATTACAAATTAATACAAGTTGAAATTACTTGAATGTTCTTTTGTATTTAATTTTACTTAAACATTTCATGTATATTCTACTAAATTGAAGTTTGAATTAGTAAAACTTAAAACGAGTGAGTAAGTGGCAAAACTTATGTTTTTAAGTAGATTCTACATGGGAAAAATAAGTAAAAATTACCAATGGGCATAATATTTTTTACAGTGTAGAGTCACAATACGTTATCAATATTTTGGGTATTCGCGAAATGAAAGTGCGTGACCTTTACGAATAGCTCCATAAGCGTACTAAAATAAAAAGCAAATAATCACCTTTTGATTTCAGGCGATGAGACGTACTATCACCTCCTTGGCGATCTGAATGTATACGCTATCTTACCTCAGCTTCGCTTCGGAAAGATGGCTACATCCAGATCGCCTCGGAAGTGATAGTTTTTCCCATCACCTTCAACGGTAATTATTTGCTTATTTGCTTTCCAACAACTAGTTTAGCCATCCACAAAGCTTTCTGCGCATGTGCGAAAACTAAAGGATTAATCATCCTCAGACCCCCTTCTTCATAATCATTGCATAATATATCTCTCTTAACTCTGTCATTGCCATTGCTCCAAAAGAAATTAAAAAGCAAACCATTTAATCTTTGAAAGAAAGAGTTTGGCAGGTCAATGCATAATACTGAAAAACAAAAATAAAATTTGGGGAAGTAAAAGCGACTTTACAACAGCAATTTTGCCTAATATAGGTTTCTATGCCCCAAACAATTTAAAATCTGTTCTATAATGGCAAGTCTGGGAACAAAATTCAAAAAGCATATTTGTGTTCAGTGAGAAAACAACTCCTAGAGCTTTAAACGATTTTAATCTCCAATTCAACCCTAATGCATCTTGTGGAATAACAGTATACTGCCTTTCAAATTTCATATATGAATTGCATCTGACTTACTTAAATTAATGCGACAACCTGAAAATTTTGCAAACTGAGTTAAAGTTTCAAATAAATGTTTAAAGGAAGCTGTTTCACCATGCTGTGTCATCAGCAAAAAGACTTTTCAACGTTGCCAACTGAAATTTCCTTAATCTCTGGTCTCTGGATTGTTTCGTATCTGAAATAAAAGACGGAATATTGGGCAACCCTGGAATATTGGGCAACCCTGGGATATTGGGCAACCCTGGGATATTGGGCAACCCTGGAATATTGGGCAGCCCTGGGATATTGGGCAACCCTGGAATATTGGGCAACCCTGGAATATTGGGCAACCCTGGGATATTGGGCAACCCTGGGATATTGGGCAACCCTGGAATATTGGGCAACCCTGGGATATTGGGCAACCCTGGAATATTGGGCAACCCTGGGATATTGGGCAACCCTGTTATTGGGCAACCCTGGGATATTCCTCATTTAATTGCAACCGGATTGGACATAAAACCATTGTATAACACACAGCTAGTTCTGGCATTGTAAAATTCCTAATCCATCTTATAAAATTGTCTCCAAAATTAATATAGTCCAAAACTGAAAATAAATAATCATGTTCTAAAGGCTATCAAACGCTTTCTCAATATCTAATAAAATAATTATTAATGTAGGCCTATGTATCAGAGAGTTTATACAAGACTTCAAACGGGAGCTCACAACTTTGGCTAGTAAATTATAGTCAACGTTCAGATAGGTCGATAATTCTTCACAAACCATGGATCTTTATCCTTTTTTTTTTTTTTTTTTTTGAAGAAGAGTGATTATTCAACTTTTTTTTGAGATTGTGATAGAATTCCTTCTTGAAAAGAATAATTATAAAAGAGGAGTAATAAATCTATGATATCATTGAAAAAGGGTTAAATGAAATTCACAAGCCATCTTGTCCTGGATTTTTTTTTTTTTTTTTTTTTTTTTGTGCCCATATGTTCTTTAATGTGGTCCAAAGTTTATTTTTGGTTATAGGTCTGTTTAAAGCAGAAACTGAATCATCTTTTAAGGTAGGTATATTCAAAGGGGCGATAGAATCTTTGACACTGTCCCTATCCTCAAGAGATACTTCTGAACAATATAAAACTTTATTTTAAAAAATGAATTTCCTGAAGTACTCTTTTAGGATCAGTGATGATTTGCTCATTATTCGCCTTCAGTTGGCGTATAGTTTTTCTTTCATATAATATTTTAGAACCGTTTCTCTAAATTGCAAAAGTATTTAGAGCTTCTTTCTCCGTGTTCAGCCCACTTTAATCTAGGCCTTACTATAGAACCAGCAGTTTCGGTCAGTCCAGAAGTTCATTCAACTGTGCTTCTTCAGCTTCTAATTTGCTATAACTCTTGCGATTCTTCATTTGAACTATTATTTTTTTTCAATGAATTTTTTTTTTCTTTAAGTAAGGATATATACTCTTCAGCAAATCAAATTCTTATCTTTTTTCTTTCTACTGCAATAAATGACCAGCCATTGTAAACTTGAAGGCATCCCAAATAATATGTGGATTTAGATGCGATTCAGCATGAATTTCCTTAAATTCGTTAATTTTGTCTTTAATGAAATTGCAAAATTCTGAGTGTTGGAAAATGGATAATATTTAAAGGCCACCGCACACCTTACGATAGGTCTGCGATCCGATTTGTGAAATAAATCGCTATGGCCTTAAATATTGGTATTTTAACAAATGAAATCTACCCTATTCAAGTTCTGAAAAGTAATATGAATACTAAGCATAGTGATTTGGTGAGTTGTCATCTTTCTATACAGGGAATAAGGGCAAAATTAGTTTCCAGTCGTAGGCAGTCGTACTATTTTTGTGACGTCACTACGACTCAGAGCCGATTTGGCCAATCCACCGTCTAGAAAACTCGGCAAAAGCCGTATTATCGATTTTACTATCTGTATGACTATTCAGACCCTCAGTCAAAAGTATTTTTCGTTTATAAATGAATTGTGAAATGATATTACATTTTCTTCTGAAATCGGATCGCAGACCGATCGTAAGGTGTGCGGTGGCCTTAATTTTATGCGCCCCCGGGTTAGTGAAATTCATTTACCATCTACAAGAAAACCTTGATCAACTTGTTTTGATAATCCACTTTACCTTTCAAAAGTGTTCATATTTTGAATATATGGCTTTGCCAATTTCGTCGGAAGAGCTTTAGCTTTACTAGTGACGTCACTCTATTACTGCGATATCACCGCCTATATTTCTCCTGAAATAGTATCAAAATGACATCATCATGCATCAGCTGACCCTGACGTCATCATTATTTACCATAATATTGAACTGAACTGTGGGTAAGACATCATTGCACTATACTATTCGTCACTGTAATTTTGTATTTCAAGAGAAAGGGTAAGTTCTTTTTCAATTTTCTTTCAACATTTGAACGAGTGAATTCCTCAACCACGATGTAGCCTATAGTGGTTCCTAAGTAAGGGATGTTGTTGTCGGATGTAGATTCGTTTTCTTTACCGTCAGTCCATGAGGAGTGAACATATAATTACATACCGTACTGTATTACTAGTCTAGGGGGCTTAAACATGGCACCGCGGCTGTCCGCGCCGCCCGGTCATGCCGGTGCGTTTCACTGCAGCTGCGTGGCCATCTAACGGGCTAGAGATAACCTCGTACATTTGGTACTTGGTTGATAACTTCATATCCACCAAAAGAAGCCATAAAGGTAGATTGGAAGAGTGGGCCAGAGAGTTCTCTGGAAACGAGCCTGTCTAGACTTAAGTTAAAGAGCGGTCCAACCTTGGCTTGGTAATAACTAATAAGATGATTTGTGTGAAACTGAACAGTGAAACTGAAAGTGAAACTAAGCAGAAAAATGAGTAAAACAACTTGGAACGAACAATGCAACAATACTACTGTATTTTCTATCGCATGTACTAGACATATGGGGGGGGGGGGAAATAAGATAAATATTTAAAATACTTCCTTTCAGTTTCAAATTCAGCTCCTAAAAATCTCACTATTACCTTAAAAAGTTGACTAATTAGAGAGAAAAATGGTAGTGTTTCCATTTATTATTGTCTTAGAATCAGTGCTCCCCTCACTTTACGGAGCATTATTCTATTTCACCTGTGACTCGAAATAGAAATACACTATCAAAATTACCAAATTTGTATTGTAAAATGTTAAAACTACACTTAGCAGTTATTGCTGAGATCTCCAGTTTGTAAGTAGGGTTTTCATGGGTCACGTGAACAATTTGCGAAGGATGTGAATGTCGAAAGAAAAAATGGCAATGTCCAATATTTGTATTTTAGACTCCAAAAGTTCGCCAAAAGTTTGCTGTTTGGGCAACAGATGCGATTAGTTCCTCTAGATCAGTCCAAACCACACTATAAAAGTTGAACAGTAGAGGCGCACGACCGATATTGGAGACTGTTTCCTATTTGTGAGACCATCTCTATTATCAGAGACTTATGTCAACATTTTGCATGGCCTATTTTGGAGACAGTCTCCCATTTAGGAGACCAATTTTCTTTGTTTACATTTGGGGCAAAGGGATTACCTTGGCTAAAAATGAAAATGTGATATTAAAAGCAGATTCCTCATGAAAAAGTAACCCTTTTGACCGTCTACTTTATAAATCCACCATCTACTTTTGTTTTCATAACATTTTTTTAATGATCCACACACAAAACAAATGGGCTTCTGATTTCTGAGGGGAAAAAATTTGGCCTTGTATTTGTTGTTGGTGTTGTTTCTATTGTCCTCTTGTTAGCAAAGTCTCCAATATCAGAGACAGTCTCCCAAATCAGCCGTGCACCTCTACAGTTGAAACTGGGAGAAAAGCGTGATATTTTTCTACTGATTCTCCTTTTTTATACTCTTTCTGTTTTTTGCTTTTCCCCTTCCAGTCAGCTTAGGGAAGCACATTCAGGACCACTTAGCTTGTTATGTCTTGTTAATTCGAGCGATCGCCAATAGGGTAAAAATGCCCGGATGCAGGTATCGGGGTGCGTTTGCTACATGCAATGTGGGACAGCTTTTGTGACCTAGTTACTTCCGGAATCTGACCGGTCGGTGAATGACCCGGCGGCCGTGCATAACCTCTCAAATTAGTTTTCCAAGATACGGCTTTGTCATTTAAGTCTCGAACAGAGCCGTCCGCAGCGGGCACCCGTCGTCGCTTTCTGCCGGACGCCTCCCGGTCGCAAGGCTCAATAACGCTGTAACATTCAGTGGCTCTCCGTACTAGCAATTCCAATTCGAGTTTGCGTTTTCCGTTGCATAGAATGCCTCTTTCTGTCAGAAAAGCTTTCAGCTGCAGAACGGTCATATTCTTGAAGTCTTGAGAAACGCTCGCCATGACAATTCTACGATTACCTTAACTTTTATTAGATAAGTTTGAAGAAAAATTCCTGAAGTGTGTACCGCGGTTACTGTAGCATCCGTATACACCGGAAGTACACAGGTCCCGGAAGTTGAATGAGAATTCGCCAAAAACGGTACATCCGGGCATTTTTACCCTATTGGCGATCGCTCGAATTTCATTTTACTTCTCTCACTGTGTTAAACCTACACCCGGAATTGCATGATTTTTCCAGAATGAAATACTGATTTATAATGATATTAATGAAGAAGAAGCATTTATATTAAATAAAGTCATAACTACTTGAATTTTTATAATGAATATACCATTATTTTTTACCCCCTCCCCCCCCCCAAAAAAATGTTTTTGTCTTGAATTTTAAAAACATGAATTCAGAAGTTAGATAACGTGGAATAGTGGTTAAATCAAGAAAGGCCCTATGTATTGTATGAATGAAAAATTAAAGAAAAAAATGCAATAACGTCATATTGTAAATTGTAAATGTCTATAAACTTGCTGGCACCTTGAGGCTTTCCCTGCTTGCTCATCTTTCTATCACCATACCTTACACAGCAGGGAATATGATAATGTGATCATACTCAAGCAGGGAATAGTGATGCGATCATACATACATGTAGCAAGCAGGGAATAGTAATGTGATCATACAAACAGGGAATGGTGAAGATGTGATCATACATAGTACATGTAGCAAGCAGGGAATACATGTACATGTTGTAATGTGATCATACAGCACAAGCAGGGAATAGTGATGTGATCATACATTAGCAAGCAGAGAATAGTAAATGTTATTATACAACACAAGCAGAGAATATAGGTTTTTCCCATCCATTTTCGCACTTTTGTCATTCAATTTCAAAGATTTATTATTCAATTTCGTCCCGAGAAGCACGTGGAATGCAAATCCTAACTTCAATTTCGTCAATTGTCATTGTAATTCGTTTTTCGTCAAACATTTTCAAAGACATAGCATTCAAAATCGTCAATTGTCATTCAAATTCATCCCTCCCGCTGACGGAACGCAGAATGTGAAGATCAAATTCGTTTTTGTTCACATAATTTCATGAATTTTTCATTCAAATTAGTCAGATGTTGTTGATTCTTTATTTTGAGGGTGAACCAACTTTAAGCCAACATATTTTTACTTTCTCTCGTAAATTGTATCGGTACACATTATTCCCTAACCGTTTGCTTTGACAATACACACGAAAAACATGGCTGCCAATCAAAATCGCCAGAGAAGACCATACAATCGCGTGTCTAATCAAGACAGGAATAGAATCATAGATGCCTTCTTTGGTGAAGACCTCGATTATCTTCAGGTTGCACAGACTCTTGGGGTCAACCGACAAACAGCCCGCTCAATGGTGGCTGTCTACCTGCAGCAAGACAGGAGGGATGCTCGGCCCAGAGGTGGACCCAACAGAGTAAAAGTCGACCAAGACATGCGAGATCAGCTGGCGGCAATGTTGGACAACAACCCCCTGCTCACCCTTACCCAGATGAATGAGGAGCTTAGACATCGTCTTCCACAGAAACCGGCGATATCTGTCAGCACCCTGGCTCGCACTCTCAACAGGATGCTGATGACAATTAAGCTAGCGGAAGATGTACCCGGAGGCAGGAATGAGCAGAGGACCCTGGATCGCCGAGCCGAGTACGCACTGTGGTTCCTCCAGGATGGTGTTCTCGGGCATTGCATTTACATAGACGAATGCGGTTTCAACATCTGGACAAGACGAAGCTACGGTAGGGCGGCCAGAGGAGAACCAGTTCGAAGGGTGGTGAACAACCAGCGCAGTGCCAACTGTAACGTCACATTCGCAATCTCTAACCAAGTCGGACTGGTCCACCATTCCGTTCGGCTGGCTACAACAACGCTGGAAAGTTTCCAGCAATTCATTGATGAGACATGCGCTGAGGCTCGCCAAGTGATACCAGACGAGGAAAGGATCTTCCTCATCTACGACAATGCCTGCCCTCATGTCAGTGCTCAAGTGCCAGATCTATGCTTTCGAAGACGTCATTCGCCACACCCCTCCATACTCGCCTTTCCTCAACCCTGTTGAAATGGCTCATTCCGCGTTCAAGGCCGCCGTCAAGCGTACCCTCAGTCTTCCAGAGTGGCAAGCAAGAATTGGTGACCGTGCTGCTGCCAGAGAAGCCGGCGTCACCCTTCAGGAATGGCGAGCGAGGTGTCTTGAGCAGGTTGCTGAGGCCAACGTGAATGCCATTACTGCAGACAAGTGCGCTCAGTGGTACAATCATGCTCAGACGTACTTGGCAAGATGCCTTGCACGACAGGAGATTGAAGGATAAACGGCAGTCCAAAGTCATAACTCTGGACAGTAATTATGTCAGTGTCACCTTTTGAACTTTAACTCCTAATTTTCATGTTTTCGCATCATAATGTATGAAGCAAACTTTAATTTTTATACCCTGGAAAGCAGCAAAACATAATTATGTTATCCATTCTTGGACATTAAATAGGCTACAACTCTACACTTAGAATTTTGTCTTTAATCATGTTTGCCTAGAAATCGTTTGTCAGTGTTTGCGTTTGCGAGACGGTACGTCTGTTTGTATCTTTGTGTACTAGGATTAAGGTGTGTTTGTATGTATGTGCGTGCGTGTGTGTCTGTGTGTCTGTGTCTGTGGTTCTGTGTGGGGGGCACGTGTGTGTATGTTAACTCCTAAATGTAAAATGTGAACGGTTACAGAAAAAAATTACATGAATGACTGAGAAATCACACCAGATAGAGATACATGTATGAGATGAATTTGAATGAAAATTTAACGAAAATGATTGACAAAAGACGAAATTGATCCTGCTGTTATGAGTGCTGCGAGTGAGACTGGTGAATTTGAACTGTAAATGATGAAATTGTATGCCAAATGACTAAATTGAGTAGACTTTATTTGAAAATGAACGACGAAAGACGAATTTGAAAGTAAGATTGGCCTATGCCAGACATCCCGCGACGAAATTGAAGTAAAAATTTGTGAAATTGAATGAAAAAAAATTGAAAATAAATAGGAAAACCTATATTAATAATGTGATCATACAACACAAGCAGGAATAGTGATGTGATCATACAGCAAGCAGGGAATAGTAATGTGATCATACATAACAAGCAGGGAATAGTGATGTGGTCATACATAGCAAGCAGGGAATGGTAATGTGATCATACATACCAAGCAGGGAATATGTGATCATACATAGCAAACAGGGAATAGTAATGTGATCATACATAGCAAGCAGGGAATAGTGATGTGATCATATAGCAAGCAGGGAATATTGATGTGATCATACAGCAAGGAGGAAATGTGATGATGTGATCATACATACATGTAGCAAGCAGGGACATTTAGTAATGGGATCATACAACACAAGGAGGGAATAGTGATGTGATCATACTTAGCAAGCAGAGAATAGTAATGTTATTATACAACACAAGCAGGGAATAGTAATGATGTAATCATACAACACAAGCAGGGAATAGTGATGTGATCATACAATGCAAGCAGGGAATAGTGATGTGATCATCAGCAAGCAGGGAATAGTAATGTGATCATGCAACACAAGCAGCGAATAGTGATGTGATCATATTAGGGTAATTCCATGAAAATATCCACTTTTGGTGAAAAAACAAAGTTTATTTTGAACATTTTCCTTCTATGTCACTTGAATATGCATGATTTCAACTTTATGGAACAATATTCAGTTTTTTAATTTTTTGAATATTTTGACCCAAAATGGCCATTTTTTAACCCAAAAATGAAATTACACATTTTTATGGTAAAATATGGTTAATTACATATTGAGTCATTTTTAGAAATTTCATCTGTTATAATAATAAGGACAACCAAATCTAGTTAGGACTAAGGGGAATTTTATGTCTATATACAAAAATGTTAAAAATATTAATATTCTTCTGATTTAATGGAGGTCAAAGGTCAAATGGATTTTTGTCCCGTCTGTCACGTTTTTTAAGGTACTTTTTGCATTTACAATAAATTAGACCATTGTTTTTGAATAAAATTTTGCAGTCTTGCTCTTTGGTATGGGGGAAATTCATTTCTACTGCTAACTTGGCGGAATTTTAATTTTATGAAGATAATTATGATTCATAAAGTAATGTCCCGTCTGTCACGTTTGGCATCTACAGCAAAAATATGTATGGATGGGACTACATGAAAATTTTCTGATGGATGAAAATTAAAATCCTTTTGCTATTATATTTCATGATATTAAAGATGACCCTTTAACCCCTTTAGAACATGAGAATAAGGTATTTAATGCTGGAAATTTGATTGTCTTTAAAAATTCTATTTTGTGTACAATCTCAATGTGTCCCGTCTGTCACGTTTTTATTGTCCCGTCTGTCACGCTCACTTTTTGGCATTTTCCTCCAAAAGTAAGATGAAATTTCAAATGTATACTAGCAGGTTTCAAAAAGGTACCAACAAGTGATAACATGAATACACATATTTTGTTTCAAGATTTTCCAGTGAGGAGAGCTTAGTAGAAAAGTATCGAAGCAGAAATGGCTTGGTAAATTCATGTCCCGTCTGTCATGCTGAACTTGAAGCCCCACCCACAATTTGTGGGCGGGGCTTGAAAAAAAATTTCCCCCCATTTTGTTGACCAAACCCTATAGATCACATCTCTACATCAAAATAAGCATCACTTTTAAATGAAATATGAAATATCAAGTAAAAACATAAAAATGTGAGGGTTGGATGTTCCGTCTGTCACGCTGGAATTACCCATTAGCAAGCAGAGAATGTTATCATACAACACAAGCAGGGAATAGTAATGATGTGATCATACAGCACAAGCAGGGAATAGTGATGTGATCATACAATGCAAGCAGGGAATATTGTGATCATGCAACGCAAGCAGGGAATAGTGATGTCATACATACCAAGCTGGGAATAGTGATGATGTGATCAGACATACGGTATAGCAAGCAGGGAATAGAAATGTGATCATACATACATACATATCAGGCAGGGAATACCTGTAGTAATGTGATCATATATGTACTGTACATGTACATAGCAAGCAGAAAATAATAATGTGATCATCAGGCTGGGTTCACGTAGAAGTATACGGTATACGCTATTCGCTATACGCTATGCGGGCATGGCGGGTCACATAAGGTAGCACGCGTGTCCTACTTTAATATAATCAACATGTTCTGGATCCCACAGCAGAGGCATCTGTCTAACTTTTTCTATTACCGTGTACTTGTAGTCATCAATGATAACCTGTTGAAGAAAATCATTTGGTTGATAGAGTATAAGATGTAGGGGAGACTCAGGTTAGTTCTGTAAAAAAAGAAAAGAAAACATATTTTTTTTCTACATTACTTATTGATATTCGAAAATAAACTTGTTTTGGACTAACATAGTAACCCTGAAGTGCTGGATAACTTAAATATTTGTAACTTACCTTATTTAACCAAAGCACACAATAAATTGTTTATAGGGAAATTCAGAACACCAGCTGCCACATCCGAACAGGATGGTATACGCTGCACGAAAATCGAACAAGCACGATTCCCACTATACTATACTATACGCAGCTATACGGCATTTTCGAATAGTGCCCTCTTATGTGACCAGGTATTAGGAAATCCTATTGTTCGATTCAAGCTATTCGCGTGCCCTCGAAAACTTGCACCGTATACCCGAATAGTATACTTCTATGTGAACCCAGCCTCAACGTACATGTAGCAAGCACGTAATAATAATGTGATTATACATATACATGTACATAGCAAGCAGGGAATAGTGATGATGTGATCATACATAGCAAGCAGGAAATAGCAATGTGATTATGTGATCATACATAGCAAGCAGGTAATAGTGATAATGTGATCATACATACATGTATTAAGTATAATGTGATTATGTGATCATAGCAAGCAGGGAATAGTTACATGTATGTTATCATACAAATGTACCTGTACAGGGAATAGTAATGTTATCATACATACATTGTAGCAAGCAGGGAATAGTAATGTGATCATTTATAGCAAGCAGGGAATAATAATGTGATTATACTTGCACATGTACTTAGCAAGCAGGGAATAGTACATGTAATTTGTGATCATAGTACATGTACAATGTTGTAGCAATCAGGGAATTCATGCATGAATCTGTGTACAGTATCTAGATGGGCAGTGGTTGAACAGGGATCTCAAATTTGTGCTGTTGCTTCAACTGTGACATAAAAATGTGAATCCTAAAAACATCTTGTAGCATTTGTTATGACTTCAAACTGAAGGCCTGCTTATTTGATATATACCATTGGTTATGCCTTTATTGTGTGTCTTCACTATTGACAACTTCATGCACATTGAATTTTCATTCTTGCATGGTATATTATATACATGTACATGTAGGTACTGTATTGCTCCTGAGGCATTATAAATGTTTTTGTAAAGTTGCTCAGTAATCATTTCATGCCTGTAAATTTGACCAGTAAGAGGTATAGTATAAGTCATAATTTCATTTTAGTCACTTAAATTGAAATTTAAAAAAAAATAAATGATACTGCCTCTCTCTATTCTTATGATCTCAAAACTAGACTAAATAACCATCTTGTCCCGATATGATCTGTATTAAAAAAATAGTATACAAATGTTGACTGCTTTGAGGGGCACCGTCAAAACTATGGCCCCACGGTGAGCTCGCAACTGTGCTATGCCCCGAGACGACAGTCGAGGGGCATAGCACAGTTGCAAGATCACTGAGGGCCATGGTTTTAACCCTGACGCAAAAAAGAAGCAGTCAACATTTGTTTTATATGTATACTGCATCCTTCGTTAGCTCAGAAATTCATTTCAAAGACAGATGAAATATGGTACCTTAACGTAATTCTCATCGGTCGCTCTTTCAAAAAAAATGTCGGTGTACATGTATGGTGCCGCCCGCGCGCCCTCATATCTAAATTGCCAAAGCTACACGTGTGCGTACAAAGACATAAAGGCATGAATTGGCATTGTACGTGAGAGCGGAACTATGCCTGGTCAATATTTTTCACCATACCGCCCCGCAGTCCATAGTGAATTTCATGCCTGCAAATTTGACTAATCAGAGGCCTAAAATCTAGTCATGCGGTATATAATAGCAAATCTGTAAGGCCTGTCCAGAATGCAAATGCCAGTATATTTGTTGCATTGTGAATGTTTAATATGACAGTGCAGAAAGCACTATTTGATGACTATCAAGGTTTACTATAAAGAGCTTCTAATGCAAGATCCCATTATACAGTGAATGAGAGTAGATAGTGATTATCATAACCAGTAGGATTTCCTCTTCTACTCAAATATCATTTCCTTCCAATATAAATGACTCTAGGAGATTTACTGGGTAAGCCAGATGACAATTTTGTCTGATAAAAACAGGAAGAAAATCATGAATTCATTGAGCTTAATAATGATGAAAGTATTATCGTCTTTATGATGACATAGCAATGGAACATTTTGAACAATTTTTAAAACACAAATACATGGTTTTTTTTATAATTTAAAAAGATGCCATTTGCATGTCATTTTTTTGCTTGAAGTTTTAGAGATTCAAAGATGAGAAAACCCTGTATGTGATTGTGCATGACATCATTCTCATTTCAAATTGTTACTATTCTTCTTCTGACAGAATCTCTGATAGTCATAGGCTTGACCACTAGAAATGCATGTCTTCTTTGTGAATATTTACCAGTATGCACAGGAGTCAACAGAAAATGTATGATGATAAAATATTGACATTTGAGAATATGATCCAAATCATCCAACATGTCATGATTTACATGTAGGGTGGTATTACAGCCATTTTTTAATATGATCCCCTTAACTTCATGTCCATTTGTTCTGGGGTTTTTTCTGCTTACAGATTTATACTCAATTTACACAAGCAAGAAACCAGTACAACTCATCATCATGTCTCTGTATCCATCATTAGAAGATATGAAAGTTGACCAGATGGCTCAGGTGAGATAAAACTCTTCATAAAGGTTGTATATGTATCAAAATGAAACTTTAACAATCAGTTTGCCATTCTTGTTTGATCTTTGTAAAATAAAATACGGTAATAAAATGATTAGCAGGAAATTTCAAGGAAATTTAGAAGATACATTCTCATTTAACCCAGTATCATTTGATGAATGCAAGTTTTACAAAATTGAAATGCATTGTCATTAATAGACGATATTGATTTCTCTGACACTGAAAATAAAAGAGAATGAAACTTATTTGTCTGTGATTGATCCCATTGATCTACATGTAGGTAGTAGGATTGAATGTTACAAACAAATCAACAAGGCTTCTAATTTTTCACATCTCTGGCAGCAAATGGTTGCTGACAAATGATATGGTCAAGTGTTAACGATCACATGGGTGCCCAAAATCTACATTAGACCTAGGTCATTAGGTCCGAACCCTCACCCCCCCCCCCCCCCCCCCCCCCCCCCCTGTAGAGCTCATGCATGCAGAAGCTAAAAGTCTCAGTCAGGACTTACCCCCCCCCCCCTGCATTTCAATATTTTAATGTATATGTGCATGTAGAGCTCATGCATGCAGAACCTAAAAGACTCAATTTTGTCAGTAATTATGCAATTTTTGTCAAATACCTTTCGCAAATATTAATTGTCATCATTTATTAATTATTATGAACTGAATTTGACTCCTTTAAAATTTATATTTGTAATGCTTATTATTTCTAACTAAATACCGGGAGAAGGAATGTATCATAAAGATTCATTCATCATTTACTTGCATCATTGCATTTATTTGATTAGTTATGGGAGGTATATGAGGCACAAGATAATTACAAACCAAACTATTTCTCATACAATGTTTTTGATTGTAGGCCCAGGCTAACTTCAATCAGCAGGCCCAGGCTGCTGCTCATGCTATTGCAGCTGCTCCACCAGGATCTACTGTTGTCATGACAACAAGCTCTCTGTATCCTTCCCTAGAGGAATGGATGGGTCTCCCTCCAGCTGAGATGCAGGCTTATGCTCAACAATCAGTATGTATTATCTTTCAGTGTAGTCATATGAATAAATCTGAAGGAACTTGATATCCTTCCAAACTACCCTGTAGTGTTAGCTCTTGAATTTATTGTTTACCCCACAAAAATATGGTCTCTTTATATATTTTTTGTTGAGAAAGAGTCACATGATGGGATGCAATTAAAAGATCTAGAAACACAAAGTCAATTAGAAACACAAAGATCTTGTGATCTTGTGATCTTATCTCTGTACACTGATTCTACCAAATATGACATCATATATCCGTATAAAGGTATGATGTCACTGCCAGTATGTACAATACCTGTAGAAGAGTGTGTTGGTCAAAGTCCATGTTGTACAATCCTTATGCTGTACAGTGCTGTTTTCAGACAGGCTATCACATGATACTGAAACTTGGCTTTGTAGTGGTACAGTACAGTGCAGTTTAGTGTCCTTGTAAAGTACATGTAGATAGATGACAAATGTGGAGAAAAGGTCATTGCTTGCAGTAGAAATAATGGTATTCATGATATGCACCCATAGTCTGACTAACTTTATATAATTGCCTTGTACATGTATTGTTTTTGTAATTTCAGATGTTTTTAAATCTAAATGATAATTCTTTTCACAATGAAGTATTGATAATAATCAGGAATTTAAATTTTCTAGGATGTGTGTGTAATAAGTTGATTTTTTTCACATTTTTTCATCTTTGATATTTTCCATGGAATTTCTCCAAATCTTAGATTTTTTATTTCAATAAATAAAATACAATACATATGAAAAATTTTACCTACATGTAATAAAAATTTGGGCAAGAAATTTATGCTAACAATGTACATTTGAAGTACATGTACATCCATGTACTTATAATGTTGCGAACAATTACTGTGTGATTATAATATTTGTAATGATAAATGATTGTAATGATGAAGCAATGTACATGTACATGTGAGTTGTTGATAACCTAATTCAATGTTATGATTTATTTATTTGATGTAATGTGATATAGACATGGAAATTCTTTTCATCAAGGCTTGACAGAACAATAGGTCCCCCCCCCCCACCCCCCGATGAATAGAATTGTGTAACACATCTCTGTCACTGGATAAGTAAATATCTCCACATACTGTATACATGGGAAAAGGGATGTATTGGATTGTAACGAGAAGACAAATTTTTAGGTGCAAGGATTTTTTTTTGTTTAACAAGTTGTAAGTTTACAAGTTGTTTTTTTTTTTTTTTTTTCTTCTACATGTATGATACATTGTATACATGTGCTATGTAGTATATGGACATACATGTAGCAGGTAGCAGGGACAGTTATTCTGTAAATCCAAACAATTGGTATATTTTGATTCAATTAATCTATAGTCAGGGCTTAACACTAACAGGCACTCAGGATGCATGGGCCTTAGGATCTATACAAGTATACTGTTCAAGAAATCTCTGTACATATTTAAAGTTCAAATTTTGAAGAAAAAGAATTTGATAATCTTATGGAAATTTTTGAAGAGGTTTTAAGATTGGTACAAATTGAACCAAAACATCTGATAAATGTACAAGTACAAATCAATCTCCAATATATTTGAATTAAGTAGATGTACACATACAATCCCATGTACTTTACATGTGGAATAAAATCCCCCAAATATGTAACCTTTAACCTTTCTTCTGTCTCCCAGCAGGCAGTGGTTCCCAGCTCAGGTGGAACTATTGCTGTCCCTTCACAGAACAACGTGGTTGCCCCGGTAACAGGCAGTAAGAACTTGGGTGTGGCTAGATCAGAGATCAAGCAAGGAGTAAGAGAGGTAGTGGTTTGTAAAGATGCTAAAGGCAAGATTGGTCTCAGGGTCAGAGATGTCAGCAAGGTAAATAATATCATTCTGTTATTCAATATGCCTCACTTTATCTTGCAGTAAACCACCTTAAAGAAAACAAAGCAGTTAAATGAAATGGCATGTCATAGCATTATGTTAGTTACATTTCTGTAAATTATCCTATATATCACAAATAACTGTGTAAACCACCTTAAAATAAACAAAAACAGTTAAATGAAATGACATAGCATTGTTATTCATATTTCTGTAAATCCTATATCACAATTAACTCAACTCCCTTAAAAAAACAAAGCAATTAAATGAAATGACATGTATGTAGCATTGTGCTGTTTACATTTCTGTAAATCCTACATATAGCACAAATAAATATGAAGGCTCAGAAGCTTTCGTTGCACGTAGATTATTTTTTTAAATGCCTATGTGCTATTCATTTACAAGTAAAATGGTTATTTGCCTTGGCATTTTTCCCTTTCTTTTTTTCTGAAAGGCAATTTACCATGTAATATCTGAATGAGGCTTTATGTGTGTGGAATGTACTATTTATACATGAATGTACTATTTATATTTGTACATGTACGTGTAATATGTAGCATTTTGTAATGGAACTCTATACATTCACCAAATTCTCAATAAATACTAGAGGGAAATATAAATAAAGATTTCATGACTACATCTAATAAAAGCAAAATAACATCAAGTTAATCATTTTTTGAGACCCCTTAGATCTCTGATAGGAGCCCTGCAACTAAAATGGGCATATCTATGTATTTAATTGTTAATTAATAGTAATATGACAATTGGAGGTGAAGTTGTATTCCTATATAGGTTACCAAATTCATAAGATCTTTCTTACACTTGATGGTTCATTCACATCACACCAACATACATAAATGTGTTTATATTTTCCATATACTGTTGAATAACTCCTGTCATAATATCCCTCACGTATCATAAATTTTATTTCGTGAGTCTCGTGAAGAGACTAATTGAGAACCCGCCCCGCGCATGCGCACTCATTACGCCTTCATCGCCATGTTGAGAGAGTAACTCTCTCTTGCACTCGGAAGAATTACACTTATTTCTTCGGAATTCAAGCGATCTCATCCCGATCTTTTGTATTTCATTTCGGATTTTGACTACCTTGTTTCAGTCTGGAACAAGTTTTTTATGAACTTTGAGCTCCAGAAAGCCTCTACGAAAGTTTGATTTTCGCCATGAATCAGAGCGAAAATTCCGCCGCAGTGGCAAAGCCAGCGGGAAAAGCAACAGAGTCTGCGCCGCTCCCAGCGGTCCACGATCAGTCGCATCATGGGTCTAAGCACCCCGCGAGCGCTACTAGCAGTCACACGCCGCATGAATCTAAAGATTCCAAGGCGAAGCCGAAGACTGGTGGGAAGAAAAAGCCTTCAAGTTCAAGGTCAGGATCAAGCGCTAACACCACTTCTGATTTAAAAGCGGAGTCTAGTTCCACTTCCAGTGGAAATGGAAATCAAAAGTCAAAGTCAAAGACTGATCAAGCGGAATACGGTGCCCGACTTTCCAAACTGGAATCTATGTTAGCGCAGGTGATTGAAGCGCTTCCCTCTCGCGCTCACCCTCGGCACCAGGGGTCTATCCCTGGCCCATCTACAGCCACAGAACTAGGGGAAGTTGATGGTTCGCTACCCCTTGACTATGACTCTTACGAGTATGAATACCCAACCTGCGCACAGCCAGGAGATGATGGAGATTCTTATGATGGATCTGGAGGCGAGCCTTTGGTGGCGGTGCCTGAATTTGAAACTGAGCAACAGTCTAACACTGGTCCTGATATCGCCATCCCTGCATTAGCTATGAAGTTTGCGGCTCGGGCAGACGTGGGCTCACCACTGGATGATAATGTAGCAAGCTCTACGTCTTACATGATTAACCACAAGCTCGAGGAAAAAATGCTGGAAGAGACAACAGCTAAATACTTGCCCCCTAACAACTGCCCCTTCCTCGATGCACCGAAAGTTAATCCTGTTATTTGGGATAATCTGACTCCCTCCACCAGAAGCCGAGATCTTAAGTTGGCTCGCGTGCAGAAGCTTCTCGCCCGTGGATTGACAGCCTTTGGTCACACCTTGTCTTCTGCTGCCATGAGTGAAAACCAGCAAAATGCCTTGGCACTGCTTGCCAGTGCAAACTTTGAAATGAATACACTACGGAAGGAATTCATCAAACCTGAGATGAACTCAGCTTACTCCCATTTGTGCAAACCTTCAGCGCAGGTTACTAAATTCCTCTTCGGGGATGACCTGGGAAAGCGAGTTAAAGACCTCAAGGAAGAACAGAAAGCTGCAAGCGGGGTAGTGAAGTCTGATCAGGGCAGGAGTCGGGCTCGAACCGGCTCTACTTATCACCCATACAAGTCAAATGAGACTTTTCGTTCACGACAGTACAAATCAGCCGGCTGGTCATCAGCGTCTGGCAGCCGACCACACCCCGGGGCATCTCGTCGGCCTTTTTTAGACAAGACAGGCCCCTCCAGGGGACGCAGGCCAGTACAAGCACAGAGACTGCCAGCAGCGTCACAGGGACGTTACCAGCCTCCACCACAGAGAAAATAGCTGCCAACATACCCCAAGCGGTAGGTAGCCTTTCAAACTTAGCATTCCTTTCTAATTTCACACCTCTAAACATTGATATAACTGTTGATGCGTCGCCTGTTGGAGGTCGAGTGAGGCAGCATTCCCAAGAATGGGAAAAAATTACCTCTGATCAAGTTATTCTTGAAGCAGTAAAAGGGTACAAGATAGAATTTGACCCAAACTTACCCCGCCCTACTAGGTCTAGGGCAGGTCGACAGTACAAACGAAATGCTTCAGAATCCATAAAAATTCAGGCAGAAATTGAAAACCTTTTGCACAAGGATGTAATAGAACTTGTACCATCATCATACACTGATGGTTTTGTGTCAAACATTTTCACAACACCTAAGAAAAATGGGGGTGTCAGACTTATCCTTGACCTGTCTGACCTAAACCAAAGTGTTGTTAAACAACATTTTAAGATGGACAACATCCATACAGTGGCATGCCTCTTAACTCCTAATTGTTACATGGCCTCAGTCGACCTCCAAGACGCATATTACTCTATCTGTATACACCCTACATTCCGAAAATACTTGCAATTCACCTGGCAAAATCGGCACTGGCAATTTAAGGCCCTTCCTAACGGACTTTGCTCCGCTCCGCGGTTGTTCACTAAGATGCTTAAACCCATCTTTGCCACCCTTCGGGAGGCAGGTCACATCGTCTTAGGTTATTTGGACGATATAATTATCGTGGGAGAAAGTGAAAGCCAGGGTGCCGTTGCATAAAACTTGCTATTATAGTAACTTTGCTATTATAGTAACTTTTCATGGAATACTGGATTTTGATTGGCTCTTGAGCAATGTTACCATGGTAGTTACCATTGATGGCAAAGTTACTATAATAGTAAGTCTTTATGCAACGGCACCCAGGTTAAGGCTACAATCAAAGCTACCACGCAAGTATTTTCAGATTTGGGTTTCAAAGTTCACCCCAGTAAGTCTGTTTTGAGACCAGTACAAGAAATCCAATTTTTGGGCTTCATTATCAACACTACAGATATGACAATCAAACTTCCATCAGAAAAAATTCAAAAAATACAAATGGAATGTGAGATTTTGCTCTCCCGACCTCGCTCCACAATTAGGCAAGTCGCCCATGTCATAGGCTTATTGATTTCAACCTTCCCAGCAGTTCAATATGGCCCACTGTTTTATAGGAATCTTGAGAAGTGCAAAATCAGAGCACTGAGAATTAACAGTGGACATTTTGACAGAAGTATGATACTTTCGAATAAAGCCAAAGAGGAATTGCAATGGTGGATAAGTCATATCCAAGAAGCACTCTCCCCCATCATCAGAGAGAATCCCTCACATGAAATAAGAACTGATGCCAGTGGCAGTGGATGGGGTGCCACAGATTTGCAAAGCTCCACTGGGGGCAGATGGAATGAAGTGGAGTTAGAGAGGGCAAAAAGCAATGAAATCAATTATTTGGAGACTATGGCCATTAGCTTTGGTCTGAAATCATTCCACACCCACACAAGGAATACACATATCCTTATCAGATCTGACAATTCTACAGCAGTGTCATACATTAACAACATGGGAGGCATCAAATCTCCCTCTTGTAATCAAGCAGCTTCAGACATTTGGAAGTGGTGCATAGAAAGAAGCATTTGGATCAGTGCAGCATACCTCCCCGGCATCCAAAACACAGAGGCTGATCATGAATCTCGTCACTTTAATGACAGAACAGAATGGATGCTCAACAAGAGAGCATTCAGAAAAATAGTCCAAACCTTTGGAACGCCCGAGATAGATATTTTTGCCTCAAGGCTAAATGCACAAGTAGAGAGGTATGTTTCATGGCTCCCTGATCCAGGAGCGGAAGCAGTAGATGCTTTCTCTTTAACTTGGACACACGTTGACTTCTATGCATTCCCTCCCTTCTGTCTGTTGGCAAGATGTATCCAAAAAATAAAGGCTGACAAGGCCACAGGAATTCTGGTTGTGCCTAAGTGGCCAACCCAGGCATGGTTTCCCTGTCTAAATAACATTCTCATCGGGGAACCACTATTACTGCCGAGAAATGTCGACCTTCTTACACAGCCCTCCTCACATGTCCCACATCCCCTCCATGACCGTCTTGATTTATTATGTTGCAGGGTATCAGGGGACCCTTCGAGAATCTGGACTTAGATGAAAGGGTCATCGATGTCTTGACGGCATCTTGGCGGAGGACTACGAGAAAGCAATACCAGGTGTATTGGACTAAATGGACAAAGTTTTGCACGAGAGAGAAGACAAACCATCTTCATCCTTCAGTGAATTCTGTGTTAAGTTTCTTATCTGAACTTTTCTTTCAAGAGAACGCTAGCTACAGCACTCTAAATGCGGCAAGAAGCGCATTATCATCGTACATGTATGTAACACTTGTAAATAGCGTCCACTCCGTGGGATCACATCCACTAGTCTGCAGATTTCTAAAAGGAACGTTTAATCTCAGACCACCAAGACCGCGTTATAATGATACATGGGATGTGAGCATAGCTCTACAATTTTTACGTAGATGGTCACCAGCTAGAATGTTAAACCTCAAGCAAATCACCCTAAAGTTGTGTTTGTTATTGGCCTTGATTTCTGCCCAGAGGGCTCAGACACTACACTTGTTAAATCTTGATAATATCAAACTGAAGCAAAGCTCAGTGACTTTCAAAGTTGATGATCTCCTGAAGCAAAGCCGGCCAGGCCATTATGGATGCAGCTTCAGCTTTAAGTCGTATCCACCTGATCGAAGACTTTGCGTGGTCCACTACCTCCGAACGTACATCAGGAGAACAAAAGAAATTCGAGGACAAGAGCGAAGACTGTTTATTAGCCACACCAAGCCACACAGCAAGGTGTCCTCGCAAACGATATCCAGGTGGATCAAAGAAACGCTATCAGCAGCTGGAGTAGATACCACCAGATATAAAGCACACTCTACACGGTCTGCTGCAGTTTCTGCTGCCAGCAGGGCTAATGTACCAGTCTCCTGTATTTTAAATCAAGCAGGCTGGTCTAGTGAAAAGACTTTCCAACTTTTCTACCATAAGCCGCTTGCAGGTCATAATGACATTTTCTCACAAGCGGTACTTCAACAATAGATTCTACAGGCATTTGACTTCTAACTTTGAAGGGTTTGTAACAGATGTAGTTCAACTGTTATTGTATTTACATGTACAGCTATGCCCACCTAACTGGGCATATCTGAGTCTTTACTGATACTTATTGCCTGATTGCTACAATTACGATATGTACAAAATGTGTCCTCTGTGCTTCAAATTCTCAATTAGTCTCTTCACGAGACTCACGAAATAAAATTGAAAGCTCAAACGATAACTTTAATACCTGTTTGAAGTTTGAGCATAATTTTATGAGGGAGTGGAGGGAAGAGAATAATTGCCCTCCTCTACCCTCCCAGTAACTAACAAAGTGCTAAGTTATGACAATTATGGATGAGGTCAAATTCAGGCAAGTTATCTGACCTTTCTTGGTCATCGTACACATTTTGTGGCTCTGAAGAATGAGTGCGCATGCGCGGGGCGGGTTCTCAATTATTCTCTTCCCTCCACTCCCTCATAAAATTATGCTCAAACTTCAAACAGGTAAGTTATCGTTTGAGCTTTCAATAATACTCACACTTTGATTCATTTTATATAGAGTTTGGTTTATGATAAGGACTAACCCCAACCCTAATCCCTATCAATTGTCATCAATATTATTTCAATGAAATTTGGCATGAAGAAAGACTACATTCCTTTGTGTGTATTATGGAAAGCTTATGAATTTTGTAATATGCTCTGATATCCTTCAATTGAAAGTTTCTTTCCTATAATCTTTTTGTTTGTGTGTATGCAGGGTATTTTCATCACATTTGTCATGAAGGGTTCACCAGCATCTATGGGTGGCTTGAGATTTGGAGATCAAATCCTTCAGATCAACGGAGAAAATGTAGCAGGCTACAGCAAAGATAAAGCTATGGGAGTCTTGAAGAAGGCTAGTCCCAGCAGCATCAAACTTGCCATCAGAGATAGGTAGATAATCCCGTCATCATTTGTAGAGAAAACAATGTATGGTATTTTGATGGTATTTTATTAAGAAACTTCATTGACATTGAAATCAATATTTTGTTTTACAAAATGATAAGAACTATTAGTTGATTATTCACCAGTCTCTTGTGTCTAGCAACAGAGACTTAATCACTGTGACCTTAGATTGCTCCTCAACTGTATCTGAAGGCCTGCAAATTAAGCCATCAGCTTTTCATCTGTTCTTGTAAGGAGTTCAGTGATATGTTAGGCATACCTCTTCTATACCTCCATTTACCATCCCATCCAAGAATAGAGAGTTTCAAGATAGTGATTTTTTTTCACTCTATCCTAGCCTTTGTTATTGAAACAGGTTGGTACCATGGGCCGCTGAACCGGTAGGGGGTGCTTGAGGGGCTGTAGCCCCTCCACTGTTTTTGAGAACACATACCATATTTTGGCGCAGGGTGTTTGGGAATACATAGTTTCATTATTCCGAAATTGAAAATCTTCTTTGCTCCGCTCCCATTATAATAATAACAAAAATAATCTAACTTTAAGATACTCTGGAAGATCTATAAAACATAAGTACAGTCAACCTCGATTAAGTCGACGTTGCATTTGTTGAATAGTTGCTTCAGTCGATGAATATGAAAAGTCCCAATTTATCCTCATAGACTTGCGTGTGTAAATTCTCTGTATAAGTCGATTAATCGCCCAAGTTGATCAAATTCCCAGAACAGTTCCAAAGAAAAACCTTAATTTCACGCCGCCCAAGTTGAATGTATAACCAATCCCTGTCAAAAGCATCACAAGCACTGATTGATTTTGTTTAAATTGACTCCAGACTTCATTTATACTCTGTAATCTTGTATGAAATTGCAGGTTGAAAATCCAGTCATTACAGCACACCAGTGTGCTAGCTGGGTCAGATTATTGGCCGCAATGTACCAGGGTATAGGCTGAGTTGGGAAGGGTTTCCATCGCTGGCACAAACTTCATTCGGCAAATTATTGAACATTCTTCGCATGTGCCAAAGGACAAGTGTGGGTATATCCTATAAATAAAAGAGCTGTGATTGGTTCAATAACAGCAAGTTTATTCGAGCTTCGCATTGCAACTGAATAAGTAAACATTTTGTGCGAAAACTAGCGTATGTTCTGCACATGCGCTGGTCAATCGCGGGAAACACTACAGCGCTATGATTGGTCCAAAATCGGCAAATGTGGTTTGACTTTGAATAGCAACTGAATATCATTTAAGTCACGTACCACGTAAAGGGGTTAGATCATGGCGATGTCTCTTGAATGTAATGCTATTGGCTGCTTGGTGTTACTAATTTAGGTCAGGAATAACAAATTAGAGGCACCATTGTTCCTTAGTGACATAAATCGTACGGCGTCGAGTGAGAAGAGAGGCCTCCCGTGGGAATATATATTGTAATCATAATACTCGTTATCTGAAATCAGATACATTTTGTACACTATTTGAAACATTTTAAAAGCCATTTATACATTGACATTTGTTTTATTTATTTAAATTAATTTGTTTAAATATCAACATCTAAAAAAGATCATTGTGCCATTAGAAAATCGAGACATCATCATAGAAATCTGATCATTTTTTTACTCATTCTGGAGCATTGTAAAATGCCTTCTTCTCTTTGACAAAAAAATGTGATTTGCAATTTCAGAGAATATCTTTATTGAATAACAAGATTAGAGAGCAGAGTTATCCAGTCGAATGTTATTTTTCCAGTACAGTTCTTATCGGCCTCATTAGAGAATGATATGGATCATCATGATAATTGAAATGAAATGAATATTTATTCTTTTATAAAGCACATCCGTCTTCATGGAAAAAAATTTTGATTCATTATTTCAATGAATATCTTTAGCAGAAGATTGTAAATAGTAGGATTACCGAGTTAACCTCATGCATCAAAAAAAAGCAGGCTCAGGCCTCGGATGTTCTCATTTTCTGGATGTTTGCACAAGAAAACCATGGCATGCATGGGATAAGAATTGTAGTGTAATCCCAATGAAGCCGCCAGCTGCACTGCGTGGTGTTCCTGAGATATGTTAGGGGTGGGACAATGCATAATTTGAATTTTATTTGACTTCCGCTCAAGTCTAAAAATCACTTAAGTCAATGCATTTCATTCAGTCCCGTCAAGATCGACTTTAATAAATGAGAATGAAACCCTGGGGAAAAATCAATTTTAATGAAAAGAGAGGATAGAGAGAAGCAATTTTCAAAAAAGTTCCTTCAAAATCGGTTACGAAATGAGAAAGTTATGAAAGTTTGAAAAGTCTCAATTTACTTTGTGTGGCGATCCTCAAATTGGCAATGTTGCTTCAAAGTGACAGGTTTAGAAGTACAACTCTCTATATGTTTTGTACACAAAATTTCATATTTTCCCCATTATCTCTCAAGATGCCGCTTGTCTCCTTAGCTCAAGACATATCATGGGAAAATGTATTTGACACAACATATGTTGAGTTCACAAAAAGACAAGCAGCATCTTTACAGATAATGGAGAAAATATGAAATTTTGTGTACAAAACATATGGAGAGTTGTACTACTAAACCTGCATTTTGAAGGAACATTGCCAATTTGAGGATCACCATAGAAAGTAAATTGAGACTTTTCAAACTGTCATAACCTTTTCATTTTGTAACCGATTCTGATGAAACTTTTTTTTAAATTGCTTCTCTCTATCCTCTCTTTTCATTAAAATGGATATTTCATTCTCCTTTAAAAGAAGTTCACTGTATGACATATATACCCCCTCCCCTCCGAAATTTAGAAAGGGTGTCTATATTACTGATTTAAAGCTGTCTACCCCCATTATGAGAATGGAGAGAGGGACGTAAAGTTGCCTATAGGATCAACAGTGCTATAAAATGCACAATTGCAAACTACAAAATGCAAAATTTTTGTCCTTGGTCGATGCACTTGCTCCCACAGTAAATGTTATGAATCAAGTGTGTTTCCTGGGTCCGATTAGATAAAGGAAATCACTGGCAGCCCCTACCCCCCCCCCCCCCCCCCCCCCCCGAAATTTCCAGATCCGAGTCTGCTCAGCCCCTCCACTTTCAAAAACTCTCCATGGTCCCTGCGTTTAGCATACAGGCTTCAGTCATCTAAAAAATACTAACACTTGTCTCTTCATGTAAACATAATTTCAAAGTGAAAGGATATCAAATCAAAATGTTATGGCCTTCATACCTACATGTATTGCAATATCTTTGATTCAAGATTCTTAATATAATCCTAACCCCTCCTCTCCACTTGTTAGATGAATGGCCCATTTAAAATCAATGATATGGTCAATTCATGTTGAATATTTTCTGGTTGGTTCCTCATGCTATGTTCTTTGGTTCATTTCCTAGCCTGCCTGCCTGTAATATTATTATATTTATTTGTTTCATTTATCAGACCGTTTGAGAGAACCATTTCATTACAGAAGGACAGTGCTGGATATGTTGGTTTTGTCTATAAGAATGGAAAGATCACGAAGATAGCCAAGGACACCTCAGCTGCAAGGAATGGTCTCTTGATTGATCATGCTATCCTAGAGGTCAACGGTCAAAATGTCATCGGACTCAAGGTATAACTTTATTCACTTAGCATCATACATGTACATTCATTGTAAGAAAGAATCATTTGCTGATTATTTTGGTTGCACTAATTTGGCAGGACCCTGACCAAGCTAGTGCAACCACTATTACATGTACTTATAAAAGTACTTATACTACAATGCCAATACAACTACTATGTTACCGCCATTACTACTCCTGCTAACTATACGATTCTAAGACTGCTACTACTACTACTACTACATAGCATTACTAATATTCTATTTCATGTAATTTATTTTCTGGCAAGGTACACTTAATGTTGTTACAAATAAGCAATTTATGAGGGAGGAGGAGAAGGAGGATAAACAGTAGAAGAGTTGTTTAAGGTCTCTCCTTATAAAGTGATGTTGAGATACTGTTCAATAATCGTATCAGGGAATGTTGATAGTACATTAATTAATAAGCAGCAAAGTAATTATTTAAAAGTAGAAAAAGTGATTAAGGTTGTGTGTACAACTAGCATTACTTAATATGTGATTAGTTGTATTTACTAATAAAACTTTATTTTCTCTTCACAGGACAAAGATATTTCTCAGATCTTAGATGGTTCCGGTCAGACCATTACTCTCACCATCATGCCAAATTGTTTCTTTGATCATATGATGAAGAGGTAAGTCATCTCATTTGTTTGTTATGCTTGGTCAATCCACTCTCAGCTAGGGGGGTTTTGTAGTCATACTTCTCTAGTTCAATAGATATTTCAAAATACAAGGGAACTCGGTATAATGAGGCCGTTGGGACCAAGGGATTTTCCTTGCTATAGTCATTAACTCGTTATATCAGAACATACATTACAATGCACATATGGGACTAGATTCAACATGTACACTGATAATGATTGTACCGAGTTATGGTGCTGCCGCCGCTTATACTCATTTAATTGCTATGAAGGCTTGATAATATGTTAATCCTCTGAATTAGCTGATAGAAATATCGGATCATATCGGGATATGCATTAAAAGTGTCATTTTTAGATACTAAATGAACGTCTACTAGTCAAGTTCGTAACACTTGTGAGCTCATGAACATCGCTCGCGTGCGATAAGGAATGGGTACAGCTCGCGCACACGGTATGAAAAAAAAAGAAGTCTTATTCCTGTTTCAGGGGCAGGTTCCCTGTGCTGTGGTACAAATAAATAAGACGCGTTCCCCACTGTGGTACGAATAAAAGACGCACCTCGCATAGCGCAGTCTCGTCCATGGCTGCCCAAAATGGCCCAATATCTCTTTACTAAGCTCACATTCACACATGCTTGTTATAATGGGAATGATTACCAATCTTTTTCTTTGTTTTAGAGGCATAAAATTAGCTAGTTATAGATATCTCGTTATAGCCCACCTCACTATATAGGTTTTTGCCACCATAGAATTACACGCAAGTAAATTTTGGACCACGACAATATTCTCGTTATAGCTGACCTCGTTATGTCGAGTTTTCCCTGTATATACCCTTTATGTTTTGGAATCATCAAAATGATAAAGAAATTGACACACCCTTTTGCATGTGGGACTAGACACATAGGTAGCAGGAGAGTTTGGTCAAAACTTTTCGGTTATTTCTCTTCATTTTTTTGAATAGGAGGGCACTTAAAGACAGTCCTTTTCAGGGGACAATTCTTCTATGATATTTTTCAAAAGACTTTAAAAGAACAACAAAAAAAAATTCACAAATATATTTTCACCTTTACCACAGCTCACCCTTTTCTTTAATATGGCAAACAAGAATCTTGAAATTTGGGCTTACTTGTGTCAAGTAGGGCAGGAATGTCAAATATCCTGTAGTTTTGTAAAAAAACTGAGGGTTAGTCTTTATTTTTCATGAAACAATGACAAATCTATGTTACAATTTATTATAGATTAATTCTCTCTTTTTCTCTCCATCTCTCTTTATCTAGTATGGCATCATCTTTGGTGAAGAGCTCCATGGATCATTCCATTCCTGAGATTTAGAATGGAACAGTCCATCAGATGAGATTATTCATGTTTAGAGAGAGCATCCCTGAGATTTAAAATGGAACGGTCCGTCAGATGAGACTATTCATGTTCACAGTTATAGAGAGCATCCCTGAAATTTAAAATGGAACAATCCATGAGATAAGATTATTCATGTTGAGAGGTATTGAGAGCATTGATGGAAAGGGTCTATTAGAATGATCTTGGTTTCTTGAACTGAAATTGTACTTCAAGATAAACAGTTTGGGATCTTAGCACCAATAAGTACTGACTAAATTATGGAAATTTACTGAATGCTGTATGTTCACTGAAATTCACCAACGTCAAGATTTGTAGATATTTGATTATAACACAGTCATAATTAATCATTAGTGCCCAGAAAGTTTCACTTTTCAATCAAATTCAGGTCCATTTGGGAAGTTATTTCATATCCACTATAAAATCTGTAATATTCTGCAAAACTTTTCAATTGAATTTAGGAATGTGTTTAATAAATAAAAGAAACCATTGCAATTAACATTTGTATGAGTGAGGTAATGAACTGAGATGTGTATCAGAGAAGACAGTTGTGCAGGAAACATGGTAATCTTACTATAACTTCAGGAGTAAAAATGTTATTGTAATATACATTCAGCAATTACTTTGTAGTATTAAGCATGTGTATATGTGAGTACATAGATATTTTTAGATAAGTTTTGTTTTCATCACCTTTAGAAATTTTTGCAATCAGATATATTTCCTATTTAATAAAATGTTCAATAATGGATTTGATAAGAATTAAAGTGTACCAATCACCTGAAAAAAATAACTTGTGTATGGCTACAATGAATAAATTAACCTGAAAACCCTTTACCTGGCATTTTATGGGTTAACAGTTAACAAATATGAAGAAAATAAAGGATAGCACAAACATGCTCGTGCGGAACCCAACTTAGAGTTCAGTTTCACGCAGGGCCCTATTCCTTGCAAGTGAGTACGGGTGCGTCGACTAGTCTACTCACCAGTCCCTCTCATGTTTATTTAGTGTATTTAAACTCATATTATCTTTTTATAGAAGTAATAGTCCAAGCCCAAATTTCAAATATGGTATAGCGACATAGAACCTCTGACATACAGCTATATACGAATCAGCTATTATTATTGTTACAGAGGAAAGTATTTTTAAGTTGATTGGTACCCTTTTAACTTGATCTTCATCCATAGTCCACACAATCTACTAACCACCTCTTGAGCTTAGCTCAAAAAGATATTGATTTTAGAAAAAAAATTATGACAGAGTAATTGATAATAAGAATAATAGAACTCATGCTGTCAAAAACATGCGATTTCCCCGCTGGAAAGAACACTGTGTCCCACAGTGTGTTCACAGTGTGAAACACAGTGTGAAATCATCTTCACACTGTTAAATTTGAGCGTTTTAACATTGTGAATCACATCTTCACATTGTGAGCGAGCAAATTCATTACTGTGAAATCGAACATTACTATGTGAACACTCTCTGGTAAACCACACTGGAGGTAACCACACTGTGGAGGTGTCCACAGTGTGAAATCATCTTCACACTGTTAAATTTGAGCGTTTTAACATTGTGGATCACATCTTCACAGATTCGACTATATGAACACTGTGGGACACTGTTCTTTCTACATGGTTAATTGTTTATATTTTCATTGTAATTACACAATAATTATAATGTATGAAAAAGCATTAAATTGAATGAAGTAAATCATTATGGGTGTACATTTTTATGGAACAATTTCTGCAAATATTCATGAGCATATGTTTGGGGTTCCATACCAGTGTACTATATTCAGAATATTGGCTCCAATTACTATTTGTGTAAAGAAGTTTAAATACACTCTAAGTAAAAGTTAAATCAACTTGCTTGAGACTAGTCGATGCATCTGTAAATGCACACATAGGCATTCAAATTAGATGCGAGTTGACGATACTTGCAGGCTCCGATATCAAATAATTCTTTCATTGTATTATTTTTTTCAATCCTGAACAATTTGAATGTCACATATACATTACTTGTAGTTTGGGGGATTATATGTATTACAGCTACATAGTCATGTAATTATGCTTTTTTCTTTCTTTCTCTCTTTTTGTTTTGTTTTGTTTTTGTTTTTTGTAATTGGTTCCCTTCAAGTAGTATAGGCTGCTATTAGTGATACAAGTATCACAATTTCTATATATATATATTATATATAAATATATGATAGTACTTTTATATTGAAAATTTACTTCATGAAATACATGTAGCTACAATGTCTGTTTAATATATGATAGTACTTTGCTTTTCTCTTCTGCAGCCTTTCATTTTTAATCGTTCCATGTTAGTCCATTTTCACTTAATCCGACAGTACATTTCTATTTTTTTAGAAAATTTGTATGTTTTTTGTTAATTTTTACAAAATCTTGAATATAACCATTGTGAGAAAGGGATGTAATCAAATTTGTTTTGTTTTGTATGAAAAACTCTAGAAATACGTGTTCTGTATTACTATTTTTATGACCGATATTTGCTTAGAATGATAATTTTGTCTCCAGCTAAGCTTTGTAATGTGCCTCTTTGTATATAATGAGATGAAAACATTATGTTTCTTCATCAATAAATAGCCATGTTGCTTTCATATATACCAACATTCTGTGCTTTTGATTGTTATTTGATTTGATTTGATTCAGTTTCTTGAAATAAAAGAACATGCAGCTGGACAGCTGAAATTGCTCATTTTACAAAGTCAAATGTACAAAATAAACGATCAAATTAAAGGACACCAAAACCCAAGGAGAGAATCAATGTTATTGGAAAGTGAGAATTCAGAGAAGCACTTTACAAAAAGTTTCATTAAAATTGGTTAAAAAATGAGAGAGTTATGGAAGTTTGAAAAGTCTCCTTTTACTTTCTATGGGGATCCTCAAATTGGCAAAATTGCTTCAAAATGGCTGATTTTGTGAACAACTTTCCATTTGTTTTGTACACAGATTTTCAGATTTCTCCCATTATCTTTCAAGGTGCAGATAATCTCCTTAGCTCAACATATATAATGGGAAAATGTATTTTACACCACATATGTCGAGTTCAGGAGGAGACAAGGAGGACCCTGAGAGATAATGGGGAAAACCTGAAAATCTGTGTACAAAACAAATGGAGAGTTGTTCACAAAATCAGCCATTTTGAAGCAATTTTGCCAATTTGAGGATCCCCATAGAAAGTAAAACGAGACTTTTCAAACTTCCATAACTCTCTCAATTTTTAACTAATTTTAATGAAACTTTTTGTAAAGTGCTTCTCTGAATTTTCACTTTCCAATAACATTTATTCTCTCCTTGGGTTTTGGTTTCCTTTAAGAATGACTAGAACATACAACCATAGGTCAGGCATATTACAAAATTGAATAAAACTCTCAAATACAATATACATGTATGAAATTAAAATCTTAAAATATTAAAACTTCTGTGTCATCAAATGTAATAGGGAAAGGGGAGAGAATAGGTAACAAGAAGAAAAGGAACGAAAAGTTGAAGGGAGTGTTAGAGAGAGAGAGTAAAGGAAAGAGAAATAAGAGAGGGAAAGAAAAAAGGACAGAGAAAAAGAGAATGAGGAAGAAGAAAAAAAAAAGAAAACAGAGAACATAAGATAAGATGGAGAGGGAAGGGAAGAAGAAGACAGAGTAGAAGAATGAAAGGTACAAAGAGAGGAGGATGAAGAACAATAATATTTACGTTCCAAATTAGAAAGAAGGAATGCAAGGTCCTTCAAAGTGCACCTCAAGTTGTAGTATAACGGAGACTTTAAATACATAATACACTGTATATTAATATTTTTAAAAGTTCGTTAGCAAAGCAGTGCCATCCAATTTCAATATAAATTATTTTATTGGAAATACTTAGTGACGAACCACCACACACACCCACCACAAGCCGCACTCCGCACCCCAAGGCCAGGACCAAAAAGCAGAACATACAGTGCCTATCAAAAAAAATAATCCCAACTTTAATATCTTCTAATTATTAGATTATAACCAATATAACTCTGAAACTAACTATATTCAAAGCTTACAGTAAAAAAAAAACGGTTAAATTTTGGGCTCTCCTGTTAGCAACTTTCTTTCTTTACATCATCCCTCTGCTTTGGTCTGTATGTCGGCTCCTCACTTTTCTTCCCAAGAATCTATCCACTTGCAAATTCCATCATCTTAATTGTAGAGGAGAATCGGTTACAGATCTTGGTGGTAAAATTCATATGGGCGCAAATCCAGGGGGACAGGGGGGCATGTCCCCCCCCCCCACGATTTTGAAGATAGGCGAATGTCCCCCCCCCCCCCCCCCATATCAAAATTGATTTGCGCCACTGATTACTCGTGTTGTTTATATTCGCGTGACAAACTGCGTTTATAGCAAAAGCTTACCATTCTTACAGTAGATAAGAGTTAATATGTAAACGTTTTTCTGCTGTAAGCTTTGAATATAAACGCAGTTTGTCACGGGAATAGAAACAAGACGAATAATCAAACACCACCAAGATCTGTGGAAGAATGTCTTCTACAAGATTACAGAGTTAGCAAGTAGATATAGGCTCTATGGTTGAAAACTTAGAATCCGAAATACAGATGAGAGTAGAGGGTAATGTAATGAAAGTTGCTAACAGGAGCGCCCGGATTTTTACATTTCCTTGTTAGCTTTGGATATAAGGCAATTTTCTACGTGAATATAAACAAGAAGAATAATCAAATGACACCGAGGTCTGTGGCAGAATCTCCTCTACAAGATGATGGAATTAGCAAGTCGATAGATTCTACGGCCGAAAATTTAGGAGAAGACATAAAAGTCAAAGTAGCAGCAGCAGCAGCAGCAGTAGTAGTAGTAGTAGTAGTAGTAGTAGTAGTAGTAGTAGTAGTAGTAGTAGTAGTAGTAGTAGTAGTAGTAGTAGTAGTAGTAGTAGTAGTAGTAGTAGTAGTAGTAGTAGTAGTAGTAGTAGTAGTAGTAGTAGTAGTAGTAGTAGTAGTAGTAGTAGTAGTAGTAGTAGTAGTAGTAGTAGTAGTAGTAGTAGTAGTAGTCAGGAGCGGATCCAGGATTTTGTAAAAGAGGGGGCACAGAGCCGGAAAAGTACACAATTACGGGGGTCATTTTTTTCATTGTGTATTTAAGGTATGCCAGTTGTGTTTCAAAAGAGGGGGCACGGGCCGGTTTTCCCTCTATGTAGATCCGCCACTGGTAGTAGTAGTAGTAGTAGTAGTAGTAGTAGTAGTAGTAGTAGTAGTAGTAGTAGTAGTAGTAGTAGTAGTAGTAATGGCGAAAGAGAGATATACAAATAACTGACACAATGACGTAGGGTCATGGATCAGTATTGGAGTAACAAGCTGCTCTAGTTCATTTTCGAAAAGACAAAGGTAAAGTGGAAATTTCTCCATTTTATCAGAAGATTGGGAAAACAATTTCATCGACCAAAACAAACCCTTACATTTTAGAGTCAAACTTTTTGTGAAATAAATACAATTTATATTATCAGTTCAATTCAATTTCGGTTTTATTATATAAAAATAACATGACAAAAGTCCAAAGACTAAAATTATCATAATTATTTACAATAAAATACAACAAATATGAAAGAAGCTTATGACCATGCAACATATCAATAACAAAATAAAAAAGGACTGAACACTGTTTATAATAAAATGATGATAAAGTATATATCTACCAAATATTACAAAAGTATAGGTTTCCTTAAAAAGGTAGATTGTGTGTTCAATATAATATAATGTATAATAAGTCAGGTCCAATGGTAATTATGATAACAAAGGGAATTGCGGTGATTTAGAAAATCAGTAATGAAACAAATTGATGAAACGATTTCACGACTGTCTATAATTCGGTAATTGCAAAGTATTATTATGTTAATTGAGCTTCTATCACGAAAATTACTTAATTTATGCACTTTCAAAGTTTCAATTACTACACGGCAATTACCACTTTATTAGCTGTGTGACTGTTAACTCATATATTTTCACAGTACAATGAAAATGCAAGTAAATGTCATAGATGTTCCTATTAGGCTCTATGTTTTTTTAATGCACCTCGATACATGACAAACATAACCAACAAACGCAACTAAAAATGAACAATGCTGGGTGACAGAGAATAATGGAGCTCGGTCTAGCAGTTTTGATACAAAAATGCCAACTTTACGATATTAGGACTTAAGTCATGGAGACTTTTAATCCTAAACTGACAACAGTTGAATTGTACAAGTTTGATTTACAATGTTAATTGTCAGCCGTAATATTACTTTGCTATTGCTATACTATAGACTATTTCAGTCTATCATAGAGTTCAGCGATGAGTGCGTCATTCTTTTTAGAACTTTCCTCACATTATGTCTCTTTTCTTCTAGATTAGAATGCCATAATGTGAATCAATACATAATTGAAAGGTGGTATTCAAATATATTTTTCTTTTTTTCTCCTATTTTAAACCATCTTACCATTATACATATTTCTGATCTATTGTATCTTTCTTTTAAACGCATAGAGGCTTAACATTATGCGCTACAGAACACTGGTACAGTTTATTATACTGTGGCGGAAAATGTTTTTAGGGGGTTGTGTGTGAGAGATGGTGGGGTCACGGTAGGTGTTGATTTGTGACATGAGGGGCAGAGTCATGTTGGGGTAGATCACAGGGGCGAACCTGGGTACCGCTTCTTGTCCCATTCCCCCACTCCTCTCCCTTCTCACACGTTCCCTCTCCTTCTCTTGGTAGCGAGCGATCTCTTAGCAACAGTGGCCCGGAGATTTGTGAATTGGAATCACATTGGACTTTATATTACTCCACAATGAGAGCCTGATTTACAGTGCAACTATATTGAAGCTCTAACGCTTCCTTTTTATTATGGTGTATTGACTAATACATTCATCTTTCTATATCGGGGACTATACCCGTACCAATACATAATTAAGACACTTGGCAAACTTTATTAAACAATTATACTGAGCTTTTTATGTGAGATTCCCTAATCAGAAAGTTACTACACCCACTTAGAGAACTGGGGTAAGCACAGCAATCCAATGTTTTGGACTATGTGACCCTTGACCCAAAACAGTATATAACTGTAAATTATCTTTACCTAACTATGACCTAATTTGGATAATCCCTTGATTATGTTCTCTGGGGCTGTCTAGCAAATATTGAGGGGGCAGGGATTGGGGCAGGCATGAGACAACAAAGGGGAACTGTTACGAGCTCTTCTCTGTAAACAGTTTATACCCTGCCTTAATTTATGAGCTGCCCGTTATCTCCCAACCCTGAACATGGGCTTGTCCCCTGTACATTTTATTTAGGGTTTCCTGTCCTTAATTAACCTTATAGTAACCAGGGTGGTACGGCAAACACCAGTGAAAGAGGGATATATAGCAGGGGAGACCATGGGGAACTATTATACTCTGCACTAGTTACCCCGCCGGAGCCTCGGCCCTGGTACACCATCCTCAGACAATAAGTGTAAGCTAAGCCCCTGTTATGTTTTGGTAATGTTTCCCTATTATATACTCCTAGATTATGGGGAGCAGTTCGGCAAACATCGAGGTAAGAGGGGATGACAGGCACGTGAGACAAAAGGGCACTGTTTATGTGAGCTTTACTCTGCATTCAGCTACCCAGCAGTAGTTTCTCTCCCTGTACATCACACTCAGACCCACGATGTAGCCTCCCTATGTTTATTAAGACCCGTTATCCTAATTCAGCTCCACTAAAGACCTTAGAGTTTATTTGAATCCCGAGTTAGCCCTATTGGTTATTGGGGTCTGGGGACAATAAATGGGGAAAGGTGGGGGTTGGGAGGATGACCGGCGACTTGGGTTGGGGGTGCATTTCTGGTGTTGGGCCGCTGCTTCCAACAAGCACCTCCGTTCCATGCCCCCGGGTCCGCCGCCCCCACCTCAGCCCCGAAAGGGGTCTTAGTGGGTGTTACCTAGTGCGATGCCTGACTTTCTGTTGTTTGTTTGTTGTTTTTTTTTACTTGGCTCGGTTCTCTTCTGGGAGCTCTCGCTCTGTCTGCATGCTTTGCCCCAAAATCCTACCCTTTATATACTCTCCGAGCAAGCCCTTCTGTACTGTGAAGCAACAAATCTCAGAGTTGTAAAATAATTACTTCTGCTTATTAAGCATTATACACAGATCAAAATTTCCTTTCCCCATAGAGAGCTGTACTAAGCAAGTTCAACTGATATCTTTTCTGTAAACAACGGGGCTGGAAATAGCCTTGCCGGTGTAATTAAGCTTTGCCATCGTCAACAGTCTCCTTTGTCTTTAAGCTCCTTGGAGTATAATAACCTGTTTAAGCCAGTCTCTCTCTTAATTACTATATCCAATGAAACAGTGCTGGGAATAGGGCTGTGTGGTACTGAAGGGGTTACTGACAGTATGCACAGGCTTCAGTTGTTAGAGATTTAGTAGTGAAATATAAAGAGGTTGTTTAATTATAAGTCTCTTTCCCTTTTGGGTTCATGTCAACCATGGACATGGGTATGTACACTGGAAGTATGAGAATAAAGGGGTTATATCAAAGAGAGTTTTAGCTGTCGCTTTGCTCTCGAAAGAGGGCTTCCTGCTTAAAGTGGCATTCCCTCACAATACGTATATAGTAAATCGTTATAGAGAATGAAATCGTTACAGACAATGAAATACTCAATTCAATTCAAAATAAGTGTGTTCACATTTATTCATATATGAATTATGTAAACTGCTGTAGTGACTTTTACTAATACAGTGCGTATAGAAAAAAAAGGATACCCAAATTTAAAAGCTTCGTATATCGTATTTAGTATCCTCTGTGACCTTGCCATTTATTTCATGATAAAGAATAACTAATAATCTGTCCAATGATGCTTTATTCATAAGTTTGCTGCCACAGATGACCGAGTATCTTTCCAAAGAGAGTCGTAAAAATCTCATTGTTCCAATTTAGAGCTGATGCAACAAACTAGATGTGGGTCAAAGCCAGAGGCCTGTGGTACTTTGGCCTTCAAGGTCACCGAGGTTGTAAAGTTTTTATACATTGGGTACCCTTTGTTATACTCACTGCATGTGTCTCGTGAAAATATAAAAAAAGGTGCAATATGGCTTATACTGTCATGAACTAGAATTTCCAATAGCCGCAATGCGATTAACATACATGCCTACAATTAGTGTTGTCATCTCACATAGTGAGTACAATTAAGAGCTTAGTAACACCTACGCGATTTCATCAGATCCTAGTTACATGTATTATAAGGATTTTGTTTTGTTTAGTGCACCATAATACTATTATGCACGCATTCAATCGAACCGGAGTTAAATGTCTTGTGGTTTCAGTATACAGCAAGAATTCTCTCTGTGTGGTTATTATGCACTGATGTACCTTGGGTCTATTGTGACTGAAGGGGGGGGGGCGTCCTGGGGGTGGGGCGGACTTCCTATATAGGTGGACGAAATGGGTTAGGGAGGGGTGATAGGACTTGTATTATTTTTTTGTCATCTTACACTTCCCTTTTTCATTTCTTTACCTCTCTTTCTTTCTTAATTTTTTAAAAATCTCTTTTCTTCTTCTTTTTTTTTTTTACCAATCGTGCCGATGTGCCTTTGTGTCCAATGTAAATTCAAGACAGGGAACGTGATTGCATTAGTGATAAAGCAACAACGAACAACGACAAGTAGGAAGGAGTATGGAAATAAAAGTGGTCATGGTTCTGACAGAAGGAGACGAGGATGAACATGTCTATAAGCGACACCAAAGGTCATTATATAAGATAGCAATCTTTCTAAATATTTGGAGCAATTAAAAGTAAAGTATTTCTCTCATACTAAAAAAAAAAGATAACATATCGTACATGACTAAGAGAGATTTGAATCCAATCGCGTAGACTAAGCGAGTTAGTATCATTTAAGAATCGCAAAAATTCAGGCAATAGCGTACTTTCTTCTTTCATCCAAATAAATTCAAATATATCAAACAAGAATTGAAGGTATTGCAGTGTAATTCTTTCATCATTGCGCACGCATATAGCCTGGATTTATGTATTCAGCAGGAGATCTTTCTAAAACGAAAGTTACTTCATATTACGTAGACAGATGATACAGATTCTGACAAAATATATTTTCATCATTAAAAAATGTGAAAAGGCACACTACATGTAACATAGTAACAATGAACTAACAATCAATATTCAACGTAAGTAATTTTATACACGTGTGCGTATCAAACATTTATATAATTGTATATTTATACTTATCAAAATAGAGCATTGATAATGAATACTAATATCAGGCCAGGAAGATAAGGAAGAAAGATATTCAAGGTTACATTCGAAACGAACCAGGACGCTTACATACACAGGCTACGGGTACACTCATCACAACTTCTTCATATTTCAGCAAACCAGTTTGACCCAGACAAGAGTTCCCTGATCTTACAAGAACTTTGATATTATGATATACCTCAGTGCATTCTGAAAATAAACTATGTATTTTAGCAGAATTGGTACTCATTGGGTTAATACATTCACCAGTACAACTAAGACATCTTGCCTTATAGATAGTTTGTGGAATCCTGGTAGCGTTATGGTCTGCTATGTACTCCCAAGGACATAGACCAGCATTCTGTGGTGATGCTGGGACACCAGGTTGTGAGAGAGGATCACGACATACGAGCTCGGAGGTCGGTGGTTCGACGTCGGATCGGTAGTGGAGGACGTTTCTTGGATGGATAGCTACAGCATCTGGATCAGTTCTTAAGAGAAGATCACTATCCTCATAAGAAGTGAAATATTCAGCTCTGGTAACAGGACAACGTTGACTACTCACTGGGTTGCAAACACTCATCCACGTCAAACATAACACCACCATCACCATACGTAAAGTGAGTTCCATCTACAAGCAAGAAACAGGTCAGAAAAGTTCTTTATGATGTTAACTGTAAATTAACTAAATTTTTCGAGCGAACGAAGCGAATGGGAGCAAATTTTGACACTATATTACATTACAAATATAATTTTGTCATCATGCTATGTAAGATATAAAAACTTGAAAGAGACTACCTCCATGCCCGAATATGAAATAGAGGTTGCTCCGTACGTAAACATTTACGTGTATATATGCTCATCTATTCAGTTGTTGGCAAATCTTACTTGTTTTCACAATTTGTTGGCGTAACAATAATGAGTTCATTTGGTCTCCTTTTTTCTCACTCCTTCTGGCTAGTTGAAAATTTTTCATAATTCTGCAAGCAGGAATTTGAATTTCCAAGAACTTTTTGAAGTCTGTTTGAAACTTGACTTCTGGAAAACTTGAAAATTCAGTCTGACATCTCTTCCCCGCATAAAATGGTAAAGTAACGCCCCTGCATATGTTCATTCATTTCCATCCTGACATCAAGTTGGTATTAATGAATGCAGAAAATGGAAGTAAAAAATCAGCGAAAGTGTGACCAAAATCTTTAAAAGGCCTAAAATTTGCTTCTCATGTAGGCCTACTTTGTCATTGACATTCAGCTCCAAAATGGGTGAAGCTATTAAAGTAAAATTATGTTCGCTGAATGTAAGGGGCCTTCTTGACGGCAAAGTAAAACGAAGGTGTGTTTTTGATTGCCGGAGAAATACGCAATTTGATTTTTTTTTGTCTACAAGAAACTTATAGTACGATAGAAAGTGAAAAGACGTGGTCCAAAGAGTGGGGATATAAGACTTACTTTAGTCAAGGAAAATTCAGTAGCGCAGGGGTATGCATTTTGTTGAAACCTACTTCAGGTATTACACACAGTGCAGAGATAACCAACCCGTCCTATTTTGCTTTTAAATGTTTCATATGATAATTCATAGTTTACCGTGGTAAATATGTATGGCTCTAACAAGGATGAGTTGATGGTTTTTGAAAATTTATGTACTCTAATACATCAGTTTGGTGAAGAACCGTACACATGAGCCACGGAGCCGGGGGGCTGCAGCCCCCCCCCCCTCCCACTTTTTTCAGTACACACGTTATAAAAAACCTTGGAAAAAACGTTCGAAAATTGTCATTAATGCGTTAAATCAAATCAGCCCCCCCCCCCCCCTCCTTTCAAAAAAGCTCCGCGGCCCCTGGTACATCACTGGTGGATCTCACATGGACCGTTTATATCCGAACCATACTCAATATTATCCAAATTGTTCTACTCGTATAGAATTAATAAAAGAAAAAAATGGACCTGGCAGATAATTATACGGAGCTACATGAACCCATGAAAACTCCAGTTCACCTAACTCTGCTCAAAGTAGAATTGACTATTTTTAATTTCCAATATACGCTGAAATGTTTTGTATATAATGTAGACGTACATTACGGTTTAGGAAGATTATACTTCCCTATTATTAATTTCTGTTTATAAAATAGACATACAAAAGAACTATAAAAATCTGTTATTCAGGAAAACAATGATATGAAAGCAAATAAAATTTGGAATATTTGAAATAAAGAATAAAAGAAAAATGCATTTTATCTCTTCCAATCATAAAAAGAAAAGTTTAATGTAGCGCCATATTGAAGGATATTGAAAATATTCAAGGTTTCTTGACAGATAATCCACATGGCTCTTATATGAAGGAACAATCGGGATGTAAAGAAACAGAGTTACAATGTATGAATGAGGAAGATGCTCGCGGAATAATGGTCCGCATAAGAGCCAAATATTCGTTTATTTTCAGATTCAATAGATTTTTAAAAAATTACATTTCAATCAAATGCATCGTCTTTTCTATAGATTCCGAAGAAGGCTTTTAATTTTAACGTCAAATTGAAAGAAACGCACAAACTCCTCAAAGTGTGGAAATGTCGCAACTTCACTCTTTTAGGAAAAATTACGATACTTAGATCATTGCTTCTTTCCAGTTTGTTTATTTGTTCAGTAATTTACCAGACCCACCACAAAGTCTTTTTGATACATTTACTGCAAAAGACATTCTTCGAATTTGTATGGAATGGGAGAAAAAGTCCGTAACAAAAGGAATGTTCAAAGAATACAAATATAGGGGGTTGAAAATGACCCATATCACAAGTTTCTGTAGTGCATTCAAAATTTCTTGGGTCAAAAGGGTACTAGATAACTAAAATAGAGGCACGTGGAAAACATTTTTTTCAATGTCACATGAATTCACACGAGGAAGAATTTATTTTTCAATGGTAATTTTTTGCTGATGATATATATATATATATGAATACTGCAATCCGCTCAAATTCAAGGAAATTGTATCAGAATCTATATGGAATAATTCATTTGGCAAGATAAATGGTTTAAAAAAAATCAGAAAATGGTTTGATAGAGGTATTAAGTTTATAAGCAATATTTGAAGGAAAACGGAAGTTTTAAATCATTTACAGAAAAGCAACTCATTTTCAATCACAACGTTGATGCGCTATTGTGCTATCATTTATGCTATCAAGTCCATGTGAAAAATATGTTTATATAAGTTAATTCTGTCTATTCTTCCGATGACCAAAAACTGCAGTTATTTTTATCGAAGCAGAAACCCACAAAACTTTTGTTTTTCAATGTTTGTAAATAAGGTATGTTTACGTTTAAATAACGCAAATCATTTAAATAACTGGAAAAGTGATCTGTATGAGTTTAGAAATGTTAATTCAGTGGCAAGGCCGTTTTAAAAAGATATTCAAGGCCACGCTCGATACAAAGGTACGTACTTTTAAATTTAAGCTCCTTCATAGAAGAATCGCAACCAATTAACTTTTGTTTCGTATTGGTGTTAAAAGTTCTCAAAGATGAAATTTCTGTCAGAAGGAAAGCGAAAATCTTATGCATCTGTGTGTGTGTGGGTGGATGTGTGTGTGCGTGTGTGTGTTCAGTTGTTAAAATATTTTTTGAACGAAGGAAAGAAATGGTTGATTGATTTACACTTTCTTACTTACCACTTCCAGTTTTAGATATTTGTTTTGGAGTTCATACAAGGCATGGTTTGGTTAACTCAATTTTGTTTCATGGTAAGCACTTCATTTATGAATATATTGATAAAACATTGGTTTTCAAGCATTTTCAACAACGCATATTTTTTCTAGAAAAAGTATTGCGAGTTATTGCAATTAGACAATGCAAACTTTTAGTTCCCAATAGAAATGGAAAGCATTGAATATGTACCATCATGTACTTGCTGAATTGAAGTATATACCTTTCATTTATTTATGATTTATGATTTATTGGTCTTGAATGTATGTATTTTGTTTATTAAAATGCAACGATATATTTCATGATAATGAATATATAAATATATATATCTGCCAATTTTCGGTTTTGTTACATATATATATATATATATATATATGTGAGAAATCATTTGAATTAAACGAGAGAAATAATTTGCGAAGCTTAATTTATTGTTCCTCCTTACTACTTCCTTTTTTGTGGAAAAAACTGCAGGGGTTGCAAAAACTGTCTCCTCCAGGAGTCGAACCCGGGTCTTTGGCACTATACGCCAAACGCCTTCACCACTAGACCACGAAGGCGGGTTGAGTGGTATCCGGCTACACGAGATATAAAAACCGACACCTAGCCCTAACCCTAACCCTAAAGTCAATTTGTTCCTTTTTCTTAGAGACAGGGGAGTGTATATAATTATATATATATATATATATATATATATATATATATATATATAAAAGAAAAATCTTTAAAAGGGTTTAGATTTTTGAAGATATGCTTAATCAAACACTATTTGGCATTTCATTTTTTTTTCCGAAAAAAAAATTTCTTTTACATCTATCCCCTAAATAAACATTATTGAACACAAATTAAGGGGTATTCAGATGAACAAGCAGACTGACTTACCTTCATGAACGAAAGAAGATACGAGAAATACAACATCAGATAGCAGAAAAATGAAATCTAGATCAGAATAAACTTGTAATGAGTTGAACCTTAACAAGTTGAAGTGTATGGCAGAACGGATCAGAAGAAGTATCTGTAGGTATATACTTGGAGGTCCTCCAGCAAGTGAATATAACTTGATGGTCGATCTACGTGAAAATAAAATCAAGTGTTAAAATTAAGATTTATGAGAAAAAGGGGTGGGAAGTCATTTATATAACCATGATAATGTTGAATCGAAAGTGTAATGTGCCAATCGGTAAAGATGATTTGAGGTTATATTTTTAGAATATTCTGTACAGTTTAAACCCCATCGTCTCCTGTGGATTTAATTTAAAATCCCCTTTACCTTCCGCAAGAATAAGAAATACTTTATTTTTAGGTGTTTGTTATATATATATATACCCCTTCAAAATCCGCTAAAATCGGGAAGATAGGAAAGTTATTGAACCAAATCAAAGGGACAATGAATCATTTTATCTGTTCCTCTTTTATGAATAGGTATAGATGATCAGTTAAGAAGTTGGGATGGGGTTCCCGTGCTAGACCATTATTACGAGGTTTTCCCTGGTTTCGATCTGTTCTTTTTAAGCCCAGCCAAGCGTAAAGAATTATGCATTCATACCATCCTGCAGTAAGTCGATTCTATTGCTTTTCATCTCGTCGAAAAGATTGGCATACACTGCCTGCTATTCCTCTTTCTTCTTCTTTCTTTCTTTATTTTTTCTTATTTTATTTCTATTCTTATTCTTCTCCTTCTTCTTCTTCTTCTTTTTCTCTCTCTCCTAGTTCTCTTATCATTTCCTATAATCTTTCTAATAATCGATTCCTTCTGTATATGCAAAACTCGTACTCATATAATGAAGTTCTTTCAGTAACTTGTGTTTAATTGCAAAGGGCGTTCCCAACACAAGCTTTCCTTTCTGGGTTTTTGCCTCCTTCTATTTTCTGAATTATTTACTGTATTATAATCTATGTTCACCACATTGCTACACATGTATCCTTTGTATATCACATTGTACCGATGAGAAGGGAATAAATGTTAATTTCAATCAATCAATTAATTTCGCTCCTATTCCATACTTTTCTTTATTTTTTATTTTTTTTTCGATTAATTTTCCTGATGACTTTCCGTCAAGTGTTGAGCCCTGTATCCCGTTCCATATTAAAGAAGTTGAAAAATATGGGAAATATTTTTTCATATTTTATTTGATAATGTGTGTATAGAAGTCTTTTGTATGACATCGCCTACATGCATGACCAACCATGCAATCTCAAAGTTTCGAAGGAAGCAAAAAGGGAATATAATGGGCAATTAATCAAAATTACATAGTTGACATGACTATAACTGTCGCAGAATTGCCTTCACTATTCTTTTATTTGTTGCGTCATAGCTGATTTTAAGAGGTAGTATTTCCTGACCTTATCTTGCAAACTCCGCTTTTAGTTTTCAAACAACGGCATGGGAAGATGGCAATAAGTCCCACTCTAAGACTGGCAGGTGGTGATGATGAAGAATTTCTCTTATAGGCTAAACGAATATTTTTAAAGAACATACTTCTTATCAGTATTATTCCAAATATAGCTCATCCATAATGCCCATTACACACGAGACGTCATTTAGATTGCATTGATAATCCCGATCCAATTCGCTAAATTAGCTTTTAAATTCATTGTCAAACGCTCATATCCAAGCGATTTGCTTCTCCCGTTTACTCCTTTGGTTCATATTAGTCTTTAGTCGTTGAAATTCATGTTCCAGGATCCAAAATGTGCTTCGAAGCTCGAACATTCAAATTATTTCATCGTCGTTCACTATTATTTAAAGAGGCTAAAGCGTCACTCAAATTCATTAATGACGACTTGGGTTTGGGTTCATGCTCGAGTTTTACTTTCCTTTTCATTAATAGGCAGTCAAGTTAGCAGTACTTTATTCATTCATTTTCATACAGGTAAAAGAAGTACAGAAAATAGCCTGGCTTTGCCTTTTTTTATGAATCTATAACTTCTCAATTATTTTTTTTCGTCATTAAAGCATTCTAATATTGTCGAATGTACTTTGCTGTGGAAAAATTATGTCATCTCATCATGTGGGTGTAAAAAAAATTATTGGACTACCTTTGACTTTTGATATACTGTTTCGTTTCAAATGCAAAGTAGACTTTCACATCATATTGTCTGGTTTTTTTTTTATTATTTTGTCTAATCTTTTTTGTTTTTCAGTTGACCATTAGCTTTGTTATTTCTTCTTTTTGTTTTTGATAACCACAGGCCCCTCCCCCTCCTCCAAATAGGAGGGGTGCTAACGGGGCTCGAGCAACCAGCTTTAGTCAGAAATCGTTCTGCGGTGCTTGCGTTTGTTTATCAACTTTGTTCTGTTCCATGATTTGACCTTATGTAGAATATATATCGTTTTTTCATCATTATCATTTATTCCTCATCTATGACATTGCAAGAACACGACTTCAAAACTTGTTTATAAATCTCATCTTGTAAAAACAATTTAAATTTGACATTCGAAGGGAAGGGGTGCATTGTTAAATCCATTGCTTAAATCGCGAACATGCCTGTCCATTGATGAATTCGAATTCCCAAAATGTTCGCAACCCGAAGCTCCCGTGAATTTGATTGCTCATTGGGTAAAATTCTAATTTGAATATTCATTCTATCAAAATGCATGATGACAGAAAACTATGCTATCGCTTGTCCTAAAAATCAAATCTAATGCTCCTTTTAGGCAATTGGATGTTGATCTTGGTGAGCATTCAAATTCAAATGACATCAAGCGACTGTTCATTAATTTGGCTGCTGTTTTGATGAATTTGTCCGGGAAAACCTACAATGACTCCAATCAAGCGTAATTAAGGTAACTCAGTGCATACATATAATTATTTTATTTGATGTTTTGCACAGATCATTTTCCTTCTCTTTGTGGATATCACTCATACATGGCCCCTAAGAGAATGCGTCAGTCGCTGGGCCAGCGCGGACCTACTTCTGATCATGACACTTTTGTGAAAAGGGAATACAGAACATTTGTGGCAAGACATTAATAAATAGGTTGATAAGTTTAAAAATAAACCTAACTGTTTCAGCAGTACATCTAAGTCCTGCTTCTATTATGTCTATCCACCCAGGTGTATAAGTGGTTATTCGGTATGATAATTGTGTTTGACTATATTATAAGCATGTACGCGCCTTTAAAGAGGAGACTGACTAGAATGATTTCTAGTGGAGTGGAGATACTGTACACTATGCTATACAGTAAATGAATCCAATGACCGGGGTGATAATGAATGTGTGAAGCCTCTAGAAACATATTATAGGTTTTCCCGTCCATTTTAACACTTTTTCATTCAATTTCATCACAAATGTCAAATTTAATTTCGTCATTTGTCATTCAAGTTGTTCAATGGGCAATAAATTTCAACATTTGTCCATTCCTTTTCGCCAGATTTTATTTGAATTCTTCTTACCTGACGACCCGCTGCAGAATCTTATGATCGAATTCGTCTTTGTGCAATCAATTTCAAAAAACTTTCAATCAAATTCATCGGATAGACAAAACAAAAACAATTTAAAGGAAAAAGCTGACACCCTTTTTCACAATTCATGTATGCTTCCTCATTTTAACGAATAAGATATATGAAAAGGTAAATACAAAACTTTAATTTGCATGAATACAGAAATGTGTTTTTTTTCGTGAATGTTTTACCAGATATCAAAACAAGAAATTGAATATAAATATTAATTTGTAGCAAACGATCGAGTGAATAATCTTTGCCAAAATTGATTGCAAAATGATGAAATTGATTCAATTCATTTCACTTCAAGGTTTATAAGGTTTATAACAACATATCTTTGCAGCGGGGATGCTGAATTGTGATAGTATTACAAATAAAAAAACATGAAAAATTACAATATACAAATTCATAATTTCAATGAATATATGTTAGTTTAGCACCAAAAAAATTGAAACATACATATAATCTTTAACCTGTAATTGTGAATATGCTTCTGTAGTTTCATTAAGTTGAATAATCCTGCTCAAATGTGAATTATGCAGGGTACAGACACTAGAAAATGATTGACATGGGTTCTTACAGGGAACTTGCAGGAAAAAGAATGTCAATGAATTATCAGTTTGGTTACAACAATCGAAACTCTATAATTCTTTTAAGATAACTTTACAGTTTATAAATTTTAGAAATGATACGACCAGTGGTTGCGCTTATACAGAGTAAACAAAAAAATCAGTTGATGTTGGCACCGGGGGGTGACGAAATTGATTTGACTTTTACGAAATCGGATGCAACATGATGAAATTGACTGGACAAATTTCAAAAAACGAATTTCGAATGACCAAAGATAAAAATTGACCTTGAGATGTGCAAGATCATGCAGTTTCGGACAGAATTGAATGAAAAGGTGTTAAAATGCACGGGAAATCCTATAATTATTAAGCACTATACAGATGTAAATATTATCATTATTACCATTATTATCATTATCATCATCTCCGTCAAAATGAGAGTATTAGTGACTTATCTTGCATTTCCAGGTCATTATGAGATTTATGATACTTCGTTATGTTTCGCTTTATGTTTCGCCTATGAAGATTGTTTCGCTTATAAAGATTGAAATAAAACTCGTGAAAACAGTATTGCAAGTTGGAATACTGAAATTAAGAAAGCACATTTAACATTTGCTCACATAGTAAAGTATCATATAAAGTAATATTTTTAAAAATCAGATAACTATTTAAAAGGAAGAAGACGCGAATCCCAGTAAGCTTACACTTGTAACGGGTACGCCTGAGAACACAAGTACAATATAAATACAAGAAAAGAAGAGAGGGACAGACAAAGAAAGGGAGAGAAAAGTATAGGGAACTAGGAGGAAAGAAGAAGGAAGAAAACTGCAACATATAAGCAATTGCGGTATAGTGAAAATACTATGGACGGACACAAAAATACTACGTAATTAAACACATAATGTATTTGCTTTGTAATATTGGGTTTGTGGAGGGTGGTGGGGGTTTATGGGGGTGCCTAAACCCTGCGGAACCCCCCCCCCCCCCGACTACAGGCCTGCGACTTATCATTTTCTATCAATTCTGTGAAATATAAACTGGATTAAGCACACAAGGAAAATACCTCAGATTTCTATGATAAAAACAAGCAAAACATTCAAGTATAAAACCTGACGATGTGTAAATTTATAAAACTGATATTAGTTTTACAAAACTCTTTCTACGGTTTCCGCATTATACGCTTAAATAAACATGTACCGGATAAGATATCACAGATCAATAATTCACCCGCAGGTTTTTCTTTCATCGGATATTTTTAAGTATCAGCTTAATATTTCATAATCTGGGTTTGCATTTTATGCTGATTCTCTGAATTGAAAAGTATTCCAAGCCCGGTAAAGTTCATACAAATTCCTAGGAAGTTATAAGAGGTTTCTGACATAGTGTCTAATTCTTTCCACCGAACAATACTGATCAATACTGGCCTAAATATTTAGACTGTTTCTATCGGGAAATTTCCTCAAATATCATGAACATCCGCATGCCGATTCGCTCTGACAGTTTTCAATGTATAATCTTGATCTAGAAATCATTTAATATAATGCCTTCGGTCTCTTGTTGATATAGAGTACCGAAGTGCTGACGTCATATTCGCTCGTCGTCCAGGTTACTGGTTCCGAACAAGAGAGCCCGTGCATGAGATTCACCGCGAATCATGCAAGCAACGGGCTGGAGCCGGGTAATTTCAATGTTTGGCCCTGGTATGATCACCACGCCATTGTTTAGCACAAAATAGTTTGGAACCAGCAACCTTGACAACTTGGCCGGTATGATGTCACACTTCGGTACTCTATATATGCTGTTACACGTGCACATATACCAGGACATTAACTACCTGTACATGTGTCACAATCTTCATGCTAATTTTATATGTTTTAGGGTCTGTTATTTAGCCTTAGCCATGGCAATCTTTGTTATTTTAATTAGATACCACTATTAATTTGATATGACATTAGTTATTTTCTTACTGCAATAATAGGCATGCACCCAGGTGCTCTTCTATCATTATGTTCTGGGCTTGGTTCAGTCATCACTATGAACATGAAGGACAAAGAGAGTGGATATAAACAACCCCTCATTCTACCCTTTACAATGCATAATCACCTGTTCTACTTATTTTACAGAATAGCAGTGAAGGGATGTTCTTTTGTCTACCAGAACCACTGTGAAGGGTAGATTGTCCACTCTCTTTGTCCTTCATGTTTATAGTGCATTCTTGAATGGGTCTGCAGCCATCTCTCACCAGAGATGAACACTTTTTTTGAGCTGGGGCAGCTCCAGGTGGAGCCACACCCGTTACAGTTTGGAAGTCAGCTAAAGGCCACAGCACACCTTACGATCGATCTGCCTTCTGATTTCAGAAGATAATGTAATATCATTAGACAAATCATTTAAAAATGAAAAATATTTTTGAATGAGGGTCTGAATAGTCATACAGATTTCAGTTTCTTCAGATTCTACGTTGGGGTATTCACGTTTTCCCAAATGGTTCGTTTTCCTTGGTTTTCCTTACTCTTTGTTTCCTCGGGTACCCCAAACTTAACAAGGAGTCATCAGTTTCGGGATCCCTCAGGGTCCGAGATCATCAGTTCTCCTAAATTCTCCACTGTGTACAAGTTCTTCAGCCAAAGGCTTTGCGCTTTAACGAGTAGAGAGACTTTCATACTTCAGGTTCCACGCCTCGAAAGAACAATTTCCTTTTCATCGTATTCATCGTCTGTTTTTAACCTACTGTTCATCTCGTTGTTCATCTCGAAAGAACATCTCCTTTTCATCGTATTCATCATCTGTTTTTTAACCTATTTTTCATTTCATAGTTAAATCTCCAAGTAATACAATATACCTGTATATGACTCGTACACGTTCAGCCACTCAAAATCTGAAATTTTCATGTTTTTTATGTATGAAAAAAGCAGAATATAATCAAAATGCTTTATTATGCGTATCTTGTAAAAGATGGGCCCATCTGATATGTTCATCCCATGCTACTTTCCTGTCTGATACTAACTGGATTTGTGACGTTTGCCTATTCGATGAATTACCTAATAAAACATGAATTGAGATATCACGGCCTGAGATAATCATACCTCGTCAATTTGATACAGCTATATATGATAATTATCACAATGCCGACTATATTTTTGATAAAATCAGTTCGTTATCGGGTATAAATATTGTCCATTTAAACGTATGTTCTGTATTGAAAAATATAGAGGAAGTGCGTAACATGCTGTGCAAGCAAAATACTCAAATATTGTGTCTCTGTGAGACATGGTTAGATTCTTCTGTGTCTAATACAGAGATAGACGTTCAAGGTTATAGAATTATCAGAGCAGATATAAACCGAAACGGAGGTGGAATATTATTAAAGAACATATTCTGTTCAATGTGAGACATGATATGTCTTTTGGTATAGCTTGGAATCAATGTGTGTTGAGATATGCATCCCTTAACAGGTATAGACCACCAAACTCACAGACCGCCGTATTGACGTTTTTGATAACTTACTAGTCTATAGAATCATTATCTAAAGACTGCATTCTCTTGGGAGATCTCAACTATGACATTATGAAACAGTCACCCTCTTGCCAAACAAAGCGATTACTGGGCTTAGTTGCAGAGTACGATTTGAAACAATATGTTGAAAAGCCTACGAGAATAACGCAGACATCTACTACTCTAACTGACTTATTATACTCTTCAAATCACAACAAAGTTACATCTTGCGATGTCGTTCCATTAAGCATGAGTGATCATGAGTGATCACTCTAGTGCTTTTAATACCATAACCCCTCATGTTCTAATATAATTATAAACTGATAGAAATGGAAATTGATGTAAAAACGATTCTTTGGGTTCATAATTTTCTAATAAATGGACCACAATCAGTAAGACTTGGAAATATTCAATCCCCTACTCCGGTAACCATGGTAACCAATATAAATAAGGAGCTCCACAGGGTTGCGTCATTTCGCCCTTGTTATTTTCGCTGTATACCAGTGATTGTTGAAGTACAAGTCAATGTTGTAATTTCATCACAGGTTTCATCAAGGGTGGAATTAGTGAGAATGAGTACTTTTGTCAAATTCATAAGTTTTTTGAATGACGTGATCATCACAACCTGTCAATGAATGTGTTAAAAACTAAAGAGATAATCCTTTGTATATTCATGAACAGGTAATCGAACAAGTACCTGAATACAAGTATCTTGGTACCTGAATACAAGTATCTTGGTACCTGAATACAAGTATCTCGGTACCTGAATACAAGTATCTTGGTACCTGAATGCAAGTATCTTGGTACCTGAATACAAGTATCTCGGTACCTGAATACAAGTATCTTGGTACCTGAATGCAAGTATCTTGGTACCTGAATACAAGTATCTTGGTACCTGAATACAAGTATCTTGGTACATACAAGTATCTTGGTACCTGAATACAAGTATCTTGGTACCTGAATACAAGTATCTTGGTACCTGAATACAAGTATCTTGGTACCTGAATACAAGTATCTTGGTACCTGAATACAAGTATCTTGGTACCTGAATACAAGTATCTTGGTACCTGAATACAAGTATCTCAGTATCTGAATACAAGTATCTTGGTACCTGAATACAAGTATCTTGGTACCTGAATACAAGTATCTCGGTACCTGAATAAAAGTATCTCAGTACCTGAATACAAGTATCTCAGTACCTGAATACAAGTATCTTGGTACCTGAATACAAGTATCTCAGTACCTGAATACAAGTATCTCAGTACCTGAATACAAGTATCTCAGTACCTGAATACAAGTATCTTGGTACCTGAATACAAGTATCCCTGGTATCCTGAATACAAGTATCTGAATACAAGTATGTTGGTACCTGGATTGATAACCTAAAATGGAATAAGAACGCTAATGCTGTACATAGCAAAGCAAATCAACGGATGTTTCTTTCCTAAGGAAGCTTTAAAAAATCAACGTTGAGATGACAATCTTGCACCTTTTTACGAGTCTATCTTTGAAAGTGTTCTTTTATTCAATCTCATTTGTGTTTATGGAAAACCTCACCCAAGCAGACAAAACTAAACTAGAACGTACTAGGAAAATTACACAGCGTCTGATCGGTATTGAATTGCCACCCCTATCAGTTTTGTTTGAAGATCGCACACTGACTAAAATAACTTCATTTATGAAAGACCCGTTACACCCATTATTTTCTTCTTTTACATCAACCGCTCAAAAATACGCTGAGCCAGATTCAGAACTTCTTTTATTCCAAATTTTATCCACATCTACAACGCACAAGCAACAAGAAGTTCGCGGCTACGAGCGAAAGCAAAATAATGATGATTATGATTATTTGTTCACATTTTTGGATTATTTGGATTGTATTCTTACTCATATCGCTTTATCTTGCTGTCTTGCGATAGGTGTTCCCTGGTGGAGTGGAGGTTGATTCTCTTTGCAGCTATATCGATACTTTTTTTTCTGTGTGTCATTCTCTATTTCTCTGTTTCTCTCTCTCTCTCTCTCTCTCTCTCGCACTCTCCCTCTCTTTCTTCCTAGCTCTCTCTTTCCCTTTCCCTGTCTACTTTTCTCCCCTCTCAATTTTTTCCTCGCTCCCTGTATCTCTCTCTCTCTCTCTCTCTCTCTCTCATCAGTATTTCGAGCTCAAGCTCTCTTTCTGCTCGTATTTCGGTTGTGATGTTGTTATCTATTCCAGTTTCATATTTATGTCCATACCTGAATGCATTCATGATGTGACTCAGAATGATATTTATATCATCTTACTATTCATAATAATGTTATCCTGTCTTGTTATGTTGTTTGTTGAGACCCGGAGGGATGTGTTTTTATTTATTGTGTTATCTTCCTTCTGGTTCTCAGCATACCATACTATGTTTTGTCTATGTTTTACATATTGCATGTAACACCAATGGAAAGCAAATTTCTGTATTATATATGGAACAATAAATCTTGAATCTTGAATCTTGCTCCTTAGGGATCACAAATCTCCCAAAGTATATATAAGTTTGTCTATTAAAAAAAAATTAAGAAAATTGATTTAATCGACTTGAAGAATAATTTAAGTCAAATGATATATTTGCAAAGCGTTATTTCAGAAACTGACCCCATAACATCGCTTACGAAATATGGTCTCCGAAATTTAATTCGGTTTTGGATAAACACGCCCCACTTCGTAAAAAGAGAGTACGGCAAAAAGAAACGCCATGGATAAATAGTGATATCTTAGATAAAATAGGTGAGAGAGATGATATGAAAAACCGAGCTAAATCTTCGAGATCAGAAGAAGACTGGAAATCGTATAGAAAACTGAGAAATATTGTTCCCGATAATAAGGCAAAGCGGTCATAATCTCTGAAAGCATTCTGAGTAGTAAAGGAAATTGTGCGGCAATCTTTATGGATATCTTTATGATGTATGTTACAAAACAAAAGATTATGAAATTGATTCAAATTTTGTCTTTTAATGGAAAAGATGTCTTGGGATACAAAGAAATTGTTTCTCGCTTAAATGAACATTTTTTTTTTAATATGACCTCTAAACGTAAACAGAATTTTACCTTTGGTAACAATTTAGAACAATTTTTTTAAACCAAAGTTCAAACCTCTTTCAGTTTTAAACCGATTTCCATTCAAGATGTTAAGAAAGCTATAACATTGCGAGAAATAAAGCTACGGTACTAGATGCAGTCCCTGTCTGTGTATTTAAAGATGCGGTTGACTACATCCTTTCACCATTGACACATACTAGGGCAATTCCACGGTTAGTCACGTTACATTTGGAGACGTTTTGAGTTACATATTAAGCTCCTGTTCTCTTACTATAGGTTTTAGGTAAATGAGTTTCAGTTACAAGAATGCAAAAATATTAGAGTACCTAAATAAACATATCAGAGTACCTAAATACGGTATCAAAACTTCAGAAGAAGGAACATACTTTCTGCCAACCCTGCAAATGTTTTGTTACTCACGTCACTTTTTTTCTTTTTAAATAATGTAACGTGAGTAACAAAACATTTGCAGGGTTGGCAGATAGTATGATTCTTCTGATGAAGTTTTGATACTGTTTTTAGGTACTCTAATATGTGTGCATTGTTGTAAAAAAAACTAATTTACCTTACACCTGCAGTAAGAGAACAGGAGCTTAAAATGTAACTCAAAACCTCTCCAAATGTAACGTGTGTAACCGCGGAATTGCCCAATAGCTCATCGTGTACTGGTAAGATCCCTGATGCATGGGAAAAGGCTCGTGTAACACCGATCTTTAAGAGTGGTGACAAACAAATCCGTCCAACTTTAGACCGATCTTGGTTCTCCCTTTATTGTCTAAAGTGTTGGAAATATTGTGTTCGATCAAGTGTATAACTACCTGTCATGTAATAACATACTTGATCCATGTCAACACGGGTTCCGCCCAGGTCATTCAACTGCTACTGCCTTGTTAAATATTACTGATGATTTTGCCAAAAAATCGACCAATGATATGTTGTAGGCATGGTTACCATAGACTTGGAGAAAGCTTTTGATTTGATTTCGTTTAACATATTTTTGAGAAAATTGTCATACTTTGGATTTGATGAAGGTGCACTTAATTGGTTCCGCGACTATTTCTGCGGGAGGGAGCAATCAACAGTTGTAAATGGTAACATGTCAAAATAACGAGGAGTAGAAAGCGGGGTGCCCCAGGGAAGTATATTGGGGCCTCTCCTTTTTATACATACTCTGAATGATTTGGTTAAATCAGTCCAAAACTGTTCTCTCTCCTTATATGCAGACAATACGTGTATTTATTTTTCTTCGAAAGACCCAGCAGTTTTAGAAACAGCCATAAACAGAGATATACTGTCTTTTTTCTAAATGGTTCTCAAATAATGAATTGTTGATCAATATTGGTAAATGTCAGTTCATGTTGATAGACTCTAAGGCAAAATTACGATCACTTTAAAACGTAAAAATTACTATTCAAAATTTTGAACTACAGGGGGTAACACAATGTAAATATCTCGGAGTAATAACAGATAGTTGTCTAACATGGACTCCCCGAATTGACAATGTCAAAAAAAGGTCTTACAGACCTATTATTCACTAAAGTGTATTAGGTAAAATGTATAAAGAAGTATCGCGCTCTTATTGTATAAATCGTTAATTCAACCTCTTTTTGATTATTGTAGTACCCTATGGAGAAATGGCTATGAAAGCCAGTTAAATCGTCTCCAAATTCTACAGAACAAAGCACTGAGATCCCTATTAGAGGTAGATAGTCGTTTTAATGAACTTTAAATTTTGTGATTTTTCCGAGCAATGTGAAGGTGTTGATTTCTTATGTATTGAAATTGTAAATCATCTAGAAACGTTGTAGTTGGGATTATCTATCGCCAACCGAAATCTAGGGTCTCTTCATTTACCTCTTTTTTTTTTTAATAAACTGATGAATTATAATCAAGTAAATCACAAACGCATCTTTTTTAATGATGACTTGAACATTGATTTGTTGAATAAATCTGAAAGTCCACAAATATTTGAATTTGTTAACTCTGTTATCTCACCCGGGTTTTATTCCATTATAGACAGACCCACGCGCGTCAATAATAGATCGTCTACAATAATTGATAACATCTTCACGAATGTTTTTAGTCGTTCTCCTCTGTCGGGTGCCTTTATTACAGATATTTCTGTTTTTTCAGACATCCCGAAAAACAATAGGCAAAAAGCACTCGCATATAGGAACATCTCCCCTGCTAACTTTAATTCTTTATGTGCAGATCTTTCGACTGTGGATTGGTCAAAACTATACGTCAAGACAGTCACCCGGAGAGGGCGTACGACCTATTTTGTGATATTTTCGTTAACATGTATAATAAACATCTACAAATAAGTACAAAGCCTGTGGGGGAAACGCAAACGAAATAGGAAACCATGGATTACCTTTGATATTTTGAAACTTATAAAAAAGAAATGTCGATATTTTTCGGCATTCTCAAACTCTCCAACTGAAGTTAATGATGACAAATATCTTTTTAAAAATCGTCATGAAGTTACTTCGTGTCTTTGTCGAGAGAAGAAGCATTATTATTTTAAAAAGTTTGAATCTATAAAAATGATTCTAACAAAACGTGGACACCTATTAACAGTGTTTTGGGAAAACAAAAGAATACATTTTATAAAGAAAGTAACTTTTTAAACAATGGTTCTCATACAGAGATCCTTGTGAAATTGCGGAAAACTTTAACAAATATTTTGTTAATATCGGATTAGATATTAGTAATAATTTCAAGATGGACATTTTAATTCGTTTCACTTCTAATAAATAAACCACTCTCACATAATTTGTTTTTTAGACAAGTCACAAGGGAGGAAATATTAGTTAATAGTAAATCTCTTAAACAGTCCTGGTAAAAGTAGTGGATTCGATGACACTGACCCATCTGTTGTAAAACACATTTTACCCTCTATTGTTGATCCACTTTTACACATTTTAAAATCTTATTTTACAACCAGTTGTGTACCCTTAAAAATGAAAATAGCCAAAGTCGTTCCCGTTTTTAAAAAGGATAATCCAAATCTATTTACCGTACCAACTACAGCGCAATAGTTTACCATGTTTTACAAAAATTCTAGAGAAATTAGTTTTTAATAGATTGTATAGTTTTCTACTGCAATATAATGTATTATAATGATAGTCAATACGGTTTCCGCCAAAATTACTCTACAGACATGACAGTTATTGAAATTCATGATCGAATAATTAAAGAGCTCAACGCAGGTAAAAAGTCATAGATGTTTTTATGGATCTCTCTAAAGCTTTCATCTCCCTTTCTCACGATGTTTTATTACAAAAATGGCAATATTATGGTATTAGAGGGGTGACTTTTAATTGGTTCAAATCATATTTATTACATAGAGAACAGTTTACTGTTTACAATAATGTCAGTTCGTCTTTTAGAAAAGTGAATACGGGTGTACCTCAAGGCTCAGTATTAGGGCCTGACTATTTTTGATTTATATTCATTGACATTGTTAACTCTTGCCGTGAAGCTCATTTTAGTATGTATGCTGATGATATGTCACTTCTTGCCTCAAATGATAATATTAACATTTTAATTGACACCTTAAATAGGAATCTTGCTCAAATATCTGCCTGGTTTAAGTGCAATAGACTTTCCTTGAATACTAGTAAAACTCAATGAGTTCTTTTTAGTAAAAGGAGAGGTGCGCAATACAGTTATACCGCTTTTAAATTTCATGATTCAATAAAATTTCTAGGTGTCATTTTAGATCATAACTTATGTTGGAAACTTGGAATGATCACATCAGTTCAGTCTGTGTTAAGATATCAAGTTTTATTGGAATTTTAAATCGACTGAAATATGAATTACCTATAGTCATATACTGTTTAATCTTTACAATGCTTATATTTTGTCACATTTGTCCTACTGTAATTTAATATAGGTAAAACATATTCTTGCCAGTTACAAAAATTAATTATACTACAAAAGAAGGCAATAAGTATCTGTATGAAAGGGGACTATAATGCTTCAACCTCTCACTGTTATTAATACCATTACCTACGCTTAAATTACCAGACATTACAAGATTCAAATTGCTTCGATTATGCAACGCTACCACTCTAAAACTTTATCACCATATTTTATCATTAACACGTTCTCAATTAATACTAACATTCATAGCCACAATACTAGATCGTTTAATCAATTTCACAGGTGGACCTTCTCAAATAATAGATCAAGATATTCAATTCGACACACCGGCGCCACTTTATGGGATGAATTGGACTTAAGCATATTTAATATCAATCAGTCAATCAATCAAGTCGGGTAGAACTCCCTAGATTTACAGATAAGTTCTTTCCAGCAACCTTTGTCAGTCATGTGTCTGCGATGTCTCGCGTCTCCTGGAGACAAGTGTCCGTCCTTAATGAATCGACATATGTCGTCCTAGGTCTCCCTCTTCTTTCATCTCCATGAAGGGGTTCCCACAGGACCATTGAGTGTAGTGTGAGCTCTTGATGCCTTTGAGCGTGACCTAAAAGCTTCAATATTTAATATACAATTAAATAATACATTCAAAAGACAATATAAAATAATTCTATTAATCAATTATTGATTACTTAGAAACGACCAGTTTTTCTTGTTTGTTTGTTTTGTTCTGTTTTCTGAAAGTGTTTATGTTTTATCTATGTTTTAATTTATCTATGTTTTCATTTCTCGGTACTTGCCAAATTCTTAGTGTAATTATTTAAACTAGAAATTTAATTCGTCACTGAAGACGAATTAGGTGGTCTGTCTGTCCCTGTGGCAAATTGCTTTGTCAGATGTGATAATATTTGTGCAAGATAATAGTCATGATAATGTTGACGACAATGATGATGAGATGGTCATATGAGTCCTTATGAATAGCGAGCAAACCATATTATAGACAAATTACCTCGCTGTTCACTAGGACCCTCATTCATAAAGACCGCTATTTATAAGAACCGCTATCCATAACGCGTGACTAAATGAATAGCGGTCCTTTATAAACAACGGCCCTTATAAATAGCGAGCAGACCCCCCCCCCCAAAAAAAAAATAGTTTTATACATATTAGTGAATAACACTGCCCCATCTTCACTATGCTCATATCATTCATCTTAAATCAAGTGAATATAATTATGTTACGTAATATTAACTGTCAAATTAAATTACCCCGGCCAAGTAGAACATTTCTTAGAAATACTCCCTTATATTCCGCTTCAAAGCTTTACAATAACCTAACGGCAGACATTCGAGCAGGAAAAAACCTGCCAGCAATTATACGAAGTCTATCCCTATCTTAACCCCCCCCCCCCCCGTCCCATCTGTGTTTGTTACAAAATAATTTTAAACTCATAAATTCATATGTATATATATATATATATATATATATATATATATATATATGTATATATATATATATATATATATAATTGTGAGAAATGAAAATGAGAGAATAATTGTTGCGTAGCTTAAATCAAAGTTCCCCAGAGCTGTCCTCCCTTTTTGAAATTTTTGCAAAGTTTGAAAAAATGTCTCCGCCAAAGAATCGAACCCGGGTCTTTGGCTTAGAACGCCAATGCTTTAGCCACTAGACTACGGAGACGGGCCAGTGGTTTCGGCGACACCAGATTCAATTGACCGACAGATTGACAAATCTTCAACCTTTTTATATAATTAATACCTTTGTCGGGGGAAGGTGAGTTTTTAACAAAGACAAGCCGCATGCCTCAGCTGGGTGTCGCCGAAACCACTGGCCCGTCTCCGTGGCATTGGCGTTCTAAGCCAACGACCCGGGTTCGATTCCAGGCGGAGACATTTTTTCAACCTTTGCAAAAATTTCAAAAAGGGAGGACAGCTCTGGGGAACTTTGATTTAAGTTACGCAACCATTTATTCTCTCATTTTCTTTCACATTATATATATATATATATATATATATATATATATATATATATATATATATATAATGATAATATCAATAACAATATGTTACATTTATATAGCGCATTACGCATGTTACGTAAATATTTCAATGCGCTTTAAAATGTAACCCTGGGCCCTGTAACATAAAAAAATCGATTCGAGGAAGATCAAATGAAATGACGTCATAAGATACAATTGATATCAATCGAAACTTGTTTATCTAACAGAGATACAATCAATAAATTGTAAAGATACAATTGATTCGAGGAGATGCGATCGAATTTAGGGAGATACAATCAATCGTAAGTTTTTATGTTACAGGACCCCGGTCACTGGATTTCAAGCCCGCACACAAACTCCCGCCACTCTTTAGGGAACATTCCTATTTGCACCGTTCACATGCATGCATGTAGGGCAATGACAAAGACAGTCACATTGACCTTCGGCAATCCTCACAGATACCCATTAGCTCCTGGGTAAGAGTGGCAGTGTAGATTAATGTCTTGCCAAAGGACATTAATGCCGAGGAAGGATTCGAACCGCGAACCACGTGACTCACAGTCCGGTGACGTATCCACTAAACCAAGACACCTCTACAGGTGTCTTGGTCTACTTTAGATTTTATGTTATAACAATATATAAAATGAACCATAGATATAGAAAAAGAAAAATAGGTCGCTTTCATGAGGAGGATGATGTTGATGAAAACGACGATGATGATAAGTGATGGTGGTAATGATGATGATGATGATAGTTGTCTAACCCCGAACCCTAACCTTAATCCCCTCCCAGGCCCAGGCGACGCCAAATACTTAATAATAATGAGAGTTATCTTTATCCTATATATAAGCATGATGAGTTAATGTCACCGTAGGGAGTATTTTACATGGATGTTTCGTAGAGCAATTGGTTATTTTTTTGAATCACCTACAACCTGGCAAAGGAAACTGTTTGTATTCCAATGATTACAAATTCCTAACGAACATAGCTTACTAGTATTGCATAGGTAATCGTTGTGAAATCATTCCAGGCGATTGTTGAACGTATAAGTCTAATACACCCGTTAGGCCTACTATCGTTACTTTTACTATTGTAATTGTTACTTCGCTAATACTATTATTGATAAAACTATATAACCATCGTAAGATGATCATGTCAACTCTTGGTGACCCTATCACAGCTTACATTCAGTTAAACTGAAAAAAAAGTTAGCAATTAATAATCAGGATTAACTCAAAACTAAACACGACTATCTTACAGAAGTACATCAGTAACACCGCCAAACCCAAACAGATCCATTCTTCACCATCGGGGATAATTTAATTTTTTTGTCCGTTCGTTGTCGACCTGGTATTGGTCTTACTGGTGTGAATGTAAAGAGTGTACATCCTGGTTTCCTATATTACATCGATACGAAACAGCGATGACCTCGAGACAAGTATGCAAAAATGGAAGAGAAAAAGACCTTGATAGCTGCATAGAATTAGAATCACCTTTTGGTTTGCTACATTTCTAATTTCTAACCCTAAATATAACCGGTAGTGGGTGTTTTCCTGCAGAGCTTCTTATAAATTCTTTGGTGATGCAGATCGTGAAAGCGATTGGTATTCATAGTATTTTAGGGGAATTTGTAACAGGTCAGTTCATAGATATAGTTGATCTGGATAAACTATAAAAGATAAATTAACATATAAAGAGGCGCCACTCGAATGCAGGGATTGACTTCTGATGAGATCATTTTTAAGCTCTATATCATATTGTTTTTTTCATCATTTTGACAAGCTCTACTAGCTGAATTTATTCTGTTAAAGATCTACAAGTCTGCTTCTGTTCATAGATCTATATACGTTAATAATGAAGGTAATTATAATGATTCATTATATGTATCTCTCTCTCTCTCTCTCTCTCTTTCTCTCTCAATCTCTCTCTCTCTCTCGCCTACCTCATCCCCTCACATTCTCCTTTTGTCTCTCCTTCTTCTCTATTGTCCCTACTTTTCCCCTTTTCTTGTTTCGGCTCCGAATATTTCTATTTTTCTTTTACTTCCCAATACCCATCTATTTCTTTGTGCTCTATTTTCTATTATCTTTTTTGCGCTCTCTTTTGTTCAGACTCAATTTGAAAACGGTCCCAATGAGTTAAAACTTTTTAAAAATTGTATTATTAAGAAAAAAAAAACCTATTATAATTTAAGTTAACCCGATGCTTGGTCTAAAGCCAAGTTTAACAAAAGGAAAACTACGTCAAACTTCCTTTGTTAAATCTCAACTTTACAACCAGGGTCGGGTTAACAATTTAGCGGAATACAGACCATGTTATCGATAGCTTTTGGTAAAATGTTATTTGGTTTCTTCATGCATTCAGCTGGAACTTGTATTCTCTCTACGTGCGGTGATGGTGGTGTTATGTTTGACGGGTATGAGTGTTAGCAACCCAGTGAGTAGTCAACTTTGTCCTGTTACCAGAGCTGAATATTTGCCTTCTTATGAGGATAGTGATCTTCTCTTAAGAACTGATCCAGATGCTGTAGCAATCCATCCAAGAAACGTCCTCCACTACCGATCCGACGTCGAACAACCGACCTCCGAGCTCGTATGTCGTGATCCTCTCTCACAACCTGGCATGCCTGATGTCCCAAGATCACCACAGAATGCTGGACTATGTCCATGGGAGTACATAGCAGACCATAATGCTACCAGGATTCCACAAACTATCTATAAGGCAAGATGTCTTAGTTGTACTGGAGAATGTATTAACCCAATGAGTTATAATTCTACTAAAATACGTAGTTTTTTTTCAAGATGCACTGAGGTCTATCATAATATCAAAGTTCTTGTTAAATCAGGGAACTCTTGTCTGGGCCAAACTGGTTTGTTTAAATACGAAGAAGATGTCACTAGTGTACCCGTAGCCTGTGTGTGTATACGCTCGTAATAAGATCTTAAATTCCTACATCACTACATTCTTTTCCGATTATAGCATTAAACATGTGCAAAAAAATTATTCAAATTTTTGCACTATTTTTTCTGATAAGAGTACTCTCTTGGTTCGAATGTCTTTATATAAAGTATTTATTGATCAATTGAGAATAGATATATTTAAATTATCTATAGAACTTTTCTGATTTAGATGTATTTTGGAAAATGAAGAAATGATTATCATTAATTGTTCCGTTTTTACTCGATGCTTGTTTTTCTTAATTCGTTATATAGTGCGAATCATAAGACTCCTTATTTATTCCGACTAAAGTTTTTTGTATGAGTCCCTTTCATCTTATATCCATTGGTAATGTCATGTTCACATTATGATGCTCGATTTCTTTATTTTTGAGGCGGTTTACCACATCCAGTTTGAACAAGGCTCTCTGTCATACAAGATCATGGCAATTTAGATTAGTTGCTTTCATTGATGTTTGTGCATTGTATCTAAATATATCCGTCTATTTGAAGCAGGTTTTAGATATTTAATCGTTCACTATAAAAAAAAATTAAAAATCGATTCATGTATTCCGTAGTACGGAAAAATAATGTACCTTCCGTTTTAGGAAGATCAATTCATGCGTGTGTGAATTTGATGTAAGGACGAGAATATATTCAAGTTTTGAGGGGAAAAAATGCTATTTCAGGGTGTCCACAAGGACAGATCTATCTGTATTTTGTGTTCATTCTGACCCAGCCCTGCTACCATAATGCAACATCTAATCCTGATTACAGTGTTATGTTTTCTTTTCAGTTTCTGTTTTTATTACAACTAAACAATACAGAGCAAAGATTCATCCCAATGCCAGGTCATTTTAAATGATTTATCCAAGAAGTACAAAATAAAATGTTTGATTGATGCTTAATTTTAATTATTTGCGGGAGTATGTCCTGTTTTTCTTCGAAATAAAGGCAGAAAAACATTTTATTGTACTTTAATGCTGACTGAATCACAATATCTTCAATAACATGTTTTAAAGACTATAATATTGCAGATATACTGAATTCATTTCGTTTATTAAATGTTTGTCGAGGAATAGTTTCTAAGTGATATCATACACGATTTTCTAAATCTGGCATTCACTTTAGTTTGTATGATAATGATGAGAATAGACGTTTGCATTTTAAATGCAGTTTTCATACATGATCAGAATTTCTCTCCTAAACTTAAGAAAAAATTCAAGAATGTAAAATGATATACGTCTAGTATTTTTTTCACTGTGTGAAAATGTAAAGGAAAATGAAACCCCCAAAATAAATGAATTTTAATAGAAGCAGAAAAATCACAGAAGCATATCAGTGAAAGGTTGAGGAAAAACGGACAACTAATAAAAAAAAGTTATGAATATTTAAAATCCTAAAATCGCTAAATGAATTGAGATCTGAAATTGGCAATGTCCCCATTATGCTAATGAGATGCTGTGATGTAAATGTGCTATGCTTTCCAAATGCCTTATACAAATAATGTTGTAAAAATCCACTTTCACTGAATGTTTCTTAGAAAATTTGATTTCTGTATTACAGGTGGTGTTCATAAATTTATTCCTCACAATATATTTCAAGCACAATGTTGATAATTCAATTTTCTTTGTTTAAAAGCTGAAATCTGATAGTTTTCTTATTTACTACCTTTAAAAGAGAGAGAGAGAGAGAGAGAGAGAGAGCACAAAAAAAAAGCATCTAATAAGTATGTCGCCAATTTCATTTAGCGATTTTAGGTTTTTAAAATCTTCATAATTTTTTTATTCTTTATCCGTTTTTCCTCACACTTTCAGTGATATGCTTCTAATATTTTTCTGCTTGTGTTAAAGTGCATATAAATTTGGGGTTTCATTCTCCTTAACTTTCTATAAAAGTTACCTATATTATTATTATTAGTAGTAGTAGTATTATTATTATTATTATCATTATTATTATTATTATTATCATTATTATTATTATTTTTATTATTATTATTATTATTATTATTATTTCTTTATTGTCATTAATATTATTATTATTATTATTATTATCATTATTATTATTATTATTATTATCAAAATTATTATCAATATCACTATCATTTAAAGTTGTATGTTGGTTGTATACAGGGAAACATAATGTTACCAAAACCCAAGAATGAGTGTTGCCGTAGAATGTTTTCATACAGAGGCTCACGTCAATATAATGATTTACCTATAGATGTTAAATTGATTAATAGATTTAATACATTTTGCAAATGATTAAATATACGAATTTTATTTTGCTATGATCTTTAAAGGAATATGCCTGTTTTGCCAATTTAGGAATAGGGATATTGACATTTGTTCTCACTTTTAAAAAAAAATGTATTTTGTTTTCGTATATTCTTAATTCATGACTATAAGCAATATATATATATATATATATATATATATATATATAGTGTGTGTGAGTGTGTGTGTGTGTGTGTGGGTGTGTGTGTGTGTGTGTTTTATCTGTGTATTCATCTAGACCCTAGGGAAGAACAGCTTTGTAACATTCACATAGCTGAGTGGGCCATCCAGCCAATTCACAATATGCTGATGTTATATGTATCATGGTTGTTTGTTTGTAATGTTTCATTGTATATCATCGTGATTGGAAAATGAATACAATATAATAAAATACTACGGCAATTAGTTCTCAGGTCAAAGTTTTGTCAAATAAAAATAATAGACATTGTAATACATCTGTCAGTTGTTGATGTTTTGTCCCGCCGAAAGCATGCATTGTTATTACTTTTCAAGGTCTACCACCAATTTAGATCTTTAAGCAATTTAATACGAATTATTCGTTCTTTTTACGAGAACTAGTAACAAATAAAACTGAATCACTCTAGAATTGAAATGAAGTGAGGAGGAAGAGAGAAAGAGAGGGAAGAGAGGAAGGTGGTAGCAAAAAGGAACATGGTAAAGATGAATCGCTGTGAAATAATGGTGGACGCGAAGAGGGAAATGGAGAAGTAATAGAGAATGAGACCGAGAAACAAGAGAGAGATTATTTTAGTCGTGCGTGATGTGAAAGAGAGAGAGAGAGAGAGAGAGAGTTGTCACTGGCAATCTGAAAGGTGGAATCTAGTGGACAAGAAGTTTTTCATTTCATGTAGGACCATGTTAGATACAATGAAATTAAAACGTGTCAAAAACATCTCAAAAAATATTTGATACTAGACCTCAATATTTTACGTTCATTTTAGTCGGAATGTGGTAATTTGGAAATGTAAAATTCCAGTTGAAAGGGATTTCCCCCAAACTCATATCAACCTAAGTATTTGTTATCCGTGCTCATCCCACCAAATCGATGATATCTAAAGGAACTGATCAATTTGAAACCTTTTGTGTGCTTTTCAGCATCAATACGTTTATTATCTACTTATGTGGAAAAGCCATTCACGCATGACCATTTGGTTCTTACAATGGCACTATAGAACTCAGCGGAAGGCCTAGGCAAGTCTTTACAATATTGTACTGGAATTTAATTAATGCCTAGTACAAAATAATAAATATGGTAATTGTGCGCTTTCTGGGAAATCAGGGCGACATGCCTTTGATATTAGGGACTCAGAAATCGAGATAAAAAGAGACAAAAAGAAAAAAGAAAAGAAGAAGTTGACATAGAATGGGAGTGAGAGACAGTGAGAAAATAAGACCCTTTCGATGTATTTTAATTTTGTTGGGTGAGAAGGGACAGAGTTTTGTTTTCCTAGTATTAGCAGGGAGATGGAAGAGAGAATCTTTCGATAATTCCTCCACCCATCATTATTCCTAGTCACTAATCCAGGGACATCGTAACAGGACACATTTAGAAATTTGGTCATCATCATGTAGTGATGGGGCAGAGGTTTCGAGCCCCCCACCGCCACCTAACCAACTCAGGAAAAAATATATTTACACATATAACGAATTGTGCATCTTATGCCTCTTAATCCTATTTCTTTCTTTTTTTCACTTGTCAAACCTGTTGAATATTGTGCCCCTAAGGATTGTGTTGCCTAGACATCAGATTAGGCGTGGATCACGTATGACCTTTTATATATTGGGCGGGGTTTCTTTGGTACAAGGAAATGACGTTGGGAAGGATTGCGAAATGTTTTGAGATGCTTCTCACGATATGACGTAAATCAGCTGGACCGTTGATAATATTGTCTAATTTGACATGTATTACATCATGGAAGAAAACTGTGCATTATGACTGAAATATGTGACACTGAACAAGCAACAGAGCGGGAAAACAAGCGGATATGCGAGGAAAATTCCCAGTTGAAATTTTCCATCTGAATACTATATATGATATCCGTATTGTTTGGGATTATTCAAACGTATTAGATTTGGGGTAGGAACGGAATTCTATGTGTATTTACTGAAAATCAAACATAATTATATGTACAAAAATTCGAGATATACTGTCTACTAAAAGGGAAATTTTTGTGTTGCATAAACTTCATACCATTTCACAATTATACAGCTCTAAACACATGCTAGAATAAACAAATTTAATGTTCATCAATATCTGGTTCTTTATTTCCAGAACTTTTGGTTGTCGAACTAAGGAATAGGGTATTACCAAATCAGAAAGCTCTGGACAACCACGATTTCAGCCAAAATTTTGTACCTGCCCTACTCCCTCCTCATACAGTCATTAGGCCTACAGCTTAAAATTTCTCTGTAATTGTTTCAATGAGCTTCCATTTTTCCCAGCTCTAGGTGACCACACCGTCATTTTTAAACTCCGTATGCCTCTTATTATGCAAGTTGTTCTAAAGTTAAGGTTCTTTTTTTCTTGATACGCTGATTCTAGATACAATACTTTACAACATGCCTAAAGATTAAGTTATCGGCACACGTTGTTGATCCTTAGTGCATTGATTGTGACAAGTTGTCTGGTTCCAACATGCATTGTAAGCACTCTAAAAAAAATTATTTACAAGTGTTGTAGTGACTTGATGCTTGGCCTTGGACTTCAGGCGCCTTAATATCAGTTCAATGCCTTGGCCTTGGCCTTGGCCTTGGATGCATTGGATGCCTTGGACTTGGATGCCTTGGCCTTGGCCTTGGATGCCTTGGGCTTGGATGCTTTGGCCTTGGCCTTGAGGGTTCTAGGCCTTGATCATCTCCAGAGAATTCAAGGCATTTTCAAGGCATGTGGAACTTTGCTATTTTTGCAGGTAAAATTTGGAAATATTTTGGTTGTTTTGTGCAGTAACACTATATCATGTAGCTAATACAAGATCTAGGTAATCATAAGAGACTTGGGAAATGAATTGTTTTACAAATTTTTTTATTAATACGATAGAACGATGATGATGATGATGATGATGATGATGATAAAAATAATAGTCGTCATCATCATCGTCATCATCACCATCATCATCATCATCATCATCATCATAATGATGATGACGATGATGATGATAATGGTTATACCGTATGAAACATGGGCCGCGGAGCCGGGGGCTGGGGGACTGCAGCCCCCCCCCCCCCACACACACACACACATTTTTTGAGTAGCCACGTAAAACCCCCCCCCCTAAGTTTTCAAGGCAGAAATAATTTCTAGTAATTGATAAAATTGATGAAATTAATATAGAAGACTGTTATTGTAGTGAGAATTCCTATAAAATGCAGATAAAATGCTAAAGATATGATTTGAATGTCCCGATATTTCCTAATTTATATATCAAAATCTCTCATCCATGTCCATTACTAACATGTTTTCCATTGGTATAAATGGGCAATACATCCCCGTCTCTTTAATGCACAGTTAATGCAAAATCTAGGCCTAATGAAGCATGGTATTATAAACAAAGTGTAGTTCAAGCTCAGATATTTTCAGGTGACTTATCGGGACTGTACAGCATTCTCTAAAATGACAGTCTATCTATCACATCTTCTACAAGTTCATGAGTCTTCTTTCAGGATTCAGAATGACGTATCAACTCTTTAGAGAAATTTTAGGATTATTTAAAATCAGGCGTTGTAGGGTGGAGGGAGGGGGTACAGTGTCCCCAGTATTTCAGGAATTTGGATATCCCATGGAAGTTCCCCCTTTTACATAGATTACTTTAGATAAGTGCTCCCTGTCCTTTATATTCCTGCCCGTTGAATTCCACGATCTTAAAATTTGATTTTATTACCATTGATAAATGCCAGAGGCCTATTGAAATCTTAGAGGTGCCCCTTCTTCCGTGACAACTGTCCCTTTTCCTTAGTAAGAAGTGCCCCTTCCCTATTTATAAGTATCCTTTATATTATAATACGTTCCCCTTTTCCAATCTTATAATTGCCCCTATTCTTTCTGATAAGTGCTCCCTTTATTTTATTTTTTATAAACGAGCCTCTTCCCTTTTCATCTCTCATAAAACTCCTAATAAATTCATTCCTTCGACAATGCCCTTTTAAATCATTTGCATACAAATGTACATATTAATCTCTTTCAATAACTGCCTTTTTCCATTCTCACTTTTCAGATACAAGAATTACCCCCTTTCCGTCTGATAAGTGCATCTTTACCTGTGGCCATATCCTCTATTCAAATTTGAGAGGTGCCCGTTCTAATTCGACAAGTGCCCCTTCCGCCTTCTGTTAAATGACACATGACATCGCTGATGAGTGCCCCTTTACACCTCTGATAAGTTTTCTTAATTCATTTTGAAACGGGCTCCTTTTCTTTCTAAGAAGTACAATTCCTTCTGATAAGAGCCCCTCTTCCTTTATATATATAAAAAAAAAAAACCTTTTTCATTTTCATAAGGGCCCTTTTTACCTCTGGTATAAAGTGTCAATATTCATGTGCGGCAAAATACCACATGTTTCATCCTCTGATAAGTGCTCTTTTTAATATGACATACTCCTGCTCCTTTTCTTTTTTGATAAGCGCAATTATCGTTCATGATAAGGGCCCCTTTTTTCTTGCTCCATGATTTGTGCCCCTAATTTATAGCGATTTAGAGCAACTTTACTTTAATTTCGTCAAGGCTTGCTCGCTACGCTCACTCACATCAATATTTGATATAGTTATGTTTTAGTCGAGGTCTTTTCAGTCTCTCATGCCAAGACTGTGTTTAAACACCTTTCAGAACTTTTTTCTCTTAATAAGATGCTGTTGATCACCATGCAGCCTCACAGATCTAAAAAAATTGCTCGCTCGCTTCGCTCGCTCGTACATTAATAATTAATATGTAGGTCATCAAACTCAACTGCAAACTTTTATGCTTGGGTAAATTATATTAGAGTATCTAAGAGAGAAATATAATTAAATTTCTTACAAATTTCTTGTCTTTCCGTTAACATTCTGTAAATTTGAACGAAGTAGTTGCAAATTTGGGTGAATTTGGTCAAAGGCTTCTGCTATATTATTCATGTCATCGTCACATGCATTTCTTGTTTTGTTTTGTTTTGTTTTGTTTTGTTTTGTTTTGTTTTGTTTTGTTTTTGCTTTTTTGTTGTTGTTTTTTTTTTTTTTTTTTTTGGTTTTTTTTGTGTGTGTGTGTGTGTGTGTGCTTTGTTAGGCCACTTGAATGGGGCGCAAAAACGTAGTTTGAGGAAGAGAAGGGGTAGAACTGGGCCCTCTTGCATGAAAAGTTGTGTTTAATCGCACCTCAAAAAATTAAACGCAAGTCCCAAATACTCGATCCTGATTGGTTGAAAATCAAGTTGCGTTTAATTTTTTTAGTTGCGTTTAATCGCAACTTTTTATGCAAGAGAGCCCAGGAAGAAGAAAATTATAATTATATTGTGGATTATATAAGCCCCAATACGCAGAGTAAATTGCATTAGAAATTACATGTAGTCTTTTTAGGGCATAACATTATTTTCTAAAACTTTTGCTTTATTCCCTCACATAACGTTGCTTCGCGATCTTGTAAAATTGTCACGCCCCAATGTAGGCTACATTATACTTATTATGTAGTTTAGAAATGGCTTTTTAAAAGGTTCACAATTTAAAAAAAATATTCCCGTTGCATTGCTCCCTAATACACACATGTAGACCTATAAGTTTCATCAGCATGTTTCTAAGTATTTTGTCCCGAATATATAGGAGAAAGCTAAAACAGGACTTGCAAAGGTTCAACATTTGAAAGAAATCTTACTTACTAAAATCCTCGACAAGAATTTTCATGGGTTTTCATGAATTTGACGCCCGATTTGAGAAAAACGTTTATCAATTTTCATAATTCGAAACTCTATACCGCTAGACTGCTGTACTCCTTTGGGAGTTTTCTTGGGTAAAGTGAATAGAAATTGAATTTTTTGAGGATTGAAAATGCAAAAAAATTCTGCTGCTCTGATGTTAAGTTACTTATATATATATATATATATGTATGTATATACATATATATATATATATATATGTATATAGTTCAAAAGTTCTACTTCGGAGATTAAAAATAGAGACAGACACAGAATAAATGTGTCTAACGGAGTCATTTATTCTGTGTCTGTATATATATATATATATATATATATATATATATATATATATATATATATTTTTTTTTTTTTTTTTTTTTTTGGGGGGGGGGGGGGCAATTTCATTGTTGGCTCTGAGCGCCATAATCTCAAGATACACCATTAGAGCACTAGTTGCTATGCAACCTTGAATTAATGAGACCTCACATTCACTATCTTGACAAAAGACCTAAAATTGTGAATTGGGCCTAACAGGAAAATCAAATGGAGAAAAGGTGCACTGTGGGTGACACATCTCCGGTTAAAATCATAATGAAATACAGTGCCTTGCATGACTTATTAGCCAAATGCAAGCTCCAAATCAAACTTTGTTAAAGATAAAGTCATGATAGTTGAGGCAAGAGCACTATTACATTAAAAATATGAAGTCCCTCCTTAATATTAGTTAGCTTACTTCACTTGCTCACAAATAAATAACCAGTTAATTACCAGCTATTTATGTCCAGGAAGATAACAATGCATGTACAAACAGTAGGTCATGAAAAGGGGGGTTATGAAAATTAATACATATTTTTCCACCAGGTTTTTTATGTGCCCCCTTTTCCAAAAAGGTTCCTTTTGTAACTGACCCCCCCCCCCCCCTTGAAAAATGTTCAGCTACCCCTGCTGTCATTTGATTCATGAAGGCAGTGCCTACTTCCCTTTTTGTGTGTGTGAACCTCCGTCTTTGTATGTTCCATTCCCCCTCCTTTCTTTATTAATGCCTTGTGTTTGAGGTTTCAAGCCTTGGCATTGGTTTTGGCCTTGAAGGTTTGGGCCTTGACTACAACACCCATGGGGGACATTCATTAAAATGCCTGTCACTAATGAAGCTGTTCTATAAATATATCACTTAATCAATCCACATACCATTCGTAACCAGGACTGTGTTTGAGGAGTGTCTTTGGCGAGTCAGAAATTTCTTCCAGTTTTCACCCCTTCGAAACCGATTTTCTACATTTTCAACATGTTCAAACAGCTAGATATCTATGTTAATATTTGTACTAAAAACAATCCTAAAACATCCGTGTGGCAAGAAATAATAAGGTTGTCTCCCTAGACCATAGAACCAGGACTTGAACCTAATCTACCACAGTGATGTAAACAGGCAGGTATCTAATGTTCTGCAGCATCCTAGCTTTTATTTTAATTTGAAGACAACCCCCCCCCCCCCTCCTAGTTGCTTTACATCAAGATATTAATATTCCTTCCAAATGACTTTGAAATGATAGTTGTTGTATGACTATCCAACAAGTTAATTTTTTTTTTTTTTTTTTTTTTGTCTGTTAACTTCTCAAAGAAGGGGGTGGGAAATTTTTCCTTCGTACACCCTCCAACTACACTATTCTATGTCCCAACTTGATCAGAGCGGGAAGGTGGATCTCTCTTCCACATCACTGCCCTGAGATCAGAAGGCACTCGCTTTTATATATATATATCGCCCTCACAAGGTTGAAAGAGATTGATATCAATCAAACTGGGCGTTGTGGCGTGCGCCTGTAATCCAGCTAACAGTGGAAGTTATAAACTGATTCAGCGGACCCAGGTTCGAAACTGAGTCACGTCTTTCGGATGGTGACGTTAAAGGTCGGCCCCCAGACGTAAATTATCATATCTGATTGATACACGTCTGTAAAAACCCAATTACACACACACACACACACACACACACACACAATCAGTGGTTTGACTCTAAACTAACTTGGTCTGTCCATATAGATTCTATATTATTGATAAATGTAAGAAAAGATTAAACTTGCTACGTAGTGTCTCTGGCACCCCTTGGGGAAGTAAGTATGAGATTTTGATGATGATTTTTAACCGTACGGACTTATCTTATCCGTTTTGGACTATGTAAGTGAAATGTAAGATTCTTCTTGTATATCACTGAAGAAAAAACTTGACACTATCCAATACAGAACCTTAAAAATTATTACAGGTACAATACACAATGTGTCCTTGGAAGCTTTACAGGTTTTGACCCGGGAGCTGCCTCTGAACCATCGTAGAAGGTTTTTAAATGATAAATTTAGAGTTTATTTGCTGTCTAATACCCCACATCACCCAACAAAAGAAGTATTAGATGATGGTTGTGTTTTAAATAGCCTAGAATGGATGGCCGGAGAAGGACCTCTCAAACTGCGATCTTTCAGAGACGAAGTGGCGGTGGAGGGCCAAACAAACTTATTACCACAAATCCCTGAATGGTGTTTAACACGACCTCAAGTGTCCTTGGACGCTTCAAGTTGAAATAAAATCGATTGTTCTAGATAGTACTGGAAATTCATGAAATGGATATTTACATGTTTATACAGATGGATCCAAACTTGAAAATGGGAGGACAGGAGCCGCATTTTATGTGCCTCGACGACGTGGTGCAAAATTTTAGACTATCCAGTGTATGTATTATGAGAGCAGAACTAGTAGCCATCCTAATGGCACTAGAGTGGATTAACACATTTATGGAAGCCTCATCGGTGGTAATATTTAGTGATTCTATGTCAGCTTTACAAAATGATCGATTCATACTTTATTAGATGTGCTATTGTTAATGAAATTTTATACATAATTAATGTTTTGAAGTTGAAGGATGTTTGTGTTGCCTTTGAATGGATTCCATCACACTGCAATATTAATGCCAACGAGATCGTAGATCGGGCCGCCAAAAAAGGAGCTATGAAAAAGTGTATAGACATAGTTACACCAAATACGAGAAGTGAACTAGCAGCCTCTCGTTTGATCAGTTTTTAACACATTATGGCAAACAGAATGGGACAATGCCGATCTCGGTAGATTTGTATATGCTTTCCATAGCGACGTTACAAAGCCCATATACAGACATGGCTTGTCTCGCAGAGCAGAATGATTTATACAACAACAAAGAGTAGGTAAATGTAGGTTAAATTACTACCTTTTTCAAATTAACCAGCATGATACTGGTTTCTGTGAAGCGTGTCAAGAATTTGATACGATTGAACATTTAATTTTATATTGTTCAAAATATGATAAAGAGAGAGTCTCTTAAAAGAAAGGATTAAATTGAAAAATCCTAATCTGAAACATTATTGATGACTATAACCCAATTTTCACTCGTGAATTATTGGGCTATATATGATAGTAATCGTTTTAGATAGCTTTTTAAGCTATCATTGATCCTCTTACATAACTGATCTTGAAGTAATTTGGTAAAGACATATTTGCAGTTTTTCCATGAACAATTGGAAGTAATTCCCCCCCCCCCCCCCCCCCCCCCCCCCCCCCCCGATTGATTGCTTAATTGAAATTGGCGGCGGCGGCGTATCTTGATATTATAGCGAATAATTACGAATAATCACGATCGACAGCTTTCTAAATTAGGAGATGGGATACTAACATCTTACCATACTAATGATGACCATCAATAACACCATTTTCAAAAAAAAAAAAAAAAGTCGCTGGTGGGCTTTCCGAAGCCTACGTCAAACCTACGAAGGTGACTGGCGCGAATGACCTGAAAAGATTGAGGAGCGCCATCATACCAAGAACCAACCAACCAACCAACTCAATGGCAATCTGAGTTTCACTTTCCATTCCAGGCACGATTAATCTACTTCTTCTTTAAGTGTGTCTCTTCACTGAATGCAAGCAGTTATCGATGGTGATTAATAACATATGCTATACATAATAATGGATGGGCAGAATTATTGAAGGCCATAGAAAAAAAAAAAGCTTGAGTAAAACTAGACCTGTATATCAGTAGAGCCTCCATTTGACATTACTTCCGCATGTATGTTATCGTTTTCTGTATACCTCAAGTTTGTAAATGTGCAAGTTATACTTGACGTATTTATCCTTTAAATACCCTTTTGTTGATATCGTTGTGTATTTGATAAATTATCTAGTCGACGGGATTCTGCTCAACGGTTTATTCCTTCCTTAGCGACTGGTAACGACACTGATTTGATTTCGCGCCATATTGAACATTCATGCACAAAAGACAATACAGCAAGATTTTACGTTTTCCTAATACTTACATACACCAGCCTCTGATACGGGTCATCTTTGAGCCAGGCTGCATCACATCATGGCTGAAGAATCTCCACCTGAAGACGATCTCCATGAAGACATCTCAGCGAAAACAGATCTGAAATGGGGTACAGATTCATTCTCGATTTCGAAGATTCTCCGCAAATATCAACTTCCTTTACTTGTCACGGTAGTAGAAGGTAACTATGGCCCCAATGAGATGCAGACGATCTCAGCTAATGAAGTGATTAAAATTGAATCCATTCTTGCTGTCGATTACGTTGAGGCATCGGTGATTGAGGGCTGTAACCAGGCTGATCGAGAAAACCATGATGAACGTCTTGTTTCTTCCTTCCCATCTACCATCGCCCTTCCTAAAACATTAACATCCATTTCACTAGAGATCATGAAAGGACAAACTGATCAAGGTTCCAATACAACGCTCAAAAGATCAATGCCGAAGAAAGAAAACAACAAATCCAGTCTATGGTGGCCAACGAGGTTAAACAAGAAGACAAAGATGAAATTCACCAGTGTGAGATCACTTTCTAAACATCGACCTAAGGTGGTTCGTGTAATCAAACTTCCTCCACAGATGATTACATCACCAGATCTTTCAGTAGGAAACGAGCTTCTTATTCTAGATGTTATCGAATGTCAAAGGCTTGCTGTCAAATATCTCAGGTGAGTACGCTCTTTTTAGAGATATGATTTAGGGACAAACTCCCTGTGAAATTTCATCCCAGACAGCCATCCATCTGTTTAACCTGTCCAGTGGCAATTTCAACACAGGATAGAACTGGCAGACGCTGGTTACTCTGTTCATGCTGCATCAAGCCCCCCCCCCCCCCCCCCTTCCCCTCTCCCTTCCCCCATGCACACACAAAGTTTTGCAGTGTTGCAGTGTGTCTATAGTCACGCAGGCTGGGCTGCCCCAGTACATTCTGCTTGCCCCTCCCCCTTTAAAGACCTCGTTCATAAAGACGTGGTTTTAAACACCTTGGAGGGGGAGGGTGAGGGGGAGTAGGAGGACTTGCCACGATAATATACAACCATGGTTGTATATTATATTATATTATACTATATTATTATATTATATTATTATATTATATAATGCATTATACTTCAAACTTCAAACTTTAAGTGGTAAGTAGCTGCGCGCAACTATTTAAGCGCCTCAGTACAAAGATGAAACGCACACTATACTGTTATGGTTATATCATTGGTAAGGTCTGTATACGCCACTGATCGTTGTAAAACGCATAAAGACTTGGTAGTTACTAATAATGCACTTTATCATTTTTTATAATTATCCTTCGTTAATTGTTTTCTAAAACGTAAAATGCATTATGTGATTGTTTTACCTCAGCATAGTAAGTACTATCACTTGACCAAAGAAACACGTTGTCTTATATTATTTTTCAAGGGAGTTTAGTTTCTACGAATGGCCATGAGAAAAGCAACTTGGGTTTTACATTTCCGGTTTCATTCGCACTTCACCACGGTCAAGCACTTATAAAACGATCAAAACTAAAATGTAATTTGTAAATGCACTCTTTCGTCTTGCAAAAAAAAAAAAAAAAAAACACAGAGTGTACTTTGGATGCACAAATAACTGCGTGTGCACTTAAGCTGTCATGCCTAATAAACTACCACTTTCACTCTTTGGTTGTATTGACTAGTGAGGAGTTCATTCTTGCTTTGCCATTCGCCGTTATTATTTTCTTATTCAAAAAGTTCTTGTCGAAATTAAAGTAAAGATTATGAACAAAACTAAAAGTCAGATTTAAAAATTTGATATTATGGTGATACAAACATTCCGAAATAGGCATACTTCTGGAACTAGATTCTCCTATATAATATATCTCTGGCGAGTTACTCAGCTTTATACTATTCATTACTCTCCTTGTCCGTTTATTTCTTGTGCCACTCTTGCTCAATGTAAAGCCCACCGCACAATATACGATATTGGTCTACGATGCCAAATCGGCTCCGAGTCGTAGTGACATCAGAGCAATCCTACGACTGTCTACGATTTGAAACTGATTTTGCCCTTATTCTGGGTATAAGGCTGACAGTGCACCAAAACCCTATGTTTGGTATTCATATCATTGTTCAGAACCTGAATCAGGTAGATTTTGTTGGTTAAAATGCCCATATTTAACTATTGCGATTTATTTCCAAAATCGGATCGCGGTCGATCGTATATAGTGTGCAGAGGGCTTAAACTTATAAGGAACGATTCTTATGATGAAAGCCGCTGGGCGGATCTTTTTACGTCTGAATATAAATTGTTATTCAACTTCAAATTCAAATTAACATTTATTTTCTTCCATTGTTTTTGTGGACATTTAACATTTGTTCACATAGTAGAATATAATATAAAGCAACATTTTAGAATCAAATAACCTTAAATACAAGGAAGAAGGCGCGAATCCCAGAAGCTTAGACTTGTATTGGTTACGCCTGTGAATACAAGTACGATATAAATAATTTTAGAGGATAAGGATGATTGTCTCAATAGGTTTTATAAGTAGTTAAAATTGACACGATTTGGTATATATATATATATATATATATATATATATATATATATATATTTATATATATATATATATATATACATATAAAATGAAAGAAATGTCACTATGAGACGGTAGTAGCTTTTATTGTCCTCCTTTATTTGTCAAGCTTTCGATCAATGATCTTCATCAGGACTGTATAAAAATACAAAATGATGGCTGACATTTACATCGGAATACACATTTCAATTGCTAACAAGAAGCACGCCTGAAAACGAAATAGAAAACCTAAATGCGGCCAAAATCTAAGGTTACGCAAACTGGCACGAATTTGAATGACGGATGTGTATTGCCAAACTGATTAACATTTTGACCAATTTGAAAACGTTGTCGTTTAAAACTGAATGCAATTTGACGAAGATGAATGTTCTGGGGAGCGTTTCATGAAAGGAAGTTGTCGGATATTTTTCATCCGACAACTGTATAAGCTACTGAAATCCTTGCATCTGATTGGCTGAGAGCAAATTTGTCGGATAAAATATCTGACAAGTCCTTTCATGAAACGCCCCCAGGAGTTTAAAATTGAACCGTGAGAACAGCAGGCTTACAAAAATCACTCGAACTTGAATGACATATAACGCATATGCCCGCTATTTTGACGAAATTGGCCGGGAAAACCTATAGTAGTGGTATTATATTTTTAACATCATCATCATTATTATACATTTGCATATATATATATATATATATATATATATATATATATATATATATATATAATATATATACTGAGCCTTAATAATGTACTGCGATTCGATATCATACATTTTTAAAGCTTCCATGAGAAGCGTAACAGAGACACAGATTTTCTCATGGGTTCAGACAAATCATTCCAAAGCTTAGGACCAGTGAAACGGATATTATGTTGAAAAATGACTTTACGTTGTTTGGGAATATAGATTCGGCCCACCCTAAAACTTTCCATTGTTGAATTGATTTCCTTTATTTTTACATAGTTTATCATGACCATATTTTTTGTTCATTTGAACTCTGTAAGATGTCGACTACGGGAAAACAATGAGCCACAGAAGATCATCAAACTAAACTTGAAATGGACTGGAATTTATGAGACGGTCCCTGAACCACAATTCATGCATCTCAAGGTACGTTTTGATCACAAACGATATCATTACTTTACATTACATTACTTTGTCATATCTGCTTCTCATTTTTCAGCAGAAATTGACACAAAACCGTAACTATCAGGTATAATTTTTCTCTATTGTATTTATAGTGACGAAATAATTACTTGGAACTGTTCGACAATGTATTAGCTGCGCCTGAAATCTAAACTATCTTAAGGATGCGCAAAGAAAGTTCTTGAGAACAAGGAAGAATTTTTTTAAAAATCGTCCACGAGCAATTTTCTCGACTAATATGAAAGAACAGTTTTTGTTTCTCCTTCTCTCCCACGCCAAGATGGAGATGTAACAAAACAATGTACACGATAATACTATACAGGGATATAACCCTCAAATAATGTATCGTGATCTCATCTTCCAAATAAAAGTAGTCTACCATCATCAATAAAGCTTTGAAACGAAGTTATTGTTGTGGATATCTTTTAAAGTCAGTGTGTTTTTGTAAGAAATTTCAATTTTTGTATTCGTCATTTCTTCAAATTTGTAATTCTGTAGATTTTTTCATCATGAGGATTTTTCCTACTAAATCCACAAGCACATTGTCTGGATATTATTCTGATGACCGTTTGTTGCTAGAACGTTTTGTCGTTGACACTTGGAATTGTTCGACATTGGTAACAGAAAATCGTACTTCTAACATATTCAGAAGCTTTCCATTGTGTTTTAAACAAGGACATCAGTGGCTGTAATATTTTGTAGATATTCTCGTATGGCAGGATCTGTCTTCATTGCATGTCTGCGACTCCTAATAAAACATGTCATAAAGATTTGTATGCGATTTACAACAAGGGAGTATAATTATCATTGATTGTTAAATATTTATGATTTTTAGGATCTAACTTCATTTCACGGCCTACCAGTCACAGTCCGTATCTGTGAGACATCACCTACCAGGGGTAAATGGATGAACCCCAAGGCAACCTCACTTATCAAACAGATTCGGACCCTAGACCTTCATCTAAGACTTGGGCAAGAGGCCACTACCTATTTTGCTATAGGCGTTGTTAGTGGAGGGGATGGGAACAAGAAGTCGGTCGTCATCATGTCAACAAACTCCGATATCCTACTGAGAGTTTCACCTGAGATGGAGGAAAAAACAGAGAAATATCAGAAGTTAATGACGTCATACACTGGTGTTGTTGATGTAGAGATTATTCCTCCAGTAAGAATTTATTTTGAATCAGCTATTATATATTATCATGATTTAGATAATTTAGGAGAAACTTTGTATAGAGCTTTATAACTTTGGAGACGTCTCAATCATGTCAGTGGGCTTAGCAGAGGAAAAATAGAAATACAAGTAGGAAAATGTTGTAAGAACTTGTAACTTCCGGTGTTTTACTGTGCAACCCTCCTATATTTAATTCAGGTTTATTATGCACTGAGCGAGCTATTCAAATTTCTGGAAAGAAGCATACTGAAACTTAGTTATTGCAGTACAGAGCATCTATTTTCAGTATTTAATTTCTTACCCTTTTCTGCTGACCTGTTTTAGAAAGAAAGTTTAAGTAATTTTACATTCATGAGTATGAAAGTGTAAGTTTGAAAAGATAATATCTAAACCAATCAGTCAAGTCAATTCTGAAATGTCAATGAATATAAGTTACTTTTCAATGATATGAGCTGCAACCCCCCCCCCCCCCGAAGTTCCACACCAAAAAAAAAAAAAAAAAAAGAGAGAGAAAAGAAAAGGGGAAAAAATAAAATTACATACCAGGTGTAGGTCTAGATCTATGACAAAACTACATTTTCATTTTAAAAAATCGATTGGGGGGGGGGGGGGGCTCACTCGCAAGTATTCAGAATGTGTGCCCCGTATGCCTGTGTTCAGCCCCCTCAAAAGTTTTGGCTCACTACGCGCCACTGATGAGGTGAATGAACAAAACGTATTTCATTGTCAAATCTAAGAAAGGAATTTAAGAGCAAATAATTTAATTTTTATGTGATTTTTATCTGACTGGATAGGACATCTTTATCAGAGAGCTGAAATGTTCGATGTTTTTTACCGTGCCTTTGTGGGAGCTTGAATCATGGAACGTCAAAGTGAGAAATAAGAAAGGTAAGTCTAAGGCCATAACATGATTCAAACTTACTTCTAAGCGTTTCCGACTATGAATAAACTTAAAGTGATTTTATAACATGTATAAATATATTTTCAGCTATATTATATTGGAAAGTTTCAAGCAAATTGTTTAATCCAAACGACAAAAGATGTATGGATTAATTTTTTTAGTACATTTCATAATGCTTGCAATTATTCGTCCATTTTGACTAACAGTAGAAAGAAATAATTGCATAACGTTCTATAAATCTTACTGAAGATAATAAAGTTTCACTTGACGGTTGACCTCTCGGTTAGATTGATGCTATCCTTAACACTTTAGGTTCAGCTGTTTCAGAATTCAACAATAAACAGTATTACCAAAAGTTTTGGCAAAATATATGGAATTCAGCTTCAATTAGGCGTCAAAAAATTAGTATGAATGTTTTCAGACTTTAACAAACGATCCAATTTTTACAGTCTATTACATTGTAATATCTTTGTGATTTAGCTCCATTCCTGAGGCGATCACTTACATCTGTATGTATAACAGAGCCTCCTAAGCTTCAGAATCATTCTTACATCAACATGGATTCTTCATTTCAACATCCTAATCCACGTAAGAGCATGATAACAAATATATCAGGTTGTGCTATGCTTGTTGATACTGACGTAGTTACAATAATAATTATTATTATTATTTATTGGTATGATGATTGACCAGCAGCAAGGCTTAAGGGGTCAATTTACAATCAGATATGCATGTACATAATTTTATATACAATAGAATCGCATCAAATATATAAAAAGATACATAATTGGAAGCAAAACAAAGATACAAAGACTTACGCTACACAAATAATAAGATAACAAGTGTGAAAAGTCAGAGAAAGAAAAAAAAGTCAGGAATAGGAAAGAGGAGGGGAAGGGAAGGAAAGAAGGAGATAGTAAGCATGGTAAGTGAAAAAGGAGAAGATTTGGGAGGAATACATAAATATAACCAAGTTAGATAGGAAGCCATAACCATGCAAAATGAGCCATTACATCTAGACATGCAATCTGAGAAGTGAAAAGGTTTGGGATGCAAAGCGTGGGGGGGGGGGGTATTTCAATATTCTGGCAAGGTGAGGGATGGTGGATTTTCGATATCGTTCTGTATTGCATTTAATTGTAGGGAAGCCAGTCATGTTACGAAGCTGTCTTACATTTGAATTACATCTAGGGACGGGAAGAAGGTGTTTGTGGTGGTCAGAGTTTTTGAGTTTTTGTCCAAAGCTTAGCAAAAGGGAATCTCTTCTATCAGATAGAGTGGTGAGTTTAGTTATGGCAAGGGCATTGGCATAAGTCACGTTATAGCCTACAATTATTTTGAGGGCCCGCTTTTGAACAAATTTCAATTTATTAGTCTCATTTAGGGTAATTGAGGTGTGCCAAACAGGGGAACCGTATTCGAGTAAAGACAAAATATTACAGAGTTACAACAAACACCTCAATTATCGACTTCACTTAATGTAAATCTATTGTTATATAATAACTGTATTGTCATTTGACGCATAATACTGACTTTTGTTTGAACATAAATATTAATTTCATTCCTCGATAGAATTTCGTGCTTTTTTTTTTAGTTTTTGTTTTTTTGTTTTTTTTTTCCTTTTTTCATTTGATTTTTTTCCCCATAAAACATAAAATCATCTAATTTTCAATGTTTACCTTTTCTTTTTTTAGCAAACGAAGTAGGAAAGGAGACTTCACCGACTTTGGAAAAACTCCAAAACACCAAGAATGATTCTGACAAGGTATTGTTACCATGGTATTGTTACTATGGCGATGTGAAAATGTCCTGTCACAACGAATCCTTAGATAGTTGATTCATCAATACAAAATGCACATAATTGCAACTGTAGTTCGAAAATATAAATTCAGAATAAATAACAATTCATTGAAATTAAAAATCGATTTTCTTCCATTTTTTTAATTAATTACGGAAATTCTCAATTCCAAAAGTTATGTTCGTCCTTACTGAAAAAAAGCCATGAATACCAATTTGAGAAACTCTTCAACGCTAGATCCGTTATTATCAATCATTGCCGCAATATAGATTTATTTGAGAGGAAGGGTAGAATTAGAAGGTAATATAGTAGCAAGGACCACTCCCTTGCCATATTGTATAAGAGCTATGCAAATTATTAAAAAAAAAAATTGATGTAATATGGTTAAATTTATTTAGCGGGAGACTATGTCAGTGACAGCTAAAATCATTCATGATAATGGCTGATCTAGAATTGACTGAAAATGGGGGGGGGGGCAGTGTTTTCAACCGCAGAAATGCACGGCTTGATTGTAACTCTTGTTTCGGGGGGGGGGGGTACCCTGTATGGATCCACCTACAGATCAATCAGATATGGTATCAAGATGACAGAGGTGTCTATCCGTTTTTCGGATTGGTGAGGCAGGACAGCCTAATAGTACCTTTTATGTGTTTTTTAACGCCGCTTTATTACCAGCTTCTCCTAGGTTACATAAAGATTGTTGATATGTTTAGAATTATTACACTGTTTCTCTTTTCGTTATTTGCTGCATATATTTGTAATGCTTATTATTTTCACAGTTAGTCTTACTGCTGATTTATATTTGATTATATTTGATTGTTAACATGATTGATTCTCATTATTTCTGTTTTTATGAGTATCTTTTTATCTGTTCAGGACCAGGATGTAAAACAGATTTTGTACCTGTATCTGATTCTTGTTATCCTGATTAAATATATTTCAATAAAAAAATAAAATAAAAAAGAATGCAAAATTAGAGAAATTGAAGTCTGATCGTGTGTCTACCTTTTATATTTCATTATATAGAAGGTTTCATTTCCCGAGTTTTGCATAATTTTCCTTATTTCATTTTACACCTCCGGATTTATCATGTTTATTGGTGGGCAAAACAATATGTTTGCCCTCCCAATATTTTCTTTGGGAGGGCAATTGCCCCCTCCCCCTGCCACCCCATAATCGACGCCCCTGCAAGATGACACTTTGAATGTCAAAGGAATCTACTTCACTGCAAAATTTGATGTCCATTCGGAGCCATGCCGTATTTCTCTTTAATTTGCTGCTCAGGCTAAGTGTATTATCGGAATGGGGAAGATTAGTATAAGAAAGACCATTTCTGGCCAAATGTTCCTAAACTACCTCAAAGTACCACTAGCTCTTGCTTAGTATTCTAATATCTTTGTTATTCTCTTTCTTTAAAATAACGTAAACGCGAGCACGAATGTTTTGTTTATGAATCACCTGTCTTCAAGATTTGTATGACTTGACCGTACAAGCACTTCTGGTATTCTGCATGTTGAAGTAGATGCTCTTCATGTATTCTAAGCCATTCTCCAAACTTACCAATGATGTCTTACAATAGTCGTAATGTATTTATAATGCCTAGTTATTGCCTCTGCGCTAATCGATTTCTTTGATGGTCTTTTCAGGTCATTTATGGCAGTTTGGTCAAACTTTTTATTCATACAGTGTCATATCATTATGACCTGGACAGTTTCCTTCTCAACTGGTCATGACTTTTTGTCGATTTCCAAATTCTTACCTATCGTGAAACAGCTATTCTATTTTTTCCTTAATCTTAAGGTTATTTTCTTTTTTAATTGAATCCAGGACCCGGAGATATTTAAACTGAAATGGAATTGCCTCCCTCCCGTAGAACGCTATGTCAAGCCCAGCACTACCCTTCTAATCATCATTATGTTGATTTCTATCTTATACTCAATCTTTGTGTGCTTTATCCTTCTTCTACTGTTTATCTTGTGTTTTCGTGTTTGTTGTTTATCTGTCTCCGTCCTTCACTTTACTTCTTTATCTCCTTGAGCAGGTCTCTCTTAGCGTATTGGATCATTGTTATGTTTCTGTATGGCTCAGTCTGAATTGCTTTTCAGCTCGCTTGATGAAGATGAATTCCAGAACTGTTTTTTTAATTACACTCCTCATTCTCCTCCCCGACATGTAGGTGGATCACGCTCCCATGAGGACTCTATAATAACGGAACTCAACGAGAAAACCCAAGAACTCAATCTTGATTCAGATTCTGACTTAACTCCTAATCACACCCCATCCAAATACTTTACTGTAAACCAGTTCCATTCTTACTCATCCGAAAATTTTAAAGACGAATTCTCTTTACTCCACTGTAATATAAGAAGTATGAACAGAAACTTTGAGTCACTGAAAATTTTGCTTGATAACTCTGCTATTCCACTCTCAATCATTGGAATAACCGAAACATGGATTACCGATTACCAAGATCAAAATTTATTCTCGTTGCCACATTATAAATTCGAATCCAATCACAGGATAAACAGACATGGGGGTGGAGTTGCTTGTTTTATATCCAACAAACACGAGTATTCTGTTATTCCTGACCTGTCTCTTTTAACAGAGTGCGTTGAATCACTTTTTATTCATATGAAAAATAATGGAACCAAAGATATTGTTGTTGGCATAATTTATAGACCTCCCAATTCAAATCTAGATTCATTTTTCCTCTCATTACAAGATATTATTCACGATCCTCGATTGAGCAATAAAAATTGTTTTATCATGGGCGATTTTAATATCAATTTGTTAAACATGCCTGACGGTCACTCTTCTTCGCACCGATTCCTTGATAATCTTTTAGCAGCTTCTTTCTTGCCACTTATCTCCAGGCCTACCCGATTGACAGACACTTCCGCCACACTCATTGACAATATTTTCTCTAATATTAACCCGTCACCAAAAGCTGGTATTATTATCTCCGATATTTCAGACCATTTCCCCATATTTGGACATTTCTCATCATTGAAAAATGTTGACAAATCATTTGATTCTAGATATGCCCCCTCTCTAAGACGACACACTACAGAAAATAATATGAACAAACTAGCATTATCGTTAAATAAGGAAAATTGGACCAATGTTTTAAGCTCAAAAAATGTTGACGAATCATTCGATAATTTCATGAATATCCTTCATAAACATCTTGATAAAACAATTCCTTTGTCTAAAAACAAGCCTAAATATAAGAAGAACCCCAAATTACCCTGGATCACAAAATCTCTCTTACGATCAATTAATAGGAAAAACAATCTTTTTTATAAATATAAGTCTAACCCCTGTGACAAAACTCGTAATAAGTATACATCTTACAAAAATGTTTTGACTAATCTGATACGAAATGCCAAAAAATCTTATTATCGCAATCAGCTGGATCTTTTTAGAAACAACATCCAAATGACTTGGAAAGTAATTAACAATGTCCTTAATAAACAGAAAAAGAATAATCAAACCATTAATAAGATTTGCCACATGAATAGGGAAATAACCAGTTACAACGAGATATGTGATGTTTTTAATAAATACTTTTCCAACATTGGTTCAGATTTAGCAGAAAAGATCCCTGCAACTGACATACCTTTTACGAGATTTTTGAAAAATCCCGTCCCTAATTCGTTATTTCTATTTCCAACCAATACAAAAGAGGTATTTGAAATTGTAAATAAATTACCTAGCAAAAAGAGTTCGGGATTTGACGAAATTGACAATATATTGTTGAAAAATATCATTCCACAAATAGCGCAACCTCTTGTTCACATATTTAACCTTTCACTCACATCTGGAATTGTACCGAAAAATATGAAGATAGCGAAGGTTGTCCCCATATATAAGAAAGGCGACCAAACAAAATTGGGTAATTATAGGCCGATATCACTCCTGACCTCTTTTTCAAAAGTTTTAGAAAAAATTGTGTATTCTCGAACCATAAGATTTGTCCGCAATAATAATATCTTTTCTGATAATCAATTTGGTTTCCGTGAGAAGCATAGTACTATACACGCTACTCTGACGTTTATTCATAAAGTAGCAACTGCAATAGACAACCACTTCCATACAATTGGTATTTTCTTAGACTTCTCCAAGGCCTTTGATACAATTGACCATAAAATATTATCAAAAAAATTATCTCACTATAGGATAAGAGGTAAGGCCTTGGAGTGGTTTCAAGACTACCTTTTAGATAGAAAACAATTTGTTATTTTGAATGGCGAAAGGTCATCAATGCAAAGTATTAACTGTGGAGTTCCACAAGGCAGTTTACTTGGACCTTTGCTTTTCTTACTTTATATCAATGACATTCAGCATTGCTCTCACTTATTCTCCTTCATTTTATTTGCAGACGACTCGAACATCTTCTTGTCAGATCCCGATCCACATAAACTTCTCAGAGCTGCAAACTGCGAATTGGAAAATGTTTCTCAATGGATCAAATCTAACAAATTGTCAATTAATCTACAAAAAACAAAGTTTATGTTATTTAGCAACACTCTTCATAATCTTCCTGGTGATTTGACAATTGATAATACCACTCTTGAGAAAGTCAGCTCTACTAAATTTTTAGGTATAATAATTGACGAAAAATTATCTTGGAAATTTCATATAAACGAAGTGTGTAAAACAATTTCCCGTAATGTTGGAACTATAAATAAATTAAAACATGTATTCCCACCTTCCACCCTCCTCATGCTCTATTCTACACTAATCCTACCACATCTTACGTATGGTATTCTAGCTTGGGGCAACGCTTCGAAAGTTCAGCTTGAGAGACTTTATCTACTACAGAAGAAAACGCTCCGTATCATATTTAATAAAAGTTTCCTTACTCATGCCAATCCAATGTTCTATGACAACAAAATATTGAAAATTCATGACGTATATCTTTTTCATCTTGCACAATTCATGCATAAATACAATAATCACGAATTGCCAAATATATTTACAAATTTGTTTACTAGAAATAGCGCCATTCACAAATATCCAACAAAACAATCAAATTTCTTCCATACACCTCTTACCCGAACATTATTTGCCAAAAAAATATTTACCTTTGCTGGCACCAAGCTCTGGAATTCATTGGATGATAGTTTAAAACTGCCACAAAGTCTTTTCAGTTTTAAACAAAAAATGAAGAAAATGTTGATTAATAACTATAAAAGTTCCTTATATTGATTGGCCTGCTCCCTCCCCTTCTCCCTCCTTCTTTCTTTCTCTCCCCTCTCTCTCTCTCCCTCTCTCTCTCTCCCTCTCTCTCTCTCTTCTGCTTCTTTTTGCATTTCATTGTGTGTGTGTGTGTGTGTGTGTGTGTGTTGTCCTGTACCTTCCTTATTTTTTGTATACGTTGTCAACCAGTGCTGGGCTAATCCCATATTTTGTGTGAAAAATAAATTTGCTAGTATAAATGCATAATCGTATTCTTTTGGGACCTAAGTAATACAAGCTTCGCTTTTAATTTAGGTTCCACCACTTTTGTTTTACTATAAGTTCCTCCACAATCTTTGTGAATATCTCATTTAATCTTTGTACTGTACTTATGATCTAGTTTGTATAATTATTATGTTTTACTTTCGTGTTATATTCTTTACAAACATTGTAATTATGTCATTTTTGTATTATCTTTCTTACTTTGTACATCATTGATATTCATTTATGATTGTTATGTATATTGTATTTCAACTTGTTGGAAAAAAAACAGAAGTGGAAAAAATAAATTCAAAAAAAAAAAAAATCAAAGACACATTACCACATTTAACAACAAACTCTTAAATGTACAGACAAACGTAACAAAGCAAAGTTCCTGGGCAGAACGTCACTGTATATATATACATGTATATATAGAAGAATCTGCTTACAAGTTTGCAGAAGAGTATTCGTTTCAAATTTACCCAGGATTTTATTGTCTCTTTCGACCTCCTTTCCGGGTATAGGAGAATACTGTAATCAAAATCATGATGAACTCATCAAGATGTACGCATTGATACGAGATAATGGTTTAAAGACGAAAGCGGAGCAGTGTGTGTCAAATCAAATCTGCTTATTTACGTTTAAGAACAGACCTTTATAGCATCACCATCCACAAGGTTCAAATTAACGACCAAGCCTTGTCGGGTCGATGTCATGGTAACAGTGTAGACCATGAGTGTCAGCCCACTAGAACCTACACCTGGGATGTACCCCTTGAATACCCGTCACTACTCCTAAAATGAAACTTATCACACATTGTATCTATACAGACTCCGAACTGCTACGCGGATGAACCTCTACCGGTTTTCACAAACGCCTTGGATTCAGACAAATCTCTGATGACGTCAACCAACCAGGAAGAGAAGACAGGGAATAGAGATCAGACTACGAGCCCTTCAACTCATGTGACGTCAGATAGGAAGGCCCACGAGTATAACGTCATTCCAGATACTGATGATACTGAAACAAACGTGAAAAGTGAGGTTTTTTTGTTTTTTGTTTTGTTTTGTTTTGTTTTGTTTTGTTTTGTTTTGTATTTGTTTTGTTTATTTTCTTTCATCATACAAACTCATGTCATGGTAAAAGAAGAAAATTGTACCCGCTGCAAGCTGAAAACTTGGATCTTGATTTGTGCATTCTTCCCGAGTCTGGATTAGCTTTGTATAAATAATATTAGGTTTCAGATCTGACAGTTCAGTTGCCACAAGCACTGAAATAAAATATATTTCTCTATACAAGAAAGTACCAAATAATTACCATTGTCTTACATTCCGGTAATTAATCTAGCTAAATTTTACTGCAATGTTTGCATTTCGATTTCAAGCGTATTTCAGATAATTATATTCTTCCATTTTAGAATGAAAGATTCATTATTACATACTGTGTATGTTATAGAATACTAGAATACACGTCTCGAAGATCTTATCATACTTATGTGATTATTTTGACAACAGAGCATTCCAGTAAAAGAGACTCAATGCCTCGGAGTGTCCCACCACCAGTACCGTATCGTAGACGTAAGAGTAAATCATCCAAGTCTTCCTGGCTGTCCTCGTTTCGTCGCAACATCGAAGCAGAGAATCGCCCCCTTCCGGACGTCCCCAAAGACAACACTACGATTATGCCTCCGAGTGGTATATACATCACACCGACATCAACGAAGAGGGTGAATGCTGATGTCATCAGGGGTAGTCATCATAAGTCACGTTCATCGTCCTCATCAAGGAAGAAATCCCGGAGGAAGAGTGAAAATGATATGATGTCATCATCACGTGACCATTCTCCTAGTGGTTCTGCATTGAGCATTGATTCCAATGTACCGCCTTTACCTCCTCGTACACCATCATTGGAGAAGTTGGATAAACTTCACTCAAAAAGTAAAACTTGTTTAGATTTAAACTTTAATGATGGCTTCATGTTTTTAAGGTTTAATAAGAATCGACCTGATTCATGAGTCATGTCTGTAGAGAGCGTTACCATGGTTACCTTTCTTGATTATTATGATAACGATTATAACAAAATTAATATAATTCTTCAGACTTTGAGGGCTCTGTAAAAGCAAACATTTCAAAAGTGTGTCGTTCTTTCCATTATACTTTGATCAAAATTCTAAAATCAAGCATCCTCGCTAGCTGGACCAAGAATGTAAAACAGTCTTACAATGAATTATTGATCTTGCAGTTTTAAATGAAAAAAGTATATGTTTGAATAAAAAGGTATATAAATACTGTCTGCTAAACCTTATACTTAGATCAGCAATAAAGTACGTTTAAATAACTTAGGCATCATGATTTTATTTTAAATGTGGAATAAGATTGTCTACGCAATAATACCGAAAATATATTTACACCAACATGATGACAGGTGGGAAGCACAGTAAGGAACTCAGGGATCCTCTATCTCCGAGGTCAGTCAGGGATCGTTTAGTGACGTTTGAAGGCGACAGTGGCGCAGGATCGACAAGCACCAAACACCGATCGAAAGTTCGTCGCCATCACTCATCTTCTTCTAAACACAAACATGGAGAGAAGAAAGAGAAGACGGGTCATAGAAGAAAGATGTCTGCTCCTTCTGTTATGGAACAGACTGATATGAATGCACACAAGATAGATGTGAGTCGTAAGGAATACTTTAGAGGCCTGGGATATGATCCTCCTCATACTAATTTAATTCAGTGGATGCAAAAATAAGAATAAATATTAATTCTTGTTTAGAGGATCGAGTGCCCTTGATGTTGTAATAGCACCAAATCCTTGAAGCTATGATCTCATCAATAGCAGCAGAGTGTCCCCTAAAGAATGGAAAGTTATGCTGTAGATTGAATACAGTTCACAATATAAGATTTAGGAAACAATTTTGGTATCCAAGAAGTTGTGAAGGAATATTTTCTTTTATTTTCTCCGTTTCGATGAGAATGAGTTAGTGACCGTATGTGAAAGAAAAAACTCTACCATCCTTCTTCCTCTCACTCGTCTGTGTCTCTCTTATCTCCTGGTTTTGTCTATTTTACTTGTCCTTTCTTTTGTTGTTCAATCATTGTAGAGTTTTTAGTTTCATTGCGTCTGTTTACATTATACTTATACTTGATATTTATGCTTAAATCGTTAACATAATTCACTTTGGAGCATAGATCAGTTGTTTTCCAAATCTGCCTATAAGCTCTTGCTGTATGAGTCTGGAAAAGAACGTTAGAAATTTTTAATAAACTGAAGGTGATCTTTTTGTTAACAATTTATATTGCCATCTGTTTCTGACTATCAGGTTTATGTAAAAGTACTGTCTGAATAATCTAAATTGTTGAGACAGATTCAGCATAAACCGTAAGACGGTATCGCTAGAGCAGGAAAACCTTGATTTCTGCCTCCTTGCTGAAAGACTAATTAAACATGACTAGTTCTAACGTGATAATACTTTCATGAATACATGCACAGGATCACAGCTTTGAAGATGCAACAGACTATCTCATCCCTAACAACACTCGTGAAGATTCCAACAAAGAAGATACAGATGATGCTACTTCTCTGACATCATCTGTGACGTCACCAACTGTTCTTACATTCCCTAGCCCTCTAAAACCCTGCAGAAAAGTAAGTTCAAAATCTAGTTATGTCTTTTTAAAATGTTTTTTCATTATCATTTTATTTCATTATTTTTTCATTAAATTGCTATTGTTATGATATCGATCTTCTTATTCAATTAAGAATGATTAAGAATGATAAAGGAATTTTTGACGAATTCATAGAAGAATTAAAATGGAGATCAAAAATCAATAAGCATGTGCTCTGGAAAAAAATGTGAAAAGAAAATGACAGAACTCAAATACTGAATATCATGTAAAACGAACTTCTGTTTGTAACATGTTGAAATTACTGTATTTCTTATGTTTTGTTATGACATGCATCTGTGTGCAAGTTTACCTGAATAAAAAAAAATAGAATAAAAAATACATGTAATGATTTTTTTTTTAATGTAAGAAAGAAAGAAAGAATAATGTTAATTCATTTGTTTAGCACTGCCGTATTTTATTGCGTTATTTATTGGCTTTCATTCAGTAGTATTCATTTAGCCTATCCTCATCAGTTGACTTTCCTTTATATTTAATGCAAGGTCTCGATCATGGCAACCTCAGAGATTCTTTTCTTTTGAGAAATGACTCTAGATCATACTCATAAGTTTTTAAGCAAAATCTGCTCATCAGCGGCCGCCCGCCCGCCCCCACTACTGAAAAATAGAAACTGAGGTGGAAATAGCTTCTTGTTCCCCTGCTTGTACACCCTTAATTTGTTCCCTTCATAAATAACCCTAATGGTGTAATTGCCTTGTATTTGCCTTTAAAATGGCATCTGTCTGTTTCCAAAGCAAATGCTAGAAGGGCATTTTTAATGACAGGTTTCTATACATCGTGAAGAAAATTCCTTTTTAGCTTAGGATTTTCTTATATGGAATCAAGCCACTGATTCAGGAACATAAAATCAAACAAATGCCTATCAATTAAGAAAAGGGCCCCTGTTTTATCATGATGGGTAGACTTAATGACACATCAGATGAAAGACTGTCGAGTGGTCCAGAATAAGGATTCCATTGCATGAGAGGCACACCCCCGCCCCTCCGCCGTTGCTATCACTACTGGCCTACATTCGTTCTCACTAAACTACTTTTTTAAAAACACAACTTTATCTGTCTTTTTTCTATGCATATTTCATCAGTCTAACCCGTCAACTTACACATCAACTAAACGAGTTCGCCTACCCGAGAGAACCTTCAACTCACCTGCAGAACTTCCTCGTGATATGTCAGAACTAACCTGTGGAGAGCTCGGGCAAGCCCTACGTTTATTGCACATGAGGGAAGAGACCGTAGAACTATTCACTAAACACCTTGTAAACGGGGCTCTTCTTGAAAAGATGGACGCGGATATCTTAAAGTCGGAGTTTGAATTAACGCACTTTGAACTTTTCAAAATCAGGCAGTTTATTTCTGGATGGAGACCATAGTCTCTCTGTTCTATCATTATTATTGTCTTCGTCATCATCATCACCACTAGTACCATCTTCATTATCTCCTCCTTCATCATTGCCATCTCTACTCACATTTGCATTTGTTTTATCACTATCAACTATCCTCTGTACCATTATATTTTTAAACATCATCATTAGATACCATCTTCTTCCTTTCCATTACTAGAATTATCACCGTCAGCACTGTCATCATCATCACCATCATCATCACCATCATTATCATCATCACCATCATCACCATCATCACCATCATTATCACCATCATTATCATCATTATCATCATCACCATCATTATCATCATCATCACCATCATTATCATTATCATCACCATCACTGCCATTATCATTATCATTATCATCACCATCATCATCACCATCATTATCACCATCACCGCCATTATCATTATCATTATCATCACCATCATCACCATCATTATCATCACCATCATCATCACCATCAATATCATTATCATCACCATCACCATCATCACTATCATCATCACCATCATTATCATTATCATCACCATTACCATCATCACCATCATTATCACCATCATCACCATCATTATCACCATCATTATCATTATCATCACCATCATTATCACCATCATTATCACCATCATTATCATTATCATCACCATCATCACCATCATCACCATCATTATCACCATCATTATCACCATCAACATCATCACCATCATCACCATCATTATCACCATCATCATCACTATCATCACCATCATTATCATTATCACCATCACCATCATCATCACCATCATCATCACCATCATTATCATCACTATCATCACCATCATTATCATTATCACCATCATTATCACCACCATTGTTTTTTGTGTTTCTTTGTACATGCATATATTTACAGTTGTATATACTTTTGTATTTTTATATGTGCTTTTTCAAGCGAATAAAGAACAAATGAAATGAAATTCTCTTTTGCAACTGAAAAAAGGATATTTCCATTATTTTTCTCTTCTCCACAACTTTTGAAAAATGAATAGGAAACTGATTTGGAAAGATAAGATTCTCTTTTATTATATATTACAAGTTGTACAACTGCAAGTGAATTTAAAATTTAATTGTGAGTTCGTATGAAGTTATAATGGTATGTATTTTGTATAATAAAAATAGCACATCATGATCATAATTACAGAAATGATCTTTATATAGTTGCACATCAATTTCCAACATAATTGCAGCCTCATAATAAATACTATGAAGCATAATACAGTGTTTTCCCATTCCCATTTCCAATTTTGATATTTTTTTAGTCCTGTGTAAGCAAACTGTTTCATTGCTTATTGGGGGAAAAAATGACTCTCTATCAGCAACCTTACATATCTGACAACAAGTTTTTACCTTGCTTGGAAAATTAAAAAGAATCTTGGGACCATTTTAGGTACACTATTTTGAGTTCTCTTGTGATCCCTAAAGTCGCAAAATCTTGGGGGGTAAGATCATTTTCCCATGCGTGTCCTAAATTATGGAATAGCCTTCCTGAAGACATCAAAAAGTGTATAACTTCTGATTCTTTTAAAAATCATGTAAAAACATTTCTGTTTAATTCTTAATTTCTACATGCACCTTGAGGACTCCACAGAGTGGATTTGGCGCTATATAAGTTACATTTATTATTATTATTATTATTATTATATTGAAGGGCCTGCCTGGACTTCACAATAATAATAAATTCTAGAATTCAAAGAACTACACATGAATATATTCTAAGATGCACCTTCCTTTATTACCGATGATTAGTACAATAGAAAAATCAATCTTTGTAAGCTGCTTGTGTGGTACATGTACATATTGAAATCAATGGCAGAGGTACAAGAAAGGTACTGTGTGTGTATTTCTCCCACACTTCACAATGTACAAATTCACTGTAATGCCTCCACTGTTAATATATCTATGTACCATATGCATAGCCAGTAATATATAATTTTATAGTAATCAATTCTTAAGCTTGTGGAGTATGGACTGTGATTTGGTTTGATTATTTCACTAACACAAACATTAATGCAATACTAGTACATGTAGAGTGAAACCTTGTTATAACAAACTCCTTAGGACCACGGAAATAACCTCTTTATATCAAAACCTTCTTATATCAGGGCTGAAAAACAATAGAATATAAAGAAGTGGGACCGGCAAAATTACCTTGTTATACCAAGAGTTTGTTTTAACAGTGTTCTTTATAATAACGATGTTCCTGTGTATATGTATCTAGTACAAATTGAACTGTACATAATAATAAATTGTTTTATCAGGTTACAAGACAGTATAACAGAAAATACTTTGTATAATGTCAACTGCATTTGGGTCTCAATACGAAATTAATCATCACCCCATTAGAAAGAGTCACTCAGTAAAGCTTGTGTTCAGTGAGTGTGTACATTACATTAAGGAACTATGCAAGACAATACTTGGGATTATTAAATAAACACTGTAGCATTCACAATACAACTTTCAATTAGTATCTGTCACATAATCTATAGGATGTGAATTGAGAGTGAAAGTAGAAACATTTCTTCTTGAGTTAAAGGAACTGTCATTGATTTCAGAACATCATTACTCTTTTATCATAGTAATAAAAATATTGAATAATTTTTACTGGTTAAAATTAGCTATTGATTTTTTTATTGGTAAAATGATGCTCAAATACTTAAAACTCAAAGAACTACATTTCAAAATAATCTTCTTCATTTATCCTTCAATAAAAGCAAGGTGATTTTTATGTGATATATATATAAAAGCCTGTGAGAATCAATAACTCCTTCCGTCCTGTGAGAGAAAACTCCCAACTCAAATTATTCATGTCTTATTACATACATGCTAGGGTGAAAAATCGCTGTTTCCTTTGTACGCAATTAGAAACGGGTATATATGTAAATGATGTTCTAAATGACGATAATACTACTAAACTATGAAACAATTGATTTTAATCCAGGTGACACAGTAAGGCTAATCTACAATGTGCTACATACATGCTCAGCATGTTGACTATACTTCATTATATCATGTTTATTACTCCTTGAATTAACCCTTTCAAGACAACTGATCACATTTTGTGGTTTGACTCAATAACCTTTGATTCAGAGCTCTAAAAAAATATAACAGATGAATGAGTAGAAACAGCAAAGATTTCTGCACCCACTATATCCATTTTTGTTGCATGACCATATTGCGTTTGATGACGGGAATTTTTAAAAGGAAAATAAGCTTTAAAATTCTTAAATTGGCAACACATTGAGAGGTTCAAACTCTTTGTTTTTGCCAAAATTGACAATTTTTTCAACTTTTAGATAAAGTTGTTAACCATGTATGTTTTCAAACACACTACATTTTATTAGAAGCATGTAGCACTAAAATAAAAATTATATTGTTGCCAATTTGAAGAACAAAATGTGATCAATTTAGCCCTTAAATAATTCCTGTCCTGAAAGGGTTAATGCAAACAGCAAAATTATTGGTGATAGAAGTGAATAAAAAAGTTGTATTTTGACATTTGTGAAGAGAGTTTTGGTAATATTAAGCCTAATCAATGAAGTAGAGCTATTTTAACCTGCTCTAGGTTTAATGATTATTTTCTAAATAAAATTATTTTCAACAATATGCATTTTCCGTTCCGGGCACTACGTTTCAATAAGCTACCTAAGCACTATGATTGAAAACTTATCTCATTAGAATTGACTTCTGATCATTTTTTTCAAAACTTTGTGGAATTGTATGGATTAAGCACCAGATGCATTGAAAAAGATTGTTAGAATGTGAAAAGGTTAGAGTGCACTATGTATATAATGGAAATGGTAGTGTTGAACGCTACCATTACATGGCATATTAATAATCATTGAATGTTTATACAGCAATCATTATATATTGCAGAATAAATCTGTAAGAAAAAATAAAGCTTTCTGGTTAATTGTCTATTGCTGTAAAAGTACTAACTATATCTGAGAATGAATGTTTGCACAGGTTTTATGCATGTTTGTAACCATCTCAAATACAATACAATGCCAGAAAACCATTTCTACTGCAAGTTTATGTACATTAGTTTTAAAAATAAGTACTTTTCTCAAACATGTAGTAAATACAGCTTATCAATTTATGGTAGAAAGAATAATTTTGACCAATATTTGATCCTCAAAGTAAGCAATGTTTTATTTGTGACTGTTTCCTGCAGATTCACAACTTTGTTCCACCAGAATGTTTCATGTACATAAAATGTGGTACATGATAATGTGAAAGAGAATATGTAAACTCAACTATGTCTTTATAAAGTACTCATACTTGCAATATAAGTTTCATCAATGTACAAAGAGAGAAATGAAATGAATATAGCAGATCAGCCTATGTTTATAAAGCACACTCAAACATGATTAAAACAGATGTTCTTCTAAGAAAATATATATATTTGTATCAGACACAGACATATTACACAGCAATTTGGCCCTTTAGAAAAACATGAATTGCACTATAAGCTTATTTTTCAGCAAACAACATCAGGTAAATATGAAATACAGCTAAATAATGAATATTTATTTCTTTGCACTGCTACATTATTCAGCATTTCAAGATATTTAATGTACTTTACATGGACGTGTACATGAGTGAAAGACTCACATTTGATTGTAAGTTTAGTTCTTTTTTTTAAACTTACAATTCACTACATTTCTTCCTTTGATACCTTGCACAATTAATTCAATATAGCAGATGAGTATCATACACATTATTTACATTCTTTTGTGATTGTAAGTGCACTATGACATCTAGGCTAAAACTGTTACATAATCTCACTTTGCCCGTAATGTGTAAACTTTGCAAAAATTATTCAGATGAGTTATATTTTCATGAACATCTGTATGTTTGTCAACTTGAAAACTCTATTGAACTTGATCTTCAATTAACACTAAATAACTTGAACACTACCAAATTGGTATCTTGAAAACAAGTCAAATGGAATGATATCAGCCTTTACCTTATTGCACTATTAATCTTTTTCATGAGAAATAAACAGAAATGTTTCATTACCAGTCTGAAATTAGGTCATGATAGGTCTTTTGAAATTGTGAATGTAGGTTAAATTTGACTTACCCTGGTCTAAAATATGAACACAACTTGAGAAAAAAGTTAAGGGCTAAATATGAACACAACTTGAGAAAAAAGGTTAAGGGCGATTGAAAATATTTCAGAAAGTGCATCCTCACCCATTATCAAATTAAGGGTTACATGTGGTATGTTGCCTTCAATGCTTGGTATTCATGCTACCATGAAAGAAATATCAACACACTTCTAAATCAAGAAGCACACTGCAAGCTAAAAGCACCCTCCAAGCTAAAAGCACACCAGTCCTACAATTGTATATATCCATGTGTAATCACCTTTGGTTACTATCGTACAGGAATTATGCCAATAGTACTGATTTTTTGTTTTTCTCAGTACTACTTCAAAATCAATATATACAAATGATAATATAACCTAACAAACTAATTAAGATAAGAACCCATATCTACAGTAGGGTTCCACACTAACTCCTTTGTAAGTGTAAAAAAAGGAGGCTACTGCTAAACCTAACGAGTCCTTTATTATTTTACTGGAACCCTGTGTTAGAGTCAAATCCTGTCAATTAAATTATCAACATGATGGGTGTTCATCCAACTCTTCCGCATGAAATCTATATATTCTTTTTATGTCAACAAAGGATTTCTAGTGCTGGTAAACATAATGATATTATATCATCTCCTTCAAAACAATGAAAAGAATATTTCAAAGTGTTGATAGTTTGTTGAGTTATCATTGATGTGTGTTAGGGTTGGCCTTCAGATTACACTGTCCTAAAAAGTAAGACCTGGCCCTGTTTAATGAAACCTGTTATAAATAACAAATTGCAATAATTGATATGAGCTCATGAAAATGTGGCATTTCATTGGCTTGAGAGAAAATCTGATATAGCACTGTGGATCCGAAGTCTTTACTGATAACAAGTTTTATGAAACAGGGATCATATTCTGAAACTATGGTTTTATTGGGAACAACTGGTTTGATGGTTCATCTTACCTGACTGCTAAGAAAGCAGGTGTATTCTTGTACAAAAGCACCAAGGGGACCTATAGCTTTAACCCTAAAAGGGCCGGGGGGGGGGTGGTGGTGGAATCCACCCCCCCCCCAGACATTTCTCGCGATATGTTCGCAACGTGCAAAGCGGTCGCCGCGGCGTTTCATGACTTTTGCCTTTCGAATCTCACGCATCTTTTGAGACCAAATTCGCGATGTCCAGGCATGCGGTTCCGAAGTTACTGAACATTTCGTACTTGCTCAAAAATTGCTCAAAAACGTGATTTCATGTATGATTTCAATACAAAATGTGTTTTCAGCCAAAATTTAGAAATCTATGAACATTTTTACATTTATTGATTAAAACTAATTTATTTTTATGCTGGGTGGCATAGCCAAAATCTCCCGGCCCTTTTATGGTTAAGCCCATCTGAGGGACTTGGTGATGATGATTAATGCCTTATCAAAGGACACTAGCGCATCTACTTGGTTTAGAACCCATGACCTCCTAGACCACTGCTCTGAACCATCACGTCTTCTCTGTTATCACTTATGTTAGTGAAAACAATATTGTCATAACAAATTGAACTTGCAAAGAATTAGCAAACAATTATCATTGGTTCTTGCACAAACGTGTCTCTGAACCAGAAGCGTACACAGCTCATCTATGCACAGACACTAACCAATGGCTTGTCTTAAATAAAATTTGTTTTACTGACAATTAATATCATTTTCACTAGTATGCCAGATTTAGTTTTCAGAATTCCACCCCAGGGCCCTGATAAAAATCTCTGATTTATTGTATGCAGGAACCTTCCTACTTCTGTTGCCTCAAAATTTGTCATCATGGGTAGAGCAGGTCTAGGGAATGTACAGAATAAATAACAAGATTGACATCTGACTGTCTCACAGTGTAGTATCATCAGTAGTATCATCAGTGATGAGTAGAATAGGTCTGTAGCATGTAGAAGAGAATACACAACAGCATTCAAAAGATGAACATCTGACTGTCTCACAGTGTAGTATCATCAGTGATGAGTAGAGTAGGTCTGTAGCGTGTAGAAGAGTGTACGCAACAGCAATCACAAGTTGAACATCTGATGGTACAACTTTCCCCAAAGGATGATCTGCTTCAGACAAAAATAAAGGAAAAGAAAAGAGAAAGAAAAAAAAGGGACACAAAATTCAAAATGGGGTGTCAAAATTGCCTACTTCACAAAAAGGGACAACTTTCCCAGAGCCAAAAGATTACATACAATTCATTTGCTAAAATGACATTGTAGTGGTTCTAAGCATTCTCATATTACATTGGATATATACAGGTATATATCATGTGTGTGTGTATATATATATATATATATATATATATATATACAGTCAACTTCGCTTAAGTCGATCTTGTCGGGACTGAGTAAAATGCGTCGACTTAGGCGATTTTCGACTTATGCGAAAGTCGAAAAAATTCAACTTACGCGTTATCCCGGCACCATGCAGCCGCGCCGTTGTCCTCGGCACGGCTGGTGGCTTGAACAGTGTTATTACACTACAATTCTTATCCCATGCGTGCCGTAGTTTTGTTGTGCAGACATCCAGAAAATGGGAACATTTTCACTTCAGACGACGGATATCCAATATAAAGAAAATAAAACAAAATGCGTTAAAACTACATTTTCTTTCAAAAAGAGGAAGTATGGTTTCTTATCTCTGTCGTCAAATTGTGTACTTTCCGACGACCCATTTTCGGGTCACCGTGAGCGATATATGAATTTTAAAAAAGTACATTGAGTCTTCTCACTCTAACAATGCATATCACCCTGACGCTGGTAAAATAATTTATCAGATGCATGCTCTTTGATCATATCTTAAATGATGTTTGAAAATCAGTGTTCATAATAAAGGACTGAAAACTTATTGTGATGTGTCTCTGATAAAGTACAATTTCTATAGCTTCTCACGACAAAGCATATCATTCTCTAACGACGCTGATAAAAATATTGTTACCTGTTGCATGAATTTAACTCGGCAATTCTACTATTTAAAATCTCCAGCTAACGATATTCATTGAAATAGGTCCAATGAATCAAGTTATTTTCTTTGAAGTGGAAAACATATGACGTGCTTTATAAACAGTCAATATTCATTTTGTTTTAATTATCATGATGATCCATATCATTCTCTAACGAGGCTGACAAGAATTGTATCAGGGAAAACTGATGACATTTGACTGGATAACTCTGCTCTCTAATCTAAATCGCGAGTCACATTTCTTGTCAAGGAGAAGGCACTTTACGATGTTCCAGAATAAGTAAAAAAAAAAAAAAATTTGATTTCTATGACGATGATAATTGTTAGCTGTCAACATTTAAACAAATTAATTTAAACAAATAAAATAAAATGCCTTTTTAAACATTTCAAATATTGTACGAATTGTATTTGATTTCAGATAACGCATATTCTGATTCCAAAATAAATTTCATACCCACGGGAAGCCTCCCTTCTTACTCGATGCCGTACGATATATGTCAAGCTAAGGAACAATGTTGCCTCTAATTTGTTATTTCGAGTCTAAATTAGTAACACCAAGCAGCCAATAACAGCACGAACATGAGCCATCGCCCCCATCGAACCCCCTTATGCGACATGTGACTTAAATGATATTCAGTTGCTATGCAAGTTGAACCAAATTTGCCGATATTGGACCAATCATAGCGCTGTAGTGTTTCCAGCGATTGACCTGCACATGCGCAGAACATACGCTAGTTTTCGTGCCAAATGTTTACTCATTCAGTTACAATCACTGATCTCTATGGTTTTTCCATAGAGATCAGTGGTTGCAATGCGAAGCTCGAATGAACTTGCCGATATTGAACCAATCACAGTGATTTTATTTATGGGATTTACCCATCCTTATCGTTTAGGCACTTTCGAAGAACGTTCCATAATTTCTGAGCCTGAGTTTTCTTATGAGATAATTTGCCGAACGAAGTTCGTGCCAGTGATGGAAACCCTTACCAACTCAGGCTATGCCGAAAGTATATAGTGCGGCCAATAATCTGACCGCTAGCTAGCACATCGGTGTGCTATAATGACTGGATTTTCAACCGGCAATTTCTTACAAAATTACAGAGTATAAATGAAGTCTCTATTTTGAGATCGAGAGTTGGTACAAATCTCATACATCAAGCCACGATCGAAAAGGTTTGAAGGGAGATCTTATCGAGGGCCAGGGATAAAGGGGAGAGAGAGAGAGAGAGAGAGAGAGAGAGAGTGGAGATTATGAATGGAGAAGCACGCGCCGCGCGCCAGCAGGTCTGTCAGAGTCGATAAATAAAATCGATCGGTGTTTGTGATGTTTTGACAGTGATTGGTTACACATTCGACTTGGGCGGTGTGAATTTAATATTTTTCTTTGGAACGGTTCTGAGAATTTGATCGACAGGCAATTAATCGACTTACAAACATCGACTTATACACAGAATTAACACACGTAAGTCTATGAGGGTAAATTGGGACTTTTTTTTTTCATCAACTTAAGCGACTATTCGACACATGCGACGTTGACTTAAGCGAGGTTGACTGTATATACATATATATAAATCATTCTTACACGTACACATTGCAGTATCAATTCCTTAGGCCAATTTTTTTTTTAATTTCCATGATTATAAGCTACATATTCAATAACACTGAGGTTCAGAGACATGAACAGAAAGAGTTGAAATAATTACCTCATATTCTTCAAACTGAAGATGCCACTATCGATCATTCAACTAATTTACTCTCCTGACAAAACATTGTATATCTTAAATGAGATTTTATGAGTTAATATTGCAACAATACAGCAGATTGTCAATCTGACTATGTATGGCCAATTGAAGATGTGAATGCTCACTTGTTACTCAGCTCTTCTGATATCTGTTCTAGGCTTCTGTTCTTAGTCTCTGGTATAGCTAGGTAGATGAAGACAGTTGATACTAAACACACAAAGCCATAGATCAGGAATGTCCATGACACACCAAACTTTCCTGTTTATGATTTAAAAGATAACCTATTAGAGTTACGTGTATAGCGAGGTACATGTAGATAAAGACAGCTTATAATGAACACACAAAGTCACAGATACAGAAAATCCCTGATATACCATATGTTAAATATATATGTGAGAAATAAACCTGCTTGCTTTGCTATAACCAACCTGCATATAAAGTAAGCCAACTTCTTCAATCATAGTGTTTCTTATTGACTGAAATTCAGATGAAATAACATATTTAATACACTTTCTCAGTCTTCTCCACTATCTTTTCAAGTTTGTCTTACTACATGCAGTGACAGGGTTAATGACCTATCTGAGTCATTTATGTGACAAATATTCAATGAACATCATGCATCATGCATTATATCTCTCTTAAAAATGATTTTGGTAAAACATCATCGGCAAAGACCTAAGTATGGAACATACATGAAGAGGTCTATTTAAGAACATGAGAGTTTGTTAGTGTATTCTGAAGAAATAGTTATACTATGTGTATTTTTCTGAAGCAAAAGTACAGCTTTATTCTTAATTTGATATTATATACATGTAGAGTCCTAGAAATTTTAAAAATAATGATCAATTCCATTGTAATAGAAAAGCCAATCTAACTTACTTATAACATCTAGGAATGTAAGAGAAATGATAACATTTGTTCCCCAGTTGAAGACTGTCGTCAGAGATGAAGCCCGCCCTCTAACACCAGCAGGAAAGATCTCACTTATCACTAGCCAGGTAACTAAATACAAAATGACATTTGCAGATTAGAGACATATTTCATACCAACATGAACAAATGAATGAGTAAATTACGCAATGCGTAATAAATGTCCCCGCCGGAAGTGCAGATCTGTGGAAATTAACTAGCCTGAACCTTAAAACTTCAGTGAAAAACTTTAGTGAATAAAATAATAATGTTACTGCATGCAAAAGAAGAGAATACCAACAATGCATGTATACAACTGAAATATAAAACATGAAAACATTATGAACCTTCAGCCATTTTGAATAAATTGGCATAAATTTGCATGAATAATGAATTTCAAAATTCTGTGTAGAAGTTTGGAAGCCCCCACCCAGCCCTATCAGATAAAACAATCGGAATCAAAATCCGATGTGAAATAGAGGAGAAGTAGCATTTTTCGTCAATTTTGAATAAATTTGCATAAATTTGCATAATTAATGAATTTCAAAATTCTGTGTAGAAGTTTGGAAGCCCCCACCCAGCTCTATCAGAAAAAACTATCGGAATCAAAATCCAATGTGAAATAGAGGAGAAGTAGCATTTTTCGTCAATTTTGAATAAATTTGCATAAATTTGCATAATTAATTTCAAAATTCTGTGTAGAAGTTTGGAAGCCCCCACCCAGCCCTATCAGATAAAACAATCGGAATCAAAATCGGCCAAGAAATGACGGAGAAGTAGCATTTTCTAACATTTGAGCACACACGGACAGACGGACGGACGGACGGACGGACGGACGGACGGACGGACACACACACACGCACACACACGAACGGAGCCCGTTTCATAGTCCCCTCGCGAACTTCGTTCGGCGTGGACAATAAGTGACAAATTTGTGATTCCAAACAAAACATTCACAGCTTTCTAATGCTCATACCTTTAATATCATTTGTCTGATATTTGTCACTGCTGATGTGTTCTCTATCATTTTGCTTCTATTTAGAGCACTTTAACAGAATCTGGTGCTGCATTTTTAATAGATGCCTGCGGGTTAAGTTGTTATAGATTCATGAAATCAAACTCAAATGAATTTAATTGAATTTAATTGAACTGAACCAAAGTAATTTAAATTCATAGAATAGTCTAACACAGACATTTTATTTCCAGTGGTAGATTTATAACCCCCCAAACCCCCTGATACAACATGATAAAACATAATTTTAATACTGTAGCAATACAATACATTGAAGGATGGTAGACATTCACATGTACTTACTTGGTCCAAATCCAAATGAATAAGCACCCACATAGAGAAGCAGTAGTACAAGAGCTGACCACTTAGCTGACCTCGGTATACGAACCTTACTACTTACTCCACCTTCATCTGAATATGAGTTACTTGTGGTATCTAGGCCAGAATCTGTCCTCTCAAGGCTTACAGCTGATTGATCTTCCTGTGCAGCATTGGGATAAGTTCTTGAAGTGAGTCTACCATCCACTGACATATGCTTAAGAGCACCTGAGAGGGAGCTATGATGAGTTGAAGGGTGAATGTTAGGTCTTTCTCTTATTCCATCACTATTCATAAACATAGCATCATCAGATGGAATGAAATCCAAAGTGCGCTGCACTCTGTAGCTTAAACTCTTTGTCTGAAATGCATCATGCAGATAAGTTCTTCCAAATTCTGCTGTTGTTCTTTTTAGTATGCGAGTTACATCCTTTCTGCTCTTAACTGAATGTTGACTATCCACTGGCATTAGTGTTCTCTCATACTGTAGTGATTGAAATGGTGTCAGAGGGATTGTGGCTTGATCTCCTTTACTCAAATAATCTGCCTGATGTGAGAATGGATGCAACGTCATTGAGTGACCTTCAGAATGCTTAGAACTAAGCTTGTACTGGCTGCCAACCTCTTCTCCAAATACTTGTTCGGTATCTCTTTCACGTCTCATGAACAGTGTAGAATTTAGTGAGGCATTTTCAGCTGAAAGTGAGGTAGCTTGGCATGTGTCATTGATAGTTGCCATTGGTACAGCCTGAAAATAACAATATATGTATTATAAATAAGCAATAAATATATATTTTAGTATAAAAAAGTAATAATGCGCAATTTCAAACACACATACTGTAAGTACTGGTAATGAATTTTACCAATTTTTTCTTCAAAACACAATGGCCCGTATTCTGAACTCCGGTTTAACTGAAACTCCAGTCTAAGTTAAACCGGAGTTACCCTAGCTGCAGTCTGCATTTCTGTACAAAGTTAAACTACATTTAGAGTTCTGGATTGCACTGGAGTTGCGGTTAAACCGGAGTTCAGAAAGTGATTATCTAAAACTCTGGTTTAAAGAGCAGGTTTAGACTGAGTTTAAACCACACTTAGACCACGGGTTCAGAATACGGGCCTATGAGACAGCGTGCTGACCTAAGTTTACACAGGCAAAGGCAATAAAAGCAAATGTTACAGGACATGTACAATCTCATTACTTCAACTTCATTATAACATGAAGTGTTCTTGTTGACCGTTAATCAAATAATACATGTAAATGTACATGCACAGAACAGGATGTCTCATGCACATCGATTTTACAATATGTATTCATCTGTGTTATCATGCCAATGATATACTCACTTGTGTTATGATGGAAAGTATGATAATATTTTCAAATGTGTTACGCTAGAAATTATAATATATTCAAATGTGTTATGATACACATGATAATATTCACTTGTGTCATAATTCCAAGTATTATGATATAAAGATACTCACATGTGTTATGGTAAAGAGTATGATAATCACTCTGTGATTATTCCAAGTATTATGATCTATAGGTACTCACATGTACAGAGTACGATATATAGTCACCTGTGTGATTATTCCAAGTATTAAATGTATATAGGTACTCACATGTACAGAGTATGATATATTCACCTGTGTGATTATTCCAAGTATTATGATATATAGGTACTCACATGTACAGAGTATGATATATTCACCTGTGTTATTATGCCAAGTATTATGATATATAGGTACTCACATGTGCAGAGTATGATATATTCACCTGTGTGATTATTCCAAGTGTTATGATATATGGGTAGTCACATGTACAGAGTATGATATTCACCTGTGTGATTATTCCAAGGGTTATAATAAAGACAGCCATCAATCCAGACCCACAGAGCAGAAAACATCTTCTACCAAACTTATCTACCAACATTAGACATGTACAGGTTGTTATTACCTGTATAAGATAAGAGAGAGAGAGAGAGAGAGGGGGGGGGGGGAGGGAGGGAGGGAGGAGACACAGACAGAATAAGAGATAGGAAAAGAGAGAAAGGAAGAAGAAGCAAAGAGATGTAGAAAGAGAGACAGAGAGAGAGCAACAAAAACACTGTTAAAGTGTCTGTAGATTGACAATGATACCTTATCTGTCCACTCCTGACCTCGAATCTTTGATAGAATGACATCAGAACGTAACCAGAATAAATTCATAACAGGGATTTTCAAATACAAATTCAGTCCTTTAGATTGTTTCAAGGCCACTGAAAGCTTTTTGTAGCACTACTAACATCTTGAAGTACTTTACAAATATGACTACCCCAGTTATCTGATTAATTCAAGCATACAATGAATGTAACACCTGTCCATCTTCACTCTCTTCACTGTATTCTACCATATGGTCAAAGTTAATGGAATTAAAAGTTAATGGCTTTGGCGGATAGAAAAGCCTGGCACCATGAGACATATTTCACAGCTCTAGAAACAATACAACTGTACATACCTTGACTATTCCTACTCCAAGTGAAGCAACTGTTGCTGATACATTGTCTTCAAAGCCTAGGTTCTCTAAGACAGTTGGGGCATAGTAGACTACATTGGTTTGACCAGTTATCTGTCAAACAGCAGAGGTAGTAAAAGATGATTATTACATGAAATGCTGCTGTCCTTACAATTGCATGTCTTCTTTTACTCCATCTCCTACCACTATAACATCCAATCTTCTAGATCCATCTGTATTACTATGAGTCATCGCATCCTCACTGTACTCATAATTCAATCATTTCTTACAAAGACCAACACGAAGTCAAAGAAAGTTATTTGGACAACACTAAAAGAAAAAGGGGATTTGCTTATTGAAGAGATGTGTTTCTAGTTTACAATAATTTTTCTTCTTCTTGAAAGAATCAACAGAATTAGAAGTAAACATGGTGAGGTACCAGGTTTCATACAATACTACATGTGTACATGTATCACTCTTAGTATCCAGATATATACTATCTACTAATATTCTGTAGTATTGTTTTATTCCATGCGAAATGTTTTGATGAAATGAAATAAATCAAAACATAACATACTTGTTGAAAGAAGACTAAAGCAGCTCCGATGCCCATTCTCCATCTCATGTTATCAAGTGACTGGAATAGATTAAAAAGGGAATAATTCCTCTCTAATGAAACAGATGTCTGGATTGCAGACAGTTCTTCGGATACATGATCTGATCCATGTAGCTTCTTTAATACCTCCTCTGCTTCATGATTGTGTTTATGTTGGACTAGGAATCGAGGGCTTGGAGGAAGAAGGAACATACCAATACCTTGGCACAATGCTGGTAAACCAGACAATGCAAACATATATCTCCTATATAGAAACACAAGAGAAACAAAATGAAAATAAAGTATGTTAAGATCTCAGCTTCTCTATTAAAGATTAAGTTGAATTCTGGTCATGAGATTGAATTGTGAAAGAAACAAAGCAATTGGGAAAGGTTGATTATATAGCACATAAGAATTGGTGTATGCTGTAAGGGTTTGGAATCACCAAACTGATAAGAAATTGACTCCATACTGCTGAGAGTCACATGCACTGCACACAGAAATGTCTATATGGGACTACACACGAATGTTTGGCCCGAACATTTCAGCTGTTTCTTGCCATATTATGAATAAAAGAGCATTTGAAGAGCAATCCTTTTCAGGGGACATATCTACTATGATAATCTTCAAAACTAACATAAAAAGAATGAGAAAGCTCACAAATTATTTTTCACCTTTCCCAGAACTCAAGCTTCCCTAATAAAAAGAAGGGTCAGTGTTAGGGTTGAAATTGTCTGAAATAATTTCACCAATTCATATAATTACAAAATTGCTCAAATTATTTTTCACCTTTCCCAGAACTCAAGCTTCCCTTTAAAAAGAAGGGTCAGTGTTAGGGTTGAAATTTTCTGAAATAATTTCACCAATTCATATAATTACAAAATGAATTTTGAAGATTTATAATGTCATTCTTTTACAACAGTAACTGTACATTCCAGCTCAATAGATTTCTCATAGAATGAATCAACTCTCGAGACATAGTGGGAGCTCTCCATACAGGCAGGCATAGTAATTCAAAATTACAAAGCAACAGACCATAATATTTTCAGCTACGTCATAAAGTAATTGTTCAAAGTGAATTGCTCTAACTGAGTTTTGACACAATAGCTGAGTAGAGAGACAATGACAATGTATTATTCAAGTTCACAATTTCAATGAAAAATATACAAACTATACAATGGAAACAATGCAAAGAACAAAATGGATAAAAAAAGAAGCAAATGATGGGGATTTACAAAGGTCAATGTACCTATCAAAGGTCAATCCCCTAAAAAAACATCTAAATGTAAAAAAAAAAAAAAAATAAAATAAAAATGCACTCTGGCTTTTGTAAGGCTGATCTTGTAGATCGGCCAATGGGCCTTACACTTGAACGGTTTTACATCTTGCTTTAAGTGAATCTAAAATATCATCAGACCAAGTCTTTATGACAAAAATAACCAAAAAATAAATTGCCACTAAGAGTGAGAAACACAATCAGAAGTTTGTACCTCTTATCCAACTTACAGTATCAGCCAAGAGAATACATCATCATATACATGTAGAAAGGAAGTCATTTGGATTTAGTAATAATTGATAAATAATGAACCCCTTCTGTGTTACCAGGTTTTTGAAAATTTGTCATCAATTAATTTCCAAGAGTTTTTTTGTTTCTTTTTACTTTTCCCACTCTGTATCATTTCAAAAACTTTTGATTCAAAATCTTCCATGAGAATAAACTTTACAATGCTGGAACCCATATCTGTTTCAGAATGAGAAACAAAATGACTATTAGTCCAAACACAATTCTTAGTTTGCTTCACACAACACAAAAGGGTTGAGGGATTGTGTTTTTAATATCAGACAATAAACATCCATAAATGTATATTTGAAAGAAACTCATTACACTTTGAAGCTAACTTACCATCCTGATGTGACTTTAATAAAGCAGAAGTTGACAAGGTATGCTAAGAGAAGACCTAGGGTGATACCTAACTCATTGATTGATACTAGCTGACCTCTTCTCTCCTGAAACAAACAACAACAACAACAACAATCTTTCAATTCCATTCCTATTTGATTATTACATAGCAAAGTGATACATAGAAACAACACGGCTAATTATACACTTACTAAAGGTGAAAACAATTCATAAGCAAGGTGTATTTCCTGTTAGAAACACAACCTTAGATATACTCTCCAATCACAGATATATGTAACGATATAGAATAACTATTCAATGTGGCTAAAATACAGTGACATATATGCTCAAATTATTTAATGAATCAGAGGAAGATATACAATAACTATTCCGAGGTGCTGATGTGTCAAATCACCCCCCCCCCCCCCAATTAATAATATTTAAGTATACACCACTCCTAATACATACCTTTGGTGATATTTCTGCTATGTAGATACACTCTCCTATTGCAGATAATGATACAGCAAAACCAACTATTAGACGACCAACAATCTGAAGGAACAACAAATATATACACACATGTAATCATAATGATTACATTTTTAAAACAAATCATATGCTTTGAAATTCTCAGCTAACAAAATGATAAACCATCTTCACCAACATGTTTATATAACAGATAAATACACTAAGGAGCTAAATACAGAATAAAACTTTCCCAAGCAATTTTGAGGTGAATGCATCACAGATACAACAAAAATGATTAGCACTGATCATTACTAAAATCATCACTACTATTATCATATCATATTAGTGTGTCTTAAAAAACATGAAACTAATGATTGCTTCCACTTTTTACAGACCATATACAAGGTTTTATCATCTTTCATTTTTGTATAGAGACATTCTATTGGTCATATTGAGAGAGTGCCAGGATACAAGATAAGCTTACCAAAACTCGGTACGACATAGAAGCTGAAAGTACAATAGCTCCGATGATGAAAACCAATGAGTTTATAATGATAGCCAATCTTCGTCCTATCCTATCGATTAGAAAACCTGAAATGAAAAAAAGTCACATGTACATTAATGATTTTCATTCATTTGAAAATGAGAATTCTACAGTCAGACAGCAATTGCAAAAATATTTAGGCCTGCATTGGTTAAAGTTAATAGTCTAGTATGTTTTCCAACAATTGTTTTTAATGTATGTATATGTTAGTATACTACCATATAATGTGAAAAGTGGTAGTATCAGTTCACATAACCTTTAAAAGAATAATTATTATTGATGGTGCAGGTACATGTATACACAAATATTCAAAACAAAAGGGTGAAATTGAATTAAAGCTGAATAACAAGAGAGTTCTAATTTCTTATCCTATATCTCTCTTCTTCATGTGTACAAATAGTGTTCATGTATATTACCAATAATATACTTGATCTGCGAAGGAATTCAGATCTTCGGGTATTGAACTGTTTTAAAAAAACTTTGAAAAGAATATACTGTATATACGGCATATATTTCATGGGGGTTGTATTTTCATGAATTTAACGACACGCTAAAACACTGCCAACATTAGCAATTACTTGGATTTTTGTTTCCTGGTCAGAAATTCACCACTTAGCTTTGCAAAAATATATCTTCATTGCTGTTTGTATATCTGAAAATTTCCCGATCGTGAATTCAACCACCCACGAAATTCATGGCGTATACATACCTCCTATGTGTATGAAAGAGGTTGGTATAGACACTAACATTAATCTGTAAGCAGGGCCTGACCACTCTCATCATTAACTGACTACATGTACATAGTAGCTACAAATAAAGTAAAACTGACCACGATCTCAGGACTGACTCACCTCCTAGTACTGACCCTATAATTGCTCCTATTAGCAGTAAACTGACCACTAACTCTCCTCCTAGTACTGACCCTATAATTGCTCCTATTAGCAGTGAACTGACCACTAACTCACCTCCTAGTACTGACCCTATAGTTGCTCCTATCAGCAGTGAACTGACCACTAACTCTGCTCCTAGTACTGACCCTATAATTGCTCCTATCAGCAGTGAACTGACCACTAACTCACCTCCTAGTACTGACCCTATAGTTGCTCCTATAATAATAATAATAATACATAACATTTATATTGCGCTTAATACAATGTTTCTAAGCGCCGAAGTAGTATTATTACCCTGGCTTTAGCCCAGCTGCCTTATCAGCAGTGAACTGACCACTAACTCACCTCCTAGTACTGACCCTATAGTTGCTCCTATCAGCAGTGAACTGACCACTAACTCACCTCCTAGTACTGACCCTATAGTTGCTATCAGCAGTGAAATGACCACTGACTCACCTCCTAGTACTGACCCTATAGTTGCTCCTATCAGCAGGGAACTGACCACTAACTCACCTCCTAGTACTGACCCTATAGTTGCTCCTATCAGCAGTGAAATGACCACTGACTCACCTCCTAGTACTGACCCTATAGTTGCTTCTATCAGCAGTGAACTGACCACTGACTCACCTCCTAGTACTGACCCTATAGTTGCTCCTATCAGCAGTGAACTGACCACTAACTCATCTCCTAGTACTGACCCTATAGTTGCTATCAGCAGTGAACTGACCACTAACTCACCTCCTAGTACTGACCCTATAGTTGCTCCTATCAGCAGTGAACTGACCACTGACTCACCTCCTAGTACTGACTCTATAGTTGCTCTTATTAGCAGTGAACTGACCACTGACTCACCTCCTAGTACTGACCCTATAGTTGCTCCTATCAGCAGTGAACTGACCACTGACTCACCTCCTAGTACTGACCCTATAGTTGCTCCTATCAGCAGTGAACTGACCACTGACTCACCTCCTAGTACTGACCCTATAGTTGCTCCTATCAGCAGTGAACTGACCACTAGCTCCTGCTGGAAACATGACAATGAGAATTCCTCCTTCAGCTGTAGAAGAGCACCTGACATAATACCTGTAGAATTATAACAAACGAATTCATTTTAGATTTGTTAATCTCTTGTAATACAGGTGAATCAAGTCTTGATAAACTCAACATTTATAGTAAAACTCTTTACTCTTGGGCATCAAGTCCATTATTTAAGTTAATACACACTAAATGTCAATAATTTGTTCTCATAAGGGAAATGGAAAAGATTCTATTGCACTTCAAATTCTACAAACATTGCCTTTTACCTTTGAGCTATATAACAGTTGTGTAATAAAGGAAAAATGAAAACAAATAAGGACGAAATACACAAATTTGTTTTCTCTCTAAATAACAGGATAAATACTCTTAACCACTATAGCTGATCCTCATACCAACATCATCAACGCTATCATCACCATAAATGCAGGGTTCTTGCTAATTTTTCTGATAGCAGGTAATTTATCATTCACAGGCGGTTACTCCAAAAAAGCAACAGGGGTCTGGGGGCAGTGAAGCCCCCAGCGGGGTCCAGGGGCAGCGCCCCTAGCTTTTGCAAGAATTGATAAGGTAAAATCGTCCATTCTTCCAATCTTCCAGACCCTACATGTACAAGGAAATTACTTCTTTTAAATAAAGAACAAGGCAACACTAAACAGGTTTAAAATGCCAGCTCAGATGACATTGGTGTTATTTTATTTAAAATCCATGTTGTTCAGAAAGTGAATGCATGATTTTTTTTTATATCTGCAGCTATTCTTGATATCCTACAGTCATATGATTTGCACAAGTGAATGAACATAATGAACTCTCATGATTATGATCAAATTTACCACACTGCAGCGTTACAAAAAGGCTAGGATTACCGTAAATAACGTATAAACCGCTGTCGTTAAATTAAACGCACCCCCAACTTTCGACCCCCTGAGCAAAAAAATAAATTAAAAAAAATCATGATAAATTCAAGTCATGTTCTTATCAAAATGGCAAAATCTAGAGGCAAAAGCATAAAGAAATGATTTAGAAAAGTGTAAAACAAAATTGTACTTTAATTGGTTGTTTCCTGTTTTTTAACTCATTTTCAAAGTCGTTGAACTCTTCGAATCTGAGTCGTTGACCAAAATAAGGCTTGCTCCAAAGACGTGACAAGCCCTTATCAAAGTACAGATACGGTACAGATTCGTGATCGTATCTTAATCACTATCAAAGTGAAAGAAAACATCACAAAACACACATTAACAATACAGATAAAGGCAAACTGATACCTTGCTTAAGAAAATATTTCTAGATAAATCCAAGAACTATCACAGAAGTTTCATGTTTGAAGAGCTATGGCGCAAGGTTTTTCAACAAAATAATCGATCCCAAAACATTTGAAGTTTCCCTCATTTCATACCCATGCAGAGGTAGGTTTGCTCCCCTGCTCCAGCGGCCCAGCAAGTTTGCAAGTTCTGCTAAAATGAGAGAAACGTCTCTGCACATAGCTATTGCATAAATTAATTTGCATACTAGCTCAACCAATGCGCATTGGTTGAGCTAGTATGCAAATTAATTTATGCAGAAGCCATGTGCATGCAGAGACTATTCTCTCATTTTAGCAGAATGTGCAAACTCTCTGGGCCGCTGGAGCAGGGGGAGCGAACCTGTGGAGCGAAACCTCTGCATGGGTATGAAATGGGGGAAACTTCATACGTTTTGGGATCGATTATTTTGTTGAAAAACCTTGCGCCATAATCTCTTCAAACATGAAACTTCTGTGATAGTTCTTGGATTTAGCTAAGAATATTTTCTAAAGCAAGGTATCAGTTTGCCTTTATCTGTATTGTTATTGTGTGTTTTGTGATGTTTTCTTTCATTTTGATGGTGATTAATAATACGATCACAAATCTTTACTTTGACAAGCGTTACGTCTCGAAGCCTTGCTTGGTCCAGTGATAACTCCTTGCTTGGTCAATGGACTTGAATTTTGGGTAGCCCTCATTGAGAGTAAAGCTGCCACTGTGGTTTAATTGTGCCGGGTTTGTGTCACGGCATGAACCTGTTTGTGGGTTGTATGTATACGCAAGTTAGGCTTTTGATTTTAACATCAAAATTAATTTGTAAAAATATGTCGTAGCATTTAGACTTACAAAACAGTAAATGAATTCTCTTTGATCATATAAACAGGACCTTAGCCCCCTAGATTATTGTCAGTTTTGGTGATATATGACAGACTCTTCATTTGTTTTGGGCTTTTTTAAGCCCAGCATCGTGTATTACCCGCAACCCCGACTTATGCTTATTCCGCACGCGCGCTAGCGCGCTAGCCCTCGTCGAGTCAGTTTAGTTTTGTTTCTTCTTGCTTTCTCGATCTCTCGCTCATTGGCTGTGTTTAGAGCTGTTTCTTCCCGTTTCTTTACGACCGCTTTCACAACACTGCTGTGAAGCTTGTGTAAACTGAAATTTGAGATAGCGACTTGTTGAATTGAATCGAGACTGATTTTATATAATATATATATATATATATATATTTTTTTTTTAATTTTTTTTTGTGAGGCCACAGCCGGTTACGATCGGCATTACAGCCGGAAAAAATAGCCGGTTACCGGCTATTAACAAGAACCCTGTAAATGATTATCATTGTCAACATGATCATGATTATTACCATCATTATCACCTTTCATTATCATCATCACCACCATTATAATTGTCGTTATTTTATAGCTCTTCATTAATGTGTTTATCTGAATTATGACTCTTCTCACGAGAGAGTCAGCTATATCCCCAATTATTGGAGACAAGAACTTACCTATATCATAGCCAAACAGAACACCTCCAAGAGCTGCCATAGCTGCTGCAACAATCAAATATACAGTTGGCTTTCCTCTGGGATTGGGTGGGTTCATATTGACAGATGAAACGTAATAATCTACATCAATAAGATGCTCCTCATGTGTTGACATGTTTGTATTTAGCAGTTCCTGCTGTAAGGAACATAAATTCAATCAGAGTTGAGGTTTAGTAAAAGTGTATGTAGGGTAAGGAGAATTCAGTACATTATGTACACTTAATCATCGATGTAGCTGCAGTGCTCAGTGGAACTAAAACAGACATGGTTGATTAATTTGATCTAGGTACCTTCCTGTGAAATGGTAATTTATGATCAGCTTAATGTGCTGGAAGGTGGAGACTCATAACTTTTTTTTTTTTTTTTTTTACAGGATTCTATGAATTTCGTGGGAACCATCTAGAAGATCATTTATACTAGAAGCCAGTGCTTATTCCCTATAGGCCTGTATTGCTATATAATGTCTAGTTTCAACAGTTTTAGAAGAGATCTTGATGCAACATGAAAGAGTACTAAGAAAAATCTTCAGTTTTTTTTTTTTTTATGACAAACTGCATTACCCATGAACATAAATATCAATCAAAATTAGGGCATATATTTGTATTTCATCACTGAATGTACATTAAGATTGGAATTCCCACCTGAATGGTTTTAGATCAATTAGATTAACCAATTCAATTGATTTGAAGCTTAAATTTGCATTTTTACAATGAAGAATTGACATCACTAGGTCTACCCTCATAAAAAGCAAAACTTTAAAAACAGACTTTTTCTTGAATACTCCTTTGCTATCACAGGTAGACTACTGTGGAGAGATGGTTTTTTGTAAACTAGATGGTTTCTAGGCTCTAATGTTAGAGATTTAAATTACATGTATAATTCATAATTACCACATTATTTGAGAGGTGATCCGATCTCGTATTACCAGGATAGTCTTCAACCCTTTCTTCATCAAGATCATTTTCACCCGTAGCTGGTCTTAGAAGCCTCACTGTGAACAATTGAGAAATATAAAATCATGCCTGATCATAGATCCAGAGACAGAGAATACTATAGATCTACAAGCAAAATGAAAAGAAAAGATAATCCAAAGCCAGGTGAGAATAGACAAGAAGAGCAAGAACTTGAAGCCAGATTGCGGGGGGGGGGGGGGGGGGGGGGGGGGGGGGGGGGGGGGGGGGGGGGGGGGGGGGGGGGGGGGGGGGGGGGGGGGATGTCTCATTGAGGCCCGTACGGCATCCACGTCCATGAAAATGAGTAAAAAGGGTTGTTTTTTCACCACTGGACAGGTAATCCGGGGATCTCGTTTAGGGTATCAAAAACAGGAAAGAAGAACCAATCCTCGAATAGAGTGTACAGTACTTTATGCAAGATCTAAAAAATCAATGTAAAGGATCTCAAAATGAGAACATTTTCTAGGATTTTCCCCGAGTAGGCTATCAAAAACCTTGTCAAAACCTTGTCTCATTGAGGCCCGTACGGCATCCACGTCCATGAAAATGAGTAAAAAGGGTTGTTTTTTCACCACTGGACAGGTAATCCGGGGATCTCGTTTAGGGTATCAAAAACAGGAAAGAAGAACCAATCCTCGAATAGAGTGTACAGTACTTTATGCAAGATCTAAAAAATCAATGTAAAGGATCTCAAAATGAGAACATTTTCTAGGATTTTCCCCGAGTAGGCTATCAAAAACCTTGTCAAAACCTTGACTTAAATCCTCGTTTAGGCCAGTGCTTTGCAGAAAGTCATGGACGCGGAAGCGGTAAGGCCTCATTGAGACATACCTCCCCTCCCTGGGTCACTACCTAAACCCTCTGAGGAAGTCAATCAATTTTCAGTTTTCAAATAGTCTACAAAAGAAGGACATGTTTTCTAGACTACCCTCTCAAGAAAGGTGTGGTTAGTTACATTCAACCCCAGATACGTAGATCTATGTCCAGCGACACCAAATTGAATAATTTCACAAGAATCTTGAAGTCCCCACATCTAGTATGAGATTGCAAAAACATCTTTTGTTAACATGAATATCATTAATAATACTAATATCGGAATTAACTGTCTGCATACCAGACAGAACACCTGTATGATAAAAGTATGAATTTCATTAATACTAAACATGCCAAACATTACGGCCAGGGTCCGACCGTCTCCAACTCCAAGTAAGTGGAAATGTAGCTGATGCTTCATAACTAATTATGACAAACACAACCATGACAACCGATCCCCTAATTTCTAAGTCAGTGAACTTAATATAAACTTTCTGATCTTGTTATATAGTCAAGGATTGTATTTCCGAACAGATTGTATTACCGAACGTGTACAGTTAAGCGCCTAAAATGGGTTTTCATATGCGTGGGACTACGCGTATGAAAACCACACTATTGAAACAAAGGTTGTGTCTTTTTCCCATAGGTTTCACACGTTCGGAATTTTCAAGGGACCAAAACGCTGTGTCATTGGGAAGGGGTTCCCTAGCTCGGAAGGGAATATCGGATTAAATCTACGTTGTCTTTTTAAAATTCCATCAACTTCTTTTTCTGTAGGACTTTGAGCATTCATTATGTAAGTTTGACAGATATTCGTTTGATATTTCATTTGCTATCGTTGATTTTCTGAAAAGTGTTCTGACACTGGATCCACCACCATCATAGTCATACCCAATTCCTAATAAACCACTTTTTCTCAAGACCTTGATATTTTGACTGGCCTAGCGTACCCCAACATTCTAAAGAGATCCAAATCATTAAATGATTATTGAATGCTTATCAGATGGTGGCCTAGTCGCCTAGGCTAGAGCCTCTAGAGGCGTGCATTATGGCAAAGAGGCGTGCATTATGGCAAAAATGCGTGCCTCTTACTTAGGCCCTATATGGTAGTGAATCCAGCGTCCGAACACTTTTCAGAAAATCAACGATAGCAAATAAAATATCAAACGAATATCTCTCAAACTTACATAATGAATGCTCAAAGTCCTACAGAAAAAGAAGTTGATGGAATTTTAAAAAGACAATGTAGATTTAATACGATATTCCCTTCCGAGTGAACCCCTTCCCAACGACGCGGCCTTTTGGTCCCTTGAAAAAGGTATGGTGGTGTGACCATATTTCGCGCATGTCCGAAGTTCGCGCACAGGGTAATATCTCAAAAACTAGAAAGAATTTCGAAAATCTGATAGCACCAATCGATAGAGGAACCTAAAATTACCTAGGGACAAAATTTTCTTTCAAATTGGGTGAGAAGTTTTGAAGATATTGACGAAAAATCGGCAAAATTTGCTACTTTTTTGCGTCCGTTTCCGAAAATATGAAGTACCGACAAGGGTCTAGAAATCGTCATTTTGAGAGAAGATGTCATCAAACTTGTAAGTAAAGCATGATACCAAATGATTGTATGATAAAATTGCCTTGCAAATGATGTAAATAGCTTACCTTTGATGGATTGTTATGTTAGATTAAGTAGATGCAAACTCGCGTGCGTGAAATAAGGTCTCGCTGTTTTCATGACCCATTTTCAGTTCCATGCGCGTAGCGATCCGACATCAAATTTTGAAATCGGGATATCTCCGAAATTCTTAGTCGATCAGCTTCCTTCTTGGACACATTTGCAGACTAATATTTAGCTTTCATTTTGGTATGAATCGTTTTGAATAAATTACTGTAGAATATGAGAAATTACAGATGGAATTTCACATTCCTAGAAATTTTTAAAATGTGCGCGAAATATGGTCACCCCATCATACTGTATTTCCGAACGTGTCAAACCTATGGGGAAAAGACACAACCTTTGTTTCAATAGATCTAGTGTGGTTTTCATACGCGTAATCCCACGCGTATGAAAACTCATTTTAGGCACTTAACTTTACACGTTCGGTAATACAATCTGTTCAGAATTACAATCCTTGACTATACTGAAATTAACTCCAGGGGGAGGGAGCTCCAACACTACGCGTTAGAGTTCCCTGGGCCCTCTTGCATAAAAAGTTGTGATTAAACGCAACTCAAAATATTAAACGCAACTCCAAAATACGCGATCCTGAGTGATTGGCTGAAAATCAAGTTGCGTTTAATTTTTAGAGTTGCGTTTAATCGCAACTCTTTATGCAAGAGGGCCCTGGAGTTATCTGAAGTGAAATAGAGTCTAGGCATGGCCAAAAACATGGGCATGGCATGGTGTATTTTGCACAGCGAATTCTTACCTGTATCTTCTAAATTTTCTTCCGAACCTTGCAATCGATGGTACTCCATCTGGACTCGGTTGACTGTTGCCCTCCTACTACAGCCAGGACGAAATATGGTTCAATAAAAGAAATAGGTTAATTTGGTCCCATTTTTGATTTTCAATACATGATGTAGACGCTGCCTGGCACACATCATCAGTACAGCTCAGCTCAGCAGGTGCTAGGTCATCATATCTCTCGAGTGATCGCGATAAAATTGAGCTACCCACTGGCACTGGTATGCATGCACTGCACTGTACTAGCTCACTATTCGACTCGACTCTCAGCTGTTTAGGCTATTGTTGTTGTTGTTGTTAATATTATTATTACCGGTACCGTATGTACATCAAGCACGATGTAAACATGGCCTCATCTTCCACGACGGTGAAAACTCCAACATTCGACGTCGCCCTCTCTAGAAATTTCGGCTATGTGTACACAAAACAAGCCGCAGAAACAATAAAGGAACACCATGAGTTGGATAAAACATTGCGATTCGTTTCCCTGAAAACGTCCGTTCAGTTTGGAGCGACACGTAAGTATTTGCTCAGGCCCCTGAATTTGGGCTTCTTCTTGCCATTGTTGCCGCTTGCCGCCGGCGCCTGGAGTTTGGGCGGAGTGCTCTCTGATCTGAGACACCCGGCTGGTTCTATGGTGGTTGATCCAGTGTCCGAACCCTTTTCAGAAAATCAACGATAGCACATTAAATATCATATGAATATCTGTCAAACTTACATAATGAATGTTCAAAGTCCTACAGAAAAAGAAGTTGATGGAATTTTAAAAAGACAACCTAGATTTAATACGATATTCTCTTCCAAGTGAACCCCTTCCCATCCCAACGACGCGGCGTTTTGGTCCCTTGAAAAAGGTACTGTATTTCCGAACGTGTGAAACCTATGGGAAAAAGACACAACCTTTGTTTCAATAGTGTGGTTTTCATACGCGTAATCCCACGCGTATGAAAACCCATTTTAGGCGCTTAACTTTACACGTACGGTAATACAATCTGTTCGGAATTACAATCCTTGACTATATATTTATAATGCAATGCTGTGCTGAGCTAGAGCTCTAGTAGTCCTAGACCTAGGCCTAGCTGTCATGGTTGATGCCGGGGGCTGATGATAATGTTGGTGATGGTGATGATGAAGGTGGTGATGATAGTGGTGATGGTGATGATGATGATGATGATGGTTAATTATGGTGGTGATGGTGCCAAATATGGTGGTGATGGTGGTGGTGATGATGGTGATGATAGAAGTGCCGATGGTGGTGGTGATGGTGATGATGATGATGGTGATGGTGGTGATGGTGATGATGATGGTGATGGTGATTGATGATGATGATGACTGATGGTGGTGATGATGATTGTGGTGATGATTGTGATGATGGTGGTTGTTATGATGGTGGTGGTGATGATTGATGGTGATGATTGATGGTGGTGATGGTGGTGATCGATGGTGATCGATGGTGATGAATATGATGGTGATGAGGGTGATGATGGTGATGATGATAATGGTGGTGATGATGGTGATGATGATAATGGTGGTGATGATGGTGGTGATGGTGATGATGGTGATGATTGATGGTGGTGGTGGTGATGATGTTGATGGTGATGATGGTGATAATGATGGTGATGATAGTACTGGTGGTGGTGATGATGGTGATGGTGATGATAATGGTGATGATTGATGGTGGTGATGATGATGGTGATGGTGATGATGATAGTGATGATTGATGCCGATCATGGTGATGATTGATGCTGATCATGGTGATGATGATGGTGATGACTGATGGTGGTGATGATGGCCGTGATAATGATGATGGTGATAATGATGATGGTTGTTATGATGGTGGTGGTGATGATCGATGGTGATGATTGATGGTGGTGATGGTGGTGATGATCGATGGTGATGATGATGGTGATGATTATGATGGTGATGATGGTGATGATAATGGTGGTGATGATGGTGGTGATGATGGTGATGATGGTGATAATGATGGTGATGATGATGGTGATGATAATGGTGGTGGTGGTGATGATTGTGATGATGGTGATGATTGATGGTGTGGTGATGATGGTGATGGTGATGATGATTGTGATGATTGATGGTGGTGGTGATGATGGTAATGATGATTGTGATGATTGATACTGATCATGGTGATGATGGTGATGACTGATGGTGGTGATGATGATAGTTGTGGAGGTGATGATGATGATGGTGATGATTGTGATGATTGATGCTGATCGTGGTGATGATGATGCTGATGATTGATACTGATCGTGGTGATGATGATGGTGATGATGATGGCGGTGATGATGATAATGATGATGGTGATAATGATGGTTGATGTGATGATGATGGTGATGATTGATGCTGATTGTGGTGATGATGATGGTTGTGGTGATGATGATCATGGTGGTGGTGATGATGGTGATGATGATGATGATGATGATGAAGGCGATGCCGATGATTGATGCTGATAGTGATGATTGATGCTGATAGTGGTGATTGATGCTGATAGTGATAATTGATGCTGATAGTGATGATGATGATGATGATGATGGTGATTATGATGATGTGATGGTGTTGATGGTGAGGATGTGGATGATGATAATGTTGATAGTGAGGAAGCAGATGATGATGATGATGATCAATAAAAATAGCTGGGTCCTACACCGTATGTTCACTCACCTTCCAAATGTATAATCATAGTGACATACCCTGATCCAAATTCCAAATTCCATTTACAGCTATCAACAGATGCAAGCACAGGATCTTATGGGAAGAAGCACAACCTAGCCATGGTGGAAAGATTGACTATGATGGTATTCCATTCATACACCTCAATAAAAACATGTATGAATGTGAATATGCCAAGGATCACAAGTTTAAATCTAAGATAAAGGCCAAGGAGGCAAGGGCTCAAAAGAGGGTAAAAACAAATATTATTATATTCAAGATACTAGTTTCAACTTGTAATGTATTTTCCATTTCCAATTACTATTCATATTTACCATAAAATTTTACCAATAAGAAAGGGAAATTGTTTTAATGCAAAATGATTACTGTTATTGACCTGCTTTTTTAAATAAAAGTATGTTTTCTTTTGTGTACTACAGAAATTGTTAATTTACTCATTACATAGAGATTGAATCATCTCCCCTAATGTTATCAGATTTGTTTTATCATATAGCTAGGTACATGTATTCACAATACTATAGTAAATTCTACATGTATATTTTGAAGTTGAGAGAAGAAATGTCTTGGTCATAACTCTCTGGTTGTAATCTACTATCACACTTCATTCTGTTATGTTTTAGTGTAGCTCTTATAACTCACTCAGTGAATTTCAAGCAATCATTGTGTTCGATGAAAATGATTACTCTCTCTTTCTCTCTTTCTCTCTCTCTCTCTTTGTTATTATTTAGATTGTTCCCATTACTACATATGTACATGTACATGACCTTTAATATATGCTGTCATACTTTTTTTTTTCCTTATTAGATGAGGGAGCCAAGAATGGGGAATGCTCACAAACCAAGGAATCTCATACAAGACACGAAGAAGAAAGATTGCCAAGCAAAGCTAGTTATGAAGGAGATCATGAAATTCCCAGAGTTTAAGTTGAGTTATCATGTTAGAGCTACAAGATGGAGATTTATTGAAATTCAGACAGTGATGAAAATAAATGTATTCTCTCTCTGATTTGATGTAATATTTTTAGTGTTCAGTATGTATTTTGTAAAGTGATTACCATGTTTGGTCAGTTAGGCTGCGAATGAATTTCTACCATTACTTCTACTCAGTGCTGTAGGACTCGAGTCCGAGTCCGGACTTGAGACCGGTCTCGAGTCCCTGTTTCTCGGGACTCGGACTCGGACTCGGACTCGAGCCACAAGGACTCGGTCTCGGACTCGGACTCGACCAATGACTCGTGACTCGGGCAAAAATCAGGCCAAGACCGGCAACGAGAGGGGTAATTTTTCTGTTTTCCACTTTTAATTTTTGTTTTAAAAAAAACCCCGCTATTTTTGCGCACCTTGCTCGATTGAGCGGTATTTTGAACATGAACTTGACATCGATCGCCATAACCGTATGAGCATATGCCTAAATATAGACGTTAAGATTAGTTGTTTTATGCTCGTATACATGTATGACACAGACAAGTATTGAAATTGATATTAACCATCTGGAGATGGATTAATCTATAATACACGTTTCCTCATAGACCCCAGCCTGGGATATCTTGCAATATGGGCAGTCTCAAACAGCTATTCCACTTGTATTTCAAGCCAGTATTATGAACTATAGTTTTGATCTTCTATCTTTTTACTTGCAACCTATGTTCCTATGTGGTAAAATCGTCAAAGTCAGCAATTTATAATCACTCATTTGTGAGCAAGCCTATATAGTTATCCGCATTCGTACTAAGAAAGGTTACAATAAATTGAATTCTCTGACAATAAACCAGAAACTATTTATGTTATAGTGAAGTTCACAGTAAGGCATTAATCATAATATAAATAATGTGACGTAAAACAAAATTGCAATTTAAGTTCCCATCAGGACTCGGAATCGGACTCGGACTCGAATGTCCAGGACTCGGACTCGGACTTGGACTCGGACTCGGACTCGGACTCAGACTCCAGGGACTCGGACTTGGACTCGGATGGGATGGACTCGACTACAGCACTGCTTCTACTACAACAATTACTACTACTACTACTACTACTGCTACTACAACTACTACAACTACTATTACTACTACTACTACTACTACTACTACTAAATAGTAAGGACGATTTGAGCCATACAAATGATAAGAAAGTCATTTTTAAGAAAAAATTACTTTGTTCGGTTATAATGCCTAACATCGCTAAACAGGATAGCCCTCAGACTAGAAATCCAAAGATGCACTTGAAAGATCTTCCCAAACTGAGAAGATATAAATGTACAAGTCCTGACATGTACAAGCCTCCTGCCCCCCCCAAAAAAAAATCTTATTTATAATGTCCATGTAGTTTGAATTTGAAGAATGCCAATCAAAGTCAAGTTTAAGTTAGTGTATATAATGGGTATACCTTTCAAACAAACCATCTCTAATCCACATGAATGTTAACCAGTCCTTGTTTGTATCATCTCTCACAGATTTCAAAGAATTCTAACTCAGAGAGACGCAAGGGAGCAAAGAGGACATATGATGCTATCAAATCTGGTCATGCTAAAGGTGAAAGGAGGATTTATATTTATCTACCAGAAGAAAACAAACATGAGGGACATCCTGTTGGCAAGGTTATACCCTATTTCTACCTCTCAAGATTCCATTTGTATTCATGATATTAAATTAATTAATGATTGAGTCTATTTCATTCTTATTTACTCAGAATGTTATTTTCTATTTTCATATTTGGTTATTCCTACTTAGAATTTTTCAAAAATTGTCTGTTCTCTTGAGTACAGGTATATTTATACATCTTGAATTATTTTTTTTTTATAAACAATCCAAAGATGCCTTAGTTTTATTGCCTAATATAATAGAATCTAAGTGCATTCGACATTAGAACTATGTTTAACAATGGACATCATCACAATGAAGATAGACGTTTGTGAGACCATGGTGAGGATCCACTATGGAGTATAATTTGTGAAATGAAAGATTACTGAGTATATTCAACTAATACGTTGAGCAGGTGTAACAAATTGTAATTGTGTGTCTATGGTGAATATCATAATGTAGATATGTGGAGCTAGACAGAGAGTGGACCATCGAATCATTGAATACATTCAGCGCATGGTTGGAGCAGGGGTGACCAGTCTAGTAATTGTATGTCTATGGTGAATATCATAATGTAGATATGTGGAGCTAGACAGAGAGTGGACCATCGAATCATTGAATACATTCAGCGCATGGTAGGAGTAGGGGTGACCAGTCTAGTAATTGTTTGTCTATGGTGAATATCATAATATAGATCTGTGGAGCCAGACAGAGAGTGGACCATCGAATCATTGAATACATTCAGCGCATGGTAGGAGCAGGGGTGACCAGTCTAGCGGAGATGAAGATACACGTAGAGAGGTTTGTCTCAGGAGCTTTGTTCAGTGGCAAACAGATCCCAGATCTGAGTAACAGAAGATATTTTCCTGAAGATAGTGATATAAGGTGAGTTTGATTTCTCTTTTCTCTTTCTTCCCCTACTCTATCTTTTATTCTCAGTAATAGCAGATACCGTCCTGAAGTTACAGATTTTAAGGAGATCTCATTTCCTCTCTCCTTTTTTAATAATTTTTAACTCTATATTCTATTTTGACGTCAGAAAATAGAAGATACTATCCTGAATATAGTGACATAGGGTGAATTCATTTTTCTTTCTTTCTTACTCTATCTCCTCTTCTAAATTCAGTAATAGAAGATATTTTAGTATAATAGTAATATTGAGTGAGTTTCCTTTTCTGTCTCTTTGTTTCTTTATTGTATTTCTATTCTGATCTATGGAAGAAAAGATCTATTTTCTGGAAGATAAACATATAAGTTGAGTCTCACTTCCATTTTCTTTCATTCTATATTTCCTTTTAATGTTATCTCATTAATGGGAAATGATAAACTTCTTTTATTACGAAAGTTTCATTCTTTTGATTGTTACCTGTTCAGATATCATATGTACACAGCAGAAGGTAAGAAGAGAAACACTCAGACTGATATAGAGATGGATATTATCCAGTGGTTAAAGGACGATCCAGAACAACGCTTCTTATACAGGAGAGGATCTAAGAAGGTAGAAACATTTAATTTGTTGCATGATGATGGCATAGTTTTTCTGAATGATTTCCATGATAAAAGTATAATACAATCATAATGTGTTAAGCACAATAGAATTGTATTTAAACCTTTCCAGGAGATGAAGTTTTTATGAACGAAAATAAATGTTCTTCTAATTGGCAGTTCTGATATTTTTCTTTTATAACTACCCTTCTTTCAATATAACAACATGTATCTGAAAAGAAAGGGAATCAATAAAATCAGTCAAACCGCAGGTCCCCAAAAAGTGCTCTATTTTATTTCCAGTTTTGCTTGACTGGGTCAGTCTCTGAATACATAATGAGCAGGAATCCCCGGGAACATCTGATTTCCAAATGATTGAATGGACTGATTAACATTTACTGATTCTCATGATTTATACATCAAATAAAAGAGGAGGAATTAGAAATTCATGACATACTATATTTGTCTATCAAAAATGTGACAAAATTGGTGAAAAATAGTGCTATTTTATGACCAAAAAATGGAAATGAAATGAAAAGTAAACCTGTAAAAAACTCACATAGTTTTATTATGAGCCAGGCTGAATTTGACATGAGTGTAAAGGGCAATATCTATACTTTACAAATATTGAAATAATATGTATGTACACTTAATGACAGGGTCAGGATCCAGCAAAATGTAACCAAAGTACACATTGTGTCCTTCAAACAGTTGATTTCAGGTCTCTGATTGGTTACTTCACAAGCCCTTTTCCAAAAATAGATCAACATGTTTGTCACAGCCAGGACCATGTTTGCACAAGAGGTCAAGAGTTCACCGAACAGGTGGCATGTGGTTTCAAATATCGCGCCATAATCTTGCAGGGTGGCCTTGCCAGCCAATCACAGTGCTAGGATTCTATGGTCTTGACAATTTCAAGGATAAATTATGTTCTTGGGTTGAATATTGCTGGATCCTGACCCTGTCATAAATGTATGGATGTTTTAAATATGATAACGTAAAAGATGAAACTTCAACGCTTCCATACATATATGCATTTTAATAGTGGCTCATATACTTCTTATATGTCTTTTATTGACTTGAAATCTTATAAAGAAAAGTATTTTGTGTCACTATTTTATCACTTATTTTCAACTACAATTCCTTTGAATTATAACTTAAACATGGTATGTCTGCATTGATAAACTATCCATATATCTTTCCAGAAAATTTGATGAGCATAGCATTAATATTTCTTGATATAATTAACTTTGAATATGACCATGTAAAACAGCCCACTGGCTACAAGGAGAGTGTGCCATTACAGGCACTGGAAATAAAATCAGCCCCTTTTGCTCATTTGCATACGACCTGCGGTCTGACTGCAATTTGTCATTTTGTATGGAAAACAATGATTTTGAACTTTTCATTGTATTGTCATTTTAAGCATTTTAATGCTTATTTCATCCTAATGTGGAAACTCATGTTGACACATCATAAATTGGCATACATGTAGGTTGTGCAGGAAGCTATCTTTCTTTAATGAATTGAAGTACTGTAAGTGAGCAAAAACAAAATTGCAAAATAATCCTTAAAGGGTTAATGATTATAATCTGTGCTGTACCTTTGCAGCCAATAAATATTGCTCAGCATACATGTACATATTAAGCCCGTTTCGAGTACTCGATTAACCGTGTACTCGCCCGATAGGGTCACTACTCAACTAATGAAATTTCCATCGACTACTCGGTAACATAGTTGGAACTTGTGAATAACCCCCCAAAACCTCTAATTCAGAATAAAATATAGAAATTTATCACTTAATTGTTAGTTCTAAGATATCTTAATATCATTTGAATCAATAAAATTCACACGAGAGTGTTTCTTTTCGGTAGCTAAGTTCTCGAGGATCGAGCAGTAAAAACAAAGTCTGGCTATGTATGCTCCCGCTACATCGGAAGCTACAGTTATAAGCGGGTGTGTGAGCCAGCCGCACACACATCGGTCACCGTATACACCGTATAGCTCACCGTGTAAGCGAGCTCCTATCAAGTTTTTGCAAAAATGAAAGGACGCTTATCAGCACAGAATATTTTCAAGATTGCAATAGATGAAAACAAAACGACACTGAAATACTTCTTACTTGCTAACGCGCGCTTCTTCGTTGCCGACGGGTCATGCACGGGCATGCCCGTGTCGATTTGACGAGGGCATTGAATTTGATGTCGATCGCACGCTCAGAATGTGCACAATTTCAATACGGAGAAAGATGAATGGGATTTCGTGTACTAAAACGCTCCGAACCCAACTGTACTTCCGGGTACGAGCGCCACCTCTTGGCGACTGATAAACAACTGCAATATGATGATTACGACTGTGATGAAAAGGGGGAAGGAAATGACGATCTATTTCGCTTTATTTTACCTTGATTTTAATTTAGTCTTCACGAAAGTAGATAGGAGGAGATAATTTGCATTGCTCTGAATTTTATAACCAACACTGATCGTTTTAAACTTGTTTAATTTCAACATTTAAATATGGAAATTGGACATTAGTTACGGTAGTTGCACAGGCAGTTTGGGACTGGTTTCATGGCTTTACGCTGGTGCTCCGGCCTAAAAAGGTTGCGGGCTTCGGGGCCGGAGCGGTCGGCCTGTCTTATTGGCAATATCAATATACCGAGTAGTCGATTACTCGTCCGAAAAAATGTCCGAGTAAACGACTACCGAAAATGGCCTTTCAAAACGGGCCTAGTACATATACATGTATATATACAATCTCCTAACAGTTCAGATGAATACTATACATGTACACTGTATGTAGGTTGTTCAAAAGGATGTCCCAAGTGCTTTTACCTGCATTTTGCCTGCATAACTCACGTAAAGAATTTGTGAAACAATAGTTTAATTGGCACTACTATGTGGATTGTGCCCAAGACCACTTTAACTTTATTGTACTGGAGTGTGTGCGCGCGCGTGTGCACCGTGCATGTGTGTGTGTGCTTGTGCGTGTGTGTGTGTTTGTCCAGTTATTTATTACATCTCTTTTCTTTCCTATTCCACAGCCTCATAAGTCAGATGGCAACACATCCACCCCAACACAATTCAAACAGCAACAACAGCAACATCAATCAATACCACATCAGCAGTCATCATCAGATTTCAGTTTTACCCAGCAACTGTCACTACTCCATACATCAAATCAGCCTGACATACAACCACCTTCAACTCATGAAGCTCTCTCAAACAGGCTGCCTCCTGAACATCGGCAGAAAAGACAAGATATTGATCAACACCTAGACTTCTTTTATAACAAACAGTCTCTCCATGGGCTCCCTCCACCTTTAGCACATCAACAACAGTTTCATATGCAACATCTACAACATATACAACAAGCTTACCACAGCAACAGAGCAATCAATCATGACACATCCCCTCCCCCACTACAACAACAATCTATATCACAGCAGCAACAGATGCCGTTGTTACATCCTCAAAACTTGCAGTGCTTTCCACACGTTCTTTCTGAGGGAACATCACTACAACATCATGAAGTGTCTCCTCCTGTCCTTCAGAGCCAAACCTTGATGACATCCACTGGGGCATTACAAAACAGACAACACCTCCAACAACAAGAATCATCTCATCTCAGTCGACAGAGCCAATCTTCTCAACAACAACAGCAACCTTCAACTCAACTGCAACAACAGGCTATGCAAGTACCAGAAAGTGTACCACAACAAATACAACACATGCAACATTCTCAACAAGTGCAATATCCACAAGTAAAATTAGCCATGCCTTCAGGGAACACTATGTTGCTGGTGCACCAAACAATCTGGCAGCAGTATTTGTTGGCAAGATATGGCAATGAGTTGTGCATACTGGATCCTGTATTCAGAACTACGGGGTAAGTGAGACTATCAAAATTACTTTTGCAGTTATGTTAAAGATCAATGTATGTTCAGTTCCGGGAGCAAAATGAGATTGCAATGAAATTTGTTAAATATATGACCAGGCACCACAAAACCACCAAAAAGTCGCACTTTATGATTTTCAGTTGAGCTCAGTAAAGGTGTTTTTGGTCGGCATGGTCAAATTTCAGTTTTTGGTATTTCCTGAAAGAGTATACCTTTTCTATGTAATTTCAAAATTTGAAGGTACAAAACATTCTAAAAGTAGTTTTTTTACAGTTTTTAGTAGACCTACACATGTATCTTTATCTTCTCTGGATTTTGTTGTATTAGTTTTCTTTGATAATAACCCTGAATAATTGTCTGATTTTGATCTCCCATAACTTTAAAACAAAGTGAACACTTGTATTGATACTTGTCCAATATAAAGAGCAGGATGTGCTTAATTAGTATACCAAGTTTTAGGAAAATCTGATGATCCCTTCATAGAAATTTCTATTGAATTCTAATCCTCCTTTTGTCATATTTGCACAATACCTTGCAAGTCAGAGTGCTTCAATAGACTGCAAACTTTAAACCCTTACTTCTCATATAAAGTAACATACTGTGGAACTGGACATTCTACAGTGGGTCAGGAACATCCAATGCTAATAAGTTTCTGAATCGGACCTTGACTAAAAATTCATATCTGGCGACTCTTTGGTGGTTTTGTGGTGCCTGGTCACATATGGCCTTATATAGATTGTTAGTGTGATTTAAATTGTTCAGTTCTAGACATTTTGATGCTTAAAGCCATGATTTCTGATGAATTCAATGTAAATTTTAGAAAGAAACTTCAATTTTGAGGCTATTGCTCCACACTGTCAACGCTATAAGCTCACATCTAACTAAGCACACCAATCCTATGGATACTGTGCACCCATATCTACAGGTGTATTGGTTTCTCTCATAATGGGTCATCTTACATGTATATGACTACACTGTATGTTGCCTGAAATAAATTAACACTTTTTTGTTATTATTTTAACTCTTTTCATACGAGGTGCTCGCTGCCAATATTTTTTGTACTTGTCAAGACAAACTGTGACTATCAGGTTGTAGCAACTTTTCTAGTGGAAGAAGCAAATCAGGGATTAATTTATGAGGCCCTATCTGTTCTCAAGGAGTGGAACCCCTCGTGGCTTCCAGCTAACTTCCTGACAGATGTTGCACAAGAGGACTTGAATGCTGTCCAACAAGCATTTCCAGGTCAGTCTAAAGAACTACATTTAAGTTTATTGAATTTGGTGTTACTGGATGAATTTGAATCTTTTTATCTCTCCCAATACCGTTTATCATGAATTTTGGTCTAATGAATATGAATATGAATGATTTGTTGTTCCTTTGCAGGTTACTCTGTTTATTTCTGTGATCATCATCGTCAGCATGCATGGGATCAATGGCTAAACTCAGAGTCCAGTGAGCTACGGACTATCAAGCACAATGTCCAGACTATGCTTGACCGTATAGCCAATGCTTCAACTGAGGGGGAGTATATGTCGGCCATTGTTCATCTACAGGGCAGTCAGGCTTGGACAGAGCATAGTAGTCTAAGAGACTGGATGGGAAAGTTCTGGCTTCCTGTGCATCATGTAGGTGTGCATTAATATTATGAGCAAGTGGTCGATTTTATATTATAATTTATAAACATATTATAATATGATATTTAGGGCCCTGTCTTAGTGGTGTATGTGATTGATTCAAATTGATCACAAATTGCTCTGAATAAAGTGAGGCTGAAGCCATTTAACCTGATCATGTCATTTTTTGAAAAAAATTATGGATGCTTTTACTTATCTTTGTGTTACTGGTTATCTCCTATTTTAGAGGTGGGTGAGAGCATTCCGAAGGCAGAGTTTCATCAAGGCAGTCAACACCTCATCTGGTATTGGTCTTCAAAACAAAGCCTTCAAAGAATGCTGTCTTCAAGCTGAAAAACAACCCAAACTATCCCAACTCATGAGTGGTGTTCTTTATAGATTCCTTCCAAAGAACAAATCTTGGTAAGCGATATACATTGTAGCAGAGAGAGGGGTAAATAAGTTTAGATATATAGTCACTATTCAGAAAGAAATGTAAATTGGTGAATAGCAATAAGGTGTCACTGAAAAAGAAAAATCGCTTTGATATACTTCCTATGACAGCACATTTATTAAAGTGATTACATAGTAAAAAATAATTTAAACAACCTGTATAAAATTTTATACAACCTTTGTTTACTATATGAACTGATCAGGTGGTTGTCTATAAGTAGTTTAAACATGAGGTTGTTTAAAAGTTTTATACAGCTTATGTTTAAAAATTAGTTTTAAACTGCTGATTGTTTGAAAAAAATTGTACAATTCTGTTTAAATTTTTTCACAACTATTGTAAATACATTCAAAGTTGTTGTTCAAAATAATTTTTAAAACACTATACAGATGTGTTTAACATACACGGTTGTTTAAGGCTGTTGTGCACAAGTAAGTTTTAAATGCCAGAGCTGATTGATAAGTTCAGGGGTAAGCATTTAGACTAAATATATTGTAATCTGATTAAGTTTATACTCAAGACATATTTGTGCTGCCGTGACATATGATGTCTAGATTTAGACCACATTCACAAAATGAATTATAATCTAAACCTCCAACTTTGCAGCGCAGCCACGAGGTTCACTGTGTGCAACTTAAACTGCGCTGTGCTGGAAGGGCGACTTGCTACATTGCAGGTCTAGATCATAATTTATTCTGTGACTGTGGCTTAGTTCTAGACATCGTACAGATGTCATGGCAGCACAAATATGTCTTGAGTATAAAGTGGATCAGATTACAATATATTTCGTTGAAATGCTTACCTCTGAATGTATCAATCAGCTCCGGCATTTGGAACTTCTGCAACATGTCAACCACAGAGTCATCCACCATGATGAAGCCGGCCGTGTTTGGCGTAGAAGGAAACCTGTCTAGCGCGAATTTTTTCAATCTTATCTTTTAAAACAATGTTGTTTAAAAGATTATTCTACAATATCATTGATGTCTTAAACATCGTTTGTTAAAAATACAGGGTCTGTCTTTTAAACAATATTGCTTAAAATTTAAGCAACACAATTTTAAACAGCGAAAATGTAAACAGCGTTTTTGCTGTGTACGAATTAGAAAAATTTAAAAAGGAGCTAGAAATGGAAAGGTATGAAGAGAATTTTGGACATAGGATTCAATTTAAATGGAAGTGCATTTTCTTTTCTTTAGATAAGATGGAATCAGTAAATGAATAGATAGATGATATGACCCAAGATGTGGAAAGAGGATTCTAGTCTTAATGAAATCTATGTGTAGTAGAATGTTTGTTACAAGAGTTAGAGCTAAGATTAAGGATCTACATTTATATCTATTTTTGACTACTGTAAGTACTTACGATGTAATTTCATGATACTTAAATACAGTTTTACAGTGATGAAGTTACACCCAGTGACCCAGTCAAACTTTAATGTTGTTCTTCAATGTAGGTATTTCCAATGTAACTCAAAGGCAGATGATGGATGTCGTAAGTACAGTCCCTCTATACCCAGCTTCCTTCATAAAAGACCAAGGTGTTTCCTCAAGACATGTCTACAGCAGTGGAAGGCAGCAAGAACTATCCCATCAGATTATATCAAGCTCCTAGATGAAAGCTGTGGCATCTTCCACATCCAGTCAACCTCTGCAGCCAACCCAACATCGGACCGCATCACAGTCAATATGATGCGTCCAGATTGTAGTTGTAAAACATGGGAGAGATCTGCCCTGCCTTGTAAACATATCCTAGCTATCATCATACATGACAATTCATGGTCATGGGAGAAACTACCATCTTCATATACCAAATCACCCTATTTTAACATTGATTATGACTTTGTTAATAAAATTTGTGGTAATTCTCCCATCGTAGCACCACTATCAGCAGAGGCAGACATTGATCAACCTCATATCGGAGATTCTGAACAAGGCATTGTAGCTGACATCTTGGATGCCATACCCTTAGAGAAGGGCGATGCTTTGGAGCAGGATGATCCGAGTCGTTCCAATGAGACAAGTATTCCTGGTCCAGATGACACACTAGACCAGGACCAAGACCAGCAACTAGACCATGCCCCAGATTTAGTTCTAGGAAGGTGCCAATCAGTACTGGATAGACTGTACTCAAAGATAGCATTGGTAAAGGAGAAGAGTACTTTAGACACTGTGCTTTCCTTATTAGACAAGACAGAGATTGCTATAGACAGATCCATAGTAAGAAATACAATCCCAGAGAGTATAAGCCCAAGACCAAAACAGAGAAAGTTAACAAGGAAAGGTGCTCAGAAATAGGGTGGACAGGTCTAGAGGAGTTAAAGGGAAGCTTGAGTTCTGGGAAGGGTAAAAAATAATTTGTGAGCTTTCTCATTCTTATTATTTTAGTTCAGAAGATTATAGCATAGTACATGTAGATATGTCCCCTGAAAAGAAATCCTCTTCAATGCCCTCACATTCAAAATGTGACAAGAAACAGCTGATTCAGGCCAAACATTTGTGTGTAGTCCCATATACATATTTCTGAGTGCAGTGCATATGAATCTCAGTAGGATTGAGTCAATTTCTTATCATTTTGGTGATTCCAAAACCTTGCAGCATACACCAAATCTTATGTGCTATATAATCAACCTTTCCCAGTTGCTTTGAGACAGTTTCTCTTGCATTTCAATATCATGACCAGAACTCAACTTTATGTTTAAATGTAATGGTTAAAAAAAAATCTTCAAATAAACATTGCACTATACCAAGAGGAAACAGAGATTACTTCTTTTTTCTTTTTTCTCCACTTTTAAAACAATATACAATTAAAGTGACAGTAAACTGAACCTCCTACTGGTGCCATCTTTTAATTTTTAACAGGATATGAAAAGTGTCTGTGCCTCTCATTTTCCCATCATGCCCCCATTCTAGTTTGTAGAAGCTTAGAATGTACCTGTAGGCAATTTTCCACATTAGCAAAGTCAAAAATATAGTTTGAAATATAAAATGTGCCTATTATCCAAACAAGCTGTTTGTCAAAATTCAAAATAAAATGCAATTAATTTTCAAATTATAATCTTAAATAGCAGTCACTGTAAGGTGGCCCTGTTCAATTTCTACCAGTTTAATGCCACTTTAATTTACTAGGTCAGTGAAGTCACTCATATTTAATAAATTAATACAAATACAATCACGGACAGATATAATTTGAGGACTTTAGGATGCATTTGACTGACAGACCAGTTCATAAATTATGTGTCTAAATTTCTGCTAAATTACCGTGTGATGAACTGTTGTATTTTCATGTTATTGTATGTCAGGAATAAGATTACAAGTTTTATTTATTACAGATGTCAGGGCAAGATATTAGGTGGTTTGAACGTTAAGTGTGATTTGCAGTACACTTAAAATGAACTTGACTTGGATCATAGAAGTACATGTATGCCTTTGTTTCAAAACTACATGTACTATGCTGTAATAATAAAACATGAATTGAAGGACCAGTACATGTACATGTAGTAGTATGCATCATAAGCTAGATCTAAGCTAATGAGTGTGCAAATCTAACTATAAATACATTTGTAGTGAGTTTTCTTAAATGTGAGTTTACATTCTGTATGATTAGTGAAAGGAAATAAGATAAGAGCACAAAGAATCTCTGGAAAGCACCTAAAGAGCCATTATAGAAATACAATAAAATAAATCCTTGTGTGAAGTCTGAATTTTACTACAGCAAAATTCAAAGAAATAGAAGTACATGTACAGTAAAACTTGTTATAACAAACGACAAAGGAAATGACCTCTTTATATCGAAACCTTGTTATATCATGGCTATTTAAAAACAGTAGAATACAAAGAAGTGGGACTGGCAAAATGACCTTGTTATGAGTTTTTTAGAGTGTTCTGGAGGTTCCACTGTAGGTCTACCTGCTTAAGAATTAAAGTTACTTTGTGTTTGTTGTATTTTGCTGCTTTTTTTTCTTATTAATCACAAACTTCAGCTTCTGGTCTTTCTTGTCTCTCTTAAACATTGGATTTTATTCTCCAAGACACCCTCCATTTTTTCCTCTGTAAAACCAACCAATCTGGCTTCATGAGTTAAAGTCAGGATCTACAGATGTAGAAAAAAACAAAAACAAAAAACAAAATAACAATGTCTTATTAATTGAAGATTCTCACTATTGATATCCTTATGCACTTCAAATAGAGTTCAAGCTCCTAGTGCATTCACATGGTGAAAACCCTTTAAAATAGTTTTTTAAATTTTTTGTAAATCTTTATTTTCATAGAGCTTGTTTGAAAGTGGTTTATGATTACGTCAGGAGTTATTACATTATCGGTGTAGTACTTCTAAGTTAATTGTCAATGCAGTATTACATAATTATACAGTTAATATATATATTGTTCAAAAAGCTGAGCATTAACCCATAAAAATCATTTCAAATTTGCAATTTTTTGTCATTTACATGTCCTAAGTCAAATTTTGCATAAGTCGAACTATTTTTTATGGTCCCAGCAGATTCGACTCAATTGTATATAACTCTGTATTTATGTCAAACTGAAGAAGTATTTATAGAGATGAATCTTGCCAATAAACAGTACTTGAACAATGCAAGAAATGTGTGGTCGTATAATTGTAGTTTTCCTTTTTCAACCCATGGATTGTATATGCAAGAATCTAAAATATATCTCCCAGATTGGATGAGTCTAGTTGATACAGTAGAACCTCCTTATTAACAAACTCCTTAAGACCAAAGAAGTTACCTCTTTTTAAATTACCACTGTAAAAATCAAAAGATTTCTACACCTCTAACCTGGGCCCTGTAATGCAAAGGTTTGCATGAAATCAGTTGCAAAATGGGAGTAGCAAATCATGATCATCATGGCAAGCAAATATTGTTCAAAAAGCAGAGCAATAACCCATCAGAATCGTTTTTTCAAATTTGTTATTGATTCCAAACCTTTGTGTTACAGGCCTAGAAGTTTATCAAAATAAATCCTTTTTAGATCGAATGACATTGAATGATGATGATACACATGAAGGGTTAAGATAATGATCAAATTATGATAATCTTGACAATGTTTGTCGACAATTATCATGATCATAAAGCCCAAGTCACACTATAGTGGCAGCCAATCGCTGACTAAAGTGAATCAGTTCATCATCTGTGATTATGCATAGAAGGGTTTATAATACCATTATTTCTCCATTGAGCTGCTGATTCCATTATTTCTACAAGGCAGTCTTGAAAGGGTGTTCGTTAGTTGACGACTGGTCGCCACCCAATGAAACATTGTCAGTGTTTCATCAAAAACCTTTTGCCAAACAAACTGGACGGCAGAAGATTTTTTCATCTTTAAGTGGTTGTACAGTATAAGGGTAGGCGACCAGTCTGCAACCGATCGGTGACTGCGCAACTGATAGGAGACACATCGGAAAGTAAAACAATATTTCAAATTTCAGGGTTTCAGTCAGCAGTGTTTGTTTATGCAGCTTTTTCTACTGTGCTGGTCAGCGCCACTCTTGTGCGACTTGGGCTTTAGTAGTGTGGCGAGTATTTTAATAATTTGAAACTACAAAAAGAAAACACCTCAAAACTATAAAATGTAGTTTTATAATGCTAAGCATCAATGAATTATATTTGTTTTTAAACAAAACATATGGAACAATGCATAAGCACAGTACCATTAACAAATCTTGACTTTTAAAGTAATTAAGAACAAAACTTAGGCATATAAATAATCCATTTTATTTCTCCTTAATATTGTATCCACAGATTAATATTGTATCCACAGAACAGACTTGCAATATAAAGCAAATGTGTTCACTCCTACACTTAGTGTTGCGGTTTTGTACCTCCAATTTATCATCCTTTTAGAGTTGATTTGATGGAAACCATATATAAGATTTGATACATAACGTACACTATACAGTGTAGCTGTGCTACACCAATGAACTATTCTGAACTTTTGCCATTTTCATCTAAAAATACATTCTTAGATACGTCTCATGACAAAATCCCAGTTCTCATTGGATTTCATGAGAAATTCATTGCTGCAAATTTTTCATTTCAAAATGATTTGTTATAATGATTACAGGAATCTTTATTTATCTGAAGAATGTATACTTATAATCATAGATTTACAGAGCCATTGAAAAAAAATAGACAAGGGTCTAGCTTGGTTTCCCTTGAAATCTAAAAAGATCCATCCAATGAAAAAAAGAGCCTCTCAATCAAAAAAATCCATCCAATGAAAAAAAGAGCCTCTCAATCAAAAAGATCCATCCAATGAAAAAAAGATCCATCCAATGAAAAAAAGAGCCTCTCAATCAAAAAGATCCATCCAATGAAAAAAGAGCCTCTCAATCAAAAAGATCCATCGAATGAAAAAAAGAGCCTCTCAATCAAAAAGATCCATCCAATGAAAAAAAGAGCCTCTCAATCAAAAAGATCCATCCAATGAAAAAAAGAGCCTCTCAATCAAAAAGATCCATCCAATGAAAAAAAGAGCCTCTCGATCAAAAAGATCCATCGAATGAAAAAAAGAGCCTCTCAATCAAAAAGATCCATCCAATGAAAAAAGAGCCTCTCAATTAAAAAGATCCATCCAATGAAAAAAAAGAGCCTCTCAATCAAAAAGATCCATCCAATGAAAAAAAGAGCCTCTCAATCAAAAAGATCCATCCAATGAAAAAAAGAGCCTCTCGATCAAAAAGATCCATCCAATGAAAAAAAGAGCCTCTCAATCAAAAAGATCCATCCAATGAAAAAAGAGCCTCTCAATCAAAAAGATCCATCCAATGAAAAAAAGAGCCTCTCGATCAAAAAGATCCATCCAATGAAAAAAAGAGCCTCTCAATCAAAAAGATCCATCCAATGAAAAAAGAGCCTCTCAATTAAAAAGATCCATCCAATGAAAAAAAGAGCCTCTCAATCAAAAAGATCCATCCAATGAAAAAAAGAGCCTCTCGATCAAAAAGATCCATCCAATGAAAAAAAGAGCCTCTCAATCAAAAAGATCCATCCAATGAAAAAAGAGCCTCTCAATTAAAAAGATCCATCCAATGAAAAAAAGAGCCTCTCAATCAAAAAGATCCATCCAATGAAAAAAGAGCCTCTCAATCAAAAAGATCCATCCAATGAAAAAAAGAGCCTCTCAATCAAAAAGATCCAATGAAAAAAAGAGCCTCTGAATCAAAAAAATCCATAAAATCATTGAATGATAAAGAAGTCCAATTAGGGTGGAGAAAAAAACATAGCCATATTAGATAAATTTCTGGATTTTTTTATACCCTGCACACAGAAAAATCATTTATATAATAAGCCTTTCCAAAGCAAGTAAATGAATAGATACTGATTATGCTGACCATTTTATGTAAAATACAAATAAATTGGCCTCACTGAAATGTTCAAGAATAATGAATAAATTCATGTTTTTCCTCATCTTTCAATTTCAAAAGTTTTACAATCAAGAGAATGCTCCAATACTACATGATACAGTACAAACAAATAATACATGAAATATCAGACTATCTGTACTTAATAAATGACATTGCTGTATGTCTGAACCACATATTAAGATCATTTGGTAAAATAATAATTTAACCTTCATACAAACTTTGACTGAATTAAAACAGCATATTGTGTACAATTATTGGTGACTGAAAGGTTATTGGAATCCTTTGGTCTGAATTGCCATTGTATCATGGAACAGAAATATGTGATAATTTTAACAAAAACATAATCAAAACTATAAATACCCATATGAATGGCATAATGTGATGAAAAAGATATCTTTACCTTTCATTCTTGATTTTTATGAGATGGAAGTATAGAGATGGATGGATTAAGTCAACAGGATGATGCAAGGTGACTCTCTTCATTAATTTGCTTGTATTATACAGAATAAACTATTTGGGGGCCTGAATCAGTCCACTGCACCATCATGTTGATATACCTTACCCATCTAAAAATTAATAAAACATACCACTGAGTTTGCATTGCTATGCAGAGTCTCCAATAAATCACCTCATTATGGTACTTATGAAAACCAAACTTTAACAAGTTTTTTCTCTTCAGGTGAACAAAATTAGTTATATCTTTTATATAATATTTCATTCCACTCAAAGAATATAAGTGAAAGTGTGGTGTGGCAATCATTGTTTACAATTCTATTTTTGCAATGAATTTGACTACTGTGACTTCCAATTCTTGAACTAAAAGGAATTTCAGGACTGACCAGATCAACTACATGTAACTGTTAGAAAGGAATGACCTACAAGAATATTTACCTACCATGTAAATGAACTACATCAAGGGCCATCTATCTTTACTGTTAATCTACCTAGTTATAGTTAAAGTCTTTATGAGCTCCAATCTTCTCATCTTCCAGCTATCTGATCTGATGTTGAACATTATCATGAAGATCAGTTTTATGGTCCTTAGGATTGGCTTGAGCTTCATAACTTACCAGCAAAATACCCTGTCTTGGAGCCTGCAAAGAAACAAAAAAACATGTTGACTGGACAATCATTCAATCACAGACGTATATCTAAGACAAAAACATGTTGACTGGACAATCATTCAATCACAGATCTATATATCTAAGGCAAAAACATGTTTGCTGGGCAATCATTCAATCATAGATCTATGTATATCGAAGGCTAAGCAAAGAAAATTTTCATCAGAGACAACAAATCATCAGATAAATGACATGTGCTTTTCTGGATTGGGATCTTTTAATTTTATTGTTCTATGCTGACATTTGATCTGTAGAAAAAAGTCTGCAAATGTAACATATGCTTTCCTATTTCGTATAATCGCTCACTTGTGTATAATCAAAATTTGTCACTAAAAAGAGGTACTAAATGTAGAAGAAAAAATTAAAAGGTGGAATCTGAATAAGGAAATGAATACATCAGAGTACAGGAACATGACATGAACATGAATGTAAGAAGATTACACATGATACAAAGCCTAGACAAGAAAGAAAATAACCCCGGGGGGGGGGGGGGGGGGGGGGATGTCTCATTGAGAGCTGTACATCATCCGCGTAAATCACTTTCTGAAAAGCACCCTAAACGGGGATAGCATTAGGAGTAGTTTTGATACCATAAACAGGGAAACCCGTCTAACATCTATGATTTTTATACCCTTAACGGCGATTTTATATCTCGTGTGGTATTTTACATCCTATTTGAGGATTACATCATAGAACCTTTTTTAGCCAAAAAGGAACCCTAAAAGAAAATTAACCTAATTTGGAACACATTACCAAACTATATACCCCCGCCTTTTCTGCTGATCTTCTTCTTATCACCTCTGAATTTGAAAGCCTTTTTCTTGATTTTTGCTGTTTTTGATACCCTACATGCGTAACACAGGTTATTAGCCTAATGCTGAAAAAGTACTCTTTTTATCCATTTTCATGTACGCGGATGATGTACAGGCCTCAATGAGACATTCCCCCCCTCTCCCCCCCCCCCCCCCTCTCCTCCGGGGGGAAATAAGGAAAACAATATCATTAAAGATTCACATTCTGAAAGAATATCAATTATACCTTCATGTATTGCTCATCACTAAGCATAAGACCAATTTAATGTTATCCATATCACTGAACAATAATTTATAACTTTAAAATATGTTTTCCTTCTTCTTAATATGATAAAATACTTTGAAATATATGTATTCCTTCTTCTCATAACAGAATGACAGCTCTATTTATAAGATTGTCCTACAATCAGAATGCTTGCCAATTCAGTTGTCTCTAGTCTACTCACTTCTGTAAACTCTCCTTTAAGTCCAATGTAGTAGACCTTGGATGTATCTGCTCCAAAGTTTTTTGAGAAGTGAATGGATAGATGGTTCACATTGAAGAATCGGGCAGCTCTGTAAATAGCATACAAATCAAAACATCGTAAAAAGCTCTGTAAATAGCATACATATGAAAACATGCGTAAAAAGCTCTGTAAATAGCATACATATGAAAACATGCGTAAAAAGCTCTGTAAATAGCATACATGTAGAAAACATGCGTTAAAAGCTCTGTAAATAGCATACATATGAAAACATGACTGTGTAAAAAGCTCTGTAAATAGCATACATATGAAAACATGCGTAAAAGGCTCTGTAAATAGCACACATATCAAAATGTGCATAAAAAGCTAATCATTGGGTTGGGTTTGTGTAATAATTGACCATGTACACTACAATTATAGTATTCAAAATTTCAGAACTTTCAAAAATTGACATAAAAGGTATTTTAAAACTGTAATGCAAATTCACATCAGAAACTATTTCTAAGAATCAAATTTCCTGATATATTTGACAGTGTGATGCAGGGTTTCCCACAATTGAAAATTTATACATGTAAATACATGTATGAGCGCAAAGCGCACAACACGAGCGCGAAGCGTGAAGTCCTTGCGGCCAGGGTCCAGGGCCCTTAAGCGGGCCCTGGAAGCTCCGGGGTTTCTAGATGCTCTCTGGTGCAATCTAGCCCTATTTTTGAACATTACATGTTAGATTAAGAATCAAGATTTGTGACAATAATTTTTCCAATTCATTAAATGTGACCAGGCACAACAAAACCACCAAAAAGTCGCAATGTGTGATTTTCAGTTACAGCTCAACAAAGCACTTTTGGGTCGGCATGGTCAAATTTTAGTTTTTTGTATTTCCTGGAAGAATATACTTCCATATAGGTAATTTCAAAATTTGGAAGCACTAAACAATCTTCAAGTGATATTTTTTGACAGATTTTAGTACACATATGTTTGTCTTCTGTGGGTTTTGTTGTACTGGTTTTCTTTTTTCATGACCCTGAATACTTGTCTCACTTTGATCTTCCATAACTTTAGAACACAAAAAGTTCTTGTATCGATATTTGTCCAACATAATGAGCAGGATGTGCTTAATTAGTGTGCCAAGTTTTAGGACAGTCTGATAATCCCTTCGCAGAAATTTCTATTGAGTTTTAATCCTCCTTTTGTCACCTTTGCACAATATATCGCAAGTCAGAGCGCTGCAATAGACTGCAAACTTTAAATCCCCTTTTCTCACAAGTAACATTCTGTGGGACTGGGCATTCTACTCTTTATTCAGTGTGTTAGGAACATCCAATGCTAATGAGTTATACATCATTTTAAAGCTGAGAATCTCCTCTTTCAGAATCAGACCTTAACTAATAATTCATATCCGGCGACTCTTTGGTGGTTTTGTGGTGCCTGGTCACAAATTAAGTTTTCTTTTGCCCCTCATTGGAATGTGATGCAATAAATTTATTTGTTTTTGGCAACTCAAAGTGAGCAACTGAGTAATTTTCTTTTATTGCAATAAAACAACATGACGAAGAATGGTCACATACACACACCATACACACACACACACACAGACACACATGGATAATTCTTTTTTTTTCTGCCTTCTTCCTGTGCGCTTTTGGGGGGAGTGGACCTGAATAGAATTTTTTTTTTTTTTTAATTTCGCTGGGCTGGCTGTATGAATGAGCAGGTCTAATGCACGCATCAACATTTTGTGGGATCAGCGAAACGATGGAGAGTATACATACGTACATATACGCGAGCTTCGTATGTGCATATGTGCCGTTATGTTCTCCCGGCCAGCACCGGGCTGGATCGGGGTAGCAAGCCAGTGGCGTTCCGCTGTGCATTTGGCGGACGTATTTTGAATCAAGATAATCGTGGAGCAAATAAAACTTGTGTTTCATCAGTTCTACCTTTCATAAAATGACTGAAACCTCATTGTATGTATTATTGTATGTTCATAAGGTTTTAAGAGTTGTTGATTGTGGGAATTTCCGTGCGAGTCTCTGTTAAGGATCTGTTTCAATGTCTTAAATTTGTAACCTGTCGCTCATGATTTTAAACATGTCGCATGATTTTAAACATGTCGGGCCGAACGCGAAACCTGTCGGCGTTACATGTTAAAAGCCGTCGTGGAAAACCCTGGTGTGATGGCACTATTATTTGTTTTTATTTTCATTTATCTGACATTACTACATGTTTACAGGATACTTTTGTTATTTTTTTTTTGACAATGATATTTTGTTAGTTATGACCAAGACTTACTTGGTAGCATACTCAAGGTCTCCTGTAGAATCTCTATGCATCTCAAACAACTGATCAGGATCAGACTGAACATCATCAAATGTCATATGAGGTCTGTTCTTGTACCTGAAAAAATAAAAATAAATCATATTTCAAGGGTTCCTAAATGGAAAATGTGCTCTTATCAATAAGCCTAAGGTCTGACATACACGTAAGGAAGAAATACAATTAACTGAACCTGATTAAGTGAGATACAATTAAACTAAAACAATGCAAATAGTATAGACCAAATAGGCTACAAGAAATTAATCTTTCAATAATCTGTCCAATATATATTACCTTAAGGGACATGGCAAGACATTCTTTGAAAGTAACCCTATTTTTTAAATCTATCAAATTCATCTTCAGGTAGTATAATTTATTCAATCTTATATCCATTTTTTCTCTATCTATTAAGAATCTAGGTATGAAGATAAGGAATGAATGCTGGTCATCATAACTTCTGTAATTTGTATGAAAAGGATAGAATAAAACTCAACTTACAATCTCATTTCAGATGGATGGCTATCATCTTCTCCTCCAATCACAATGACACCCTTTAACTTCACATTGCCAGTGAATCTAGAAAAGAGATGTTATAAAAACACAAACATTCAATCTTCTCCTTCAATCACAATAATATCCTTTAACTTCACACTGCCCATAAACTTTCATGTACAGAGTCTGACATAAACATTCAAGTACCATACTTCACTTTTTCGGCCTAGTTAAGAAACGCATACATCAATAACCATAAACTGAAACAGTGCATTTGGGCAGCAAATCAAGAAATTAAAGGTAAATCAGTAACATTGCTCTTTTATAATCCAGTGTTGCTTTTTTTAAAAACTGAATGGTGATTGTTGTATTTATATTTACATTTAAAAATATTGTACTATTACAGAGATGCTCTGTGTTATACATGTATATTAAGCTAATCACTTCTTTAGAAATAAAAATATTTATATCCGTCATGAAAAGAATCTGAGCATTTGATTGGTCCAGTGCGTGTCATGTGACAAAATACAATCCATTACATCCCTTTTCATCAAAAATTCACTTGAGCTGCTCACACAACTCTTTTCAGAGATTTACCATTGCATAGTGCTAATAAAAATGCTTATGAAATATACTTTTAATATCATCATATTCAAAGAAAATTCCAAAAATTTGCAGAATTGCCTATACTATTTTACTTGCATCTATAATTTGTAGGAAAGCACTACATGTAATTGCTTTTAAAAAGAAAAACAAACATTCACCCTTTCTCCAGACTATGTCTAAAATACAAACTAGTTCTACTAAACTGACTAAAAGGGGGGAAAAAATGTTCTCTTCCCTGAACATTAAGAACTTCCTCATACTTACGGAATATTGAAAAGAAGTTCTTCATCATCATCACTCTCAACAAACTACATGTATAAAAAGAAAGAGAGAGAGAGAGAGACAAAGAGAGAATGAAACATTTCCCAACTACAGACATGGATAACATATTTTCTCAATGAAAGACGCCAGAGAGTTAAAGTCAACTCCGACTTGTCAGACTGGACTAAGGTAAGGAGTGGAGTTCCACAGGGGAGTGTCTTTGGTCGACACTGTTTGTTCTGTTTATTAACGACTTACCAGACGGCTTACAGCAAACTGTCAAGATGTATACTGATGACACAAAACTGTATGGCAAAGCCACCACGAAGAAGGACCTGCACTCTCTCCAAACAGACCCTCGTGACCTTGACCTTGAGCAGTTGAGATGTCTGACGAAATTTCCATCAAAGCTTAGTATAGATGGTGCTAGGCCAGTTGAGACCTCCACGTTTAGCATCAATGGAAATTCCGTCAGACATCTCCACCACTCTACCAAATAGTATGGTTTTGATTATGTTGCATCGCCAACAGCACGCGCACAGCCACCATTTTGAATCTGCATTACAAGAGGATCCATGGATATACAAACACTGGTGAGTTATCGAAAATTTCTTAAATCCTATTTTTCTAAGTATTAATCTTGTATTAATCAAAAAAATTGTTGAAAGATGCCAAAAGTCTCCCGAGGAGGAGACGCTATGGTGAAGAACCTGTCTGAAGCGTTGGCCAGTGGGAAAGTGATTTTACAGGTGCTTTTTCTGAACCTGCTACCCCAGCTAAATTGCAAAGGTGGATAAAAAAAAGCCTGGCTTTACTGGAGTGCATTTTTTTTTACACTCCAGGAAGTCTTCCAGACATCACAAGTTCACAACTGTTTCACACAAGAAGTTATGTCAACTTCGCTTAAGTCGATCTTGTCGGGACTGAGTAAAATGCGTCGACTTAGGCGATTTTGGACTTATGTGGAAGTCAAAGAAAATTCAGCTTACGCGTTGTCCCCAGCACCATGCAGCCGCGCCGTTGTCCTTGGCGCGGCTGGTTGCTTGAACAGTGTCATTACACTACAATTCTTATCCCATGCATGCCGTAGTTTTGTTGTGCAGACATCCAGAATATGAGAACATCCGAGGCCTGAGATTTTTTTTTCACTACAGACGATGCTGATACGGATCTCAAATATAAAGAAAATAAAACAAAATGCGTCAAAACTACCATTTTCTTTTAAAAAGAGGAAGTATGGTTTCTTATCATCTGTCATCAAATTGTGTACTTTCCGACGGCCTATTTTCGGGTCATCTTGAGCGATATGAATTTTTTTAAAGTACATCAAGTCTTCTCACTCTAACGATGCATATCATCCTGACGCTGGTAAAATAATTTATCTGATGCATGCTCTTTGATCATATCTTAAATGATGTTTGAAAATCAGTGTTCATAATAAAGGACTGAAAATGTATTGTGATGCGTTTCTGATAAAGTACAATTTCTATATAGCTTCTCACGACAAAGCATATGTGACCAGGCACCACAAAACCACCAAAAAGTCGCCTGATATGAAGTTTTAGTTAAGGTGTGATTCTGAAAGAGGAGATTCTCAGCTTTAAAATGATATATAACTCATTAGCATTGGATATTTATTACTCACTGTACAAAGAGTAGAATGTATAGTCCTCTAGAATGTTCCATCTGAGAAATAAGGGTTTAAAGTTTGCAGTCTATTGAAGCACTCTGACTTACAAGGTCTTGTGCTAAGATGACAAAAGGAGGATAAGAACTCAATAGGAATTTCTATGAAGGGATTATCAGATTGTCCTAAAACTTGGCATACTAATTAGGCACATCCTGCTCATGACAGTGCACAAGTATCAATGCAAGAACCTACTCTTTTTTTAGATTTATGGGAGATCAAAATAAGTATTCAGGGTCGTAAAATAGAAAAGTGATACAACAAAATCCAGAGAAGACAAACATAAGTCTAATACAAAATTGTCAAAAATACCACTTTTAAATTGTTTTGGTGCCTCCAAATTTTTAGATTACTAAGAAAAATGTATACTCTTTCAGGGAATATCCAAAACTAAAATTTGGCCATGCCAACCAAAAACACATTGATTGAGCTCTAACCGAAAATCACACAGTGCGACTTTTTGGTGATTTTGTGGTGCCTGGTCACATATCATTCTCTAACGACGCTGATAAAAATATTGTTACCTGTTGCATAAATTTAACTCGGCAATTCTGCTATTTAAAATCTCCCGCTAACGATATTCATGAAATATAGGCCTAATGAATCAAAGTTATTTTCTTTGAAGACAGAAAACATACAACGTGCTTTGTAAACAATAAATATTCATTTTGATTTAATTATGATGATCCATATATCATTCTCCAACGAGGCTGACAAGAATTGTATCAGGGAAAGCTGATGGCATTTGACTGGATAACTCTGCTCTCTAATCTAAATCGCGAATCACATTTCTTGTCAAGGAGAAGGCATCCCGGGAAGGCATTTGACGATGCTCCAGAATAAGTAAAAAAAAAAATCTGATTTCTATATGACGATGATGTCTCGATTGACACAATATTTGTTAGCTCTCAAAATTTAAACAAATTGATTTAAACAAATAAAACATGTTTCAAATATTGTACGAAATGTATTTGATTTCAGATAACGCGTAGATTCCAAAATAAATTTCATACCCACGGGAAGCCTCCCTTCTTACTCGACGCCATATGATTTATGTCAAGCTAGCTAAGCAACAATGTTGCCTCTAATTATTTGTTATTCCGAGCCTAACTTAGTTACACCAAGCAGCCAATAACATCACGAACATGAGCCATCGCCCCCATCGAACCCCCTTCCGCGACATGTGACTTAAATGGTATTCAGTTGCTATGCGAAGTTAAACCAAATTTGCCGATATCTGACCAATCATAGCACTGTAGTGTTTCCAGCGATTGACCTGCACATGCGCAGAACATACGCTAGTTTTCGCGCCAAATGTTTACTCATTCAGTTACAATCACTGATCTCTACTGGGTTTTTTTTTCCGTAGAGATCAGTGGTTGCAATGCGAAGCTGGAATGAACTTGCCGATATTGTCCCAATCACAGCGATTTTATTTATGGGATTTACCCATACTTGCCGTTTCGGCACTTTCGAAGAACGTTCAATAATTTCTGTGCCCGAGTTTTCTTATGAGATAATTTGCCGAACAAAGTTTGTGTCAGTGATGGAAACCCTTCCCAACTCAGGCTATACCATGGTATATTGCGGCCAATAATCTGACCCAGCTAGCTAGCACATCGGTGTGCTGTAATGACTGGATTTTCAACCGGCAATTTCTTTAAAAATTACAGAGTATAAATGAAGTCTCTATTTTGAGATCGAGAGTTGTTGCGAATCTCATACATCAAGCCACGATCGGAAAGGTTTGAAGGGAGATCTTATCGAGGGCAAAGGGATAAGGGAGAGAGAGAGAGAGAGAGAGAGAGAGAGAAAAAAAAAAAAAAAAAAAAAAAAAAAGGAGATTATGAATGGAGGAGCACGCGTTGCGCGCCAGCAAGTCTGGAGTTGATAAATAAAATCGATCGGTGTTTGTGATGCTTTTGACAGTGACTGGTTACACATTTGACTTAGGCGGTGTGAATTTAGTGTTTTTCTTTGGAACGGTTCTGAGAATTTGATCGACATAAGCGATTAATCGACTTACAAACATCGACTTATACATAGAATTAACACACGTAAGTCTTATGAGGATAAATTGGGACTTTTTTTTTTTTACTTAAGCGACTATTCGACACAAACATGCGACGTCGACTTAAGCGAGGTTGACTATATGCATGACTTGTATGTTATTAATGTATAAATTGTTAATGTTTTTTTATGAGAATTTGAAATAAATGAATGAATGAATGAATGAATTTAATATTTTGGGCTACACCATACATGCGGTAAATTTTGAATAAAATCTTATGATCCTATTTATTTTCTTAAAAATGAGTAGAGGTCTATTAAATATAAGCGAGGATGTAGACTAGACTAGTTTCTAGTCCTGATATTGCCCAATACATATTCATTCATGTCACTCAGTCGGTGAAGTCCAACATGGAAAACCGGCAAGTTTTTTACCTTTTTATACGTGTCTTAAATACATTATCAAAAAATTATGGGAGCGAAACTGCGGGCAATTTTGGGGAACATTGAAAAGGTAGTCTTCAAGATGACGTGAAAAATCCTACAATGACATGGGGAAGGTTCAAAGATGGTAGACATTGAAACCGAACAGTATATTAACATGTGGTATGGAATACTAGGTTAATCTTAGGAAGTTAAGATAACCTTGTATTCGTATGTGTATGAGTGGATAACCTTGTATATGTGTATGACTTGAGTGAGTGGTCATTAAAGGAAAATGAAACCCTGGGGAAATATCCATTTTAGTGAAAAGAGAGGAAAGAGAGAAGCAATTTTAAAAAAAGTTCCATCAAAATAGATTATGAAATGACAAAGTTATGAAAGTTTGAAAAGTCTCAATTTTCTTTCTAAGGCGATCCTCATATTGGCAATGTTGCTTCAAAATGGCAGGTTTAGTACGTCTAGTACGACTCTCAATATGTTTTGTACACAAAATTTCATATTTTCTCCATTATCTCTAAAGTCAAAGATGCTGATTGTCTCTTTGTGAACTCAACATAAATCTAGTATAATGTGTCAAATAGAGTCATAAACCGATGATATATCTTGAGCTAAGAAGGAGACAAGCTGCACTTTGAGAGATAATGGGGAAAATTTAAAATTTGTGTACAAAACATATGGAGAGTTCTCACTTTAATCACTCGTGCTTCAGAACCATTCGGTTCCACTTGAGATCACGTACCCCTGCTGAATGCGCAGCCTGCTGTAATAGTCCTAACCAAAACATAATAAATATCAAGGTAAAATTGGAACATCACTTACCAATACGTTGCCTTGGGTCTACTCTTGAATTTGATGTAAAGTTTCTGCACCCCGGTATTGAAAAAGCTGAATTTTGGAGCTTGAAAGTTGTTTGCCGTGACTGGGCTGAGGTAACAGTTGATTGTACCGTTTTTATGTATTTTGCTGCCCTCTTGTGCCCGATATAGAAGATTACTTTTGGGGGTTCCGTGGTATGAGCCGCCGTTTGTAAATTTATCATTTAGACAATTTTTTTAAATATAATTCAATAATTTACCTTGTCAAATAATTATTCGTATGAAAATGTCATAGAATGAGTACAGGTATTTATGAATAATAATTTTCATGTTTTTAATTATTCATAAATGATGATTTAACAATATCCATTATTTATATTTATCTATTTTGCTTTCAAGTATAAATGATTTCACAATATTTATTTATGTGAAGGGGGGGGGGGAGGATTCACTTATCACGATTTATAAATAACAATTGTCACAATATCCAATATCTTTGCTTGACACTGTATCCCTTAAAGGGAATCGGTAACTTTGTGGAGGCTTGATTTAATCAATTGAATTTTTGTATCTGTCTTGGATAATGATGTTCAGAAGGATGAATAAATAGCCAGGCATAGAAAGGTTTTCAAATATACAATGTTATTATTAAGAAAAAGTGTGATAAGCTTAAATCAACAGACACATTAAACAAGAGCATTACGAATATATAAGTAAAAAAAATCCCAACAGATATCATGCTTAGTTACAACAATAGTTTATTTACAGATCCACAAATTTTTCAGCCTCTCCCTCTCCCTCTCCCTTTATCAATTAAGTGGAAAAACATATACAAATGATATACAGTTTCTTTAAAAAATATAACTTCACAAACGGCGCCTCATAACGACAAGGGTCGGCAGTATTTTTTCCCCGTCCAATTTTCCTATCACAACCACCATACCACCGAAAATGCTCCGAGAGTAGAGACGACTTGCTTTGGAAGGTGGTAAGATTTGTCTTTTTTATCATTAAGTTTGAAAAATTAATGATAATTTTACCAGCTAGACCTAGCTTCAATACCTAGTCACCCCTCCGGAGTAAATAATTTACTTCATGGTGAGGTAAAAGAGCGTGAGTTAGGTGAAACTTAGTTTCAACGTACCCGTAATGTAAGAGGAGTATGAGGTTATAATCATAACCTAGTACATTGGATGAGTGACTTTAAGTTTAATTGAACCAACACTCACTGCCAATTTAAGCCTTTTAAGCCTTAAAGGGGAAGTTCACCCTGGAGATTACTTGAGTTTAAAAAATGCAGAAAAAATAAAGAAAAATATTGGCGAAGGTTTTATGAAAATCGGTCAAATAATAAAAGAGTTATGAGTATTTAAAGTTTTGGATTCGTGACGTCACATGCGAGCAGCTGCCCATTGGTCATGTAATAAATATTTCATATATTCACATTTTTTTTTACGTTCCACGATAAATTAATATTGTTTCTTTTCAGAATCTAGTATTGAATAACATTTCTGACAATATATCAAATGCACAGACAAAAATATTCTAAATTTTCTGAGAAAACTGAATTTTATGGAATATTTATCACATTACATAATGGAGGAGCTGCTCGCATGTGACGTCACAAAATTAAAACTACAATAGTCTATAACTCCGTTATTCTTTAACGGATTTTGTCCAAACTTTCGCCAATAATTTTCTTTATTTTTTCTGCATTTTTTAAACTCAAGTAATCTTCAGGGTGAACTTCCCCTTTAAACTCGCCATAGCAGGCATAACTTGAGACTTTTTAAAAACTTTCATAACTTTCTCATTTTCGTGACCGATTTTGATAGAAATTTTTTAATATTGCTTCTTTCTATCCTCTCTTTTCATTAAAATTGATTTTTCCCCAGGGTTTCATTCTCTAAACTAAAGTTCAGATTGGTCTTGGGACCAATTTTCCTAACATTACATAAAAACAAATGAATGGGACAACGTTTTCACCTTTGAAAAATCGAGCCGTTCGTCCCATGGTTTAAAAACCAGTTTTCCAGATCCGTCTGTGACTTCATTCAGGCATTCCAGTCTTTCGGTATCAATCTTCGTGTAAAGGGAGAATAATGCACCTCTATCGGGACTATCATGATCATGATCATGGCCTCCACATCCGTGACTGTGTCCGTGAGACATTTTGAAAAAAATAGTCAAAGCCAATAAAACATGCCCATCTGATGACCTTTGACATGTAAACAAAGACTACTTCCGCGTTAATTCGTATATCTTTCTTAACGACTGGGAAAAGTCTACGTATCCTTTGTGGTTGCTATGACTACAGGGTTTGATTAGAGTGATTTTCATTGGTTGGTTGTTTCCCTGCTACCGCACTCTGACCAATCGACCTTATCGTTAGGAATATATTCTCCCCATTGTATTCGTTGCTAAGCAGCGCTCAGCTGTATGCGAGAAACATGCATGGAAATCATTGCAAGTTAAGTGCATGCAGTTTGATGCAGTCTAACCATTCACCATATTGCATGCATGCAGAGCCAAAGCAGGGTTGCTTGAAGTGTCGAAGTGAGCAATATTGAGGGAAGATAAATCGACTCTCAAAAGATAGACCCAATTATTATCAGAGGAACATTTTATTAGGTGAGTATTACAGCGATTTCCAAACTTTGCCAACAGAGTGACGGCTTTTTGGGGGTTAACTTTGAGTTGTTTTTTGTCATTTGATTGAAAATTGATGAGCGTGACTGTGTGACTGTTGCGGATCTCCGAAAATAATAATAATAATAATAATAATAATAATAACTAGCATTTGGTACGCTCTCCATAGTACAACTATATCACAGCGTTTACAAGTCGATAATACTTAATATACCATTAACAGAATTAATAATACATATAACATTAAAACAAAATTAATAATGCATAACATTGAATAAACATTAACTTACACATTGACATAAAGTTTGAAAGAAAAGAAAGGGGTTTAACTATTCCGGGAAGAGGTATGTTTTCAGAAATTTCTTAAATTGGTCTGTGGAATTAGCTGATTTTATGAAAGAGGGGATATTGTTCCATTCTTTGTAGCGGAGGAAGAAGAAAAAGAAGAAGTTGAATTGAAGAAAATGACGATGCGAGACACTTTCGTTTTTCGTCTTTGTGGTCTTTTGATTTGGTGTGATTCACTTTTTAATAACGTTAGTTTAATGGAAAATGAATGGGGCTGGATTAGTCAAGACAGTCGACACTAGAGACTAGACTGTGCCCACTCATGCTTATGCGAGGTTATTGGAGATACATGTAACAAAATTCATCCAAGTGAATTTCTTTAACGTTAGCTTAGATCTGTAGTGTTAGTGTTAGTTAGATCTCGCTACTCATCTAGACAACTCTTGACTCTAATTTTGTTAGTGACTTTATCAAGTTAAGAATAAGTCTCCGTTGAAATTGATCTCATTTACTCATTGTTCCTCCTCATTTGTTGTTCTCAAGTTAACAGTGCAGTTTCACTGTACGGATCCAGGCTAACTCAGCACTAGCGCAAACTCAGCCATGGCGGAAAATCATGGCCGAGCGAGTCCAGAGACTTCAGAGAGTTGAATTGATTGCAAATACTTGTGTTAAATTTTGCATTAGATCTAGGCTAATTACACATTTTAAAACACACAAATTCAAAATTATTTCATAGACTCTATGAGTAAAATGATTAGTATAGACCTCTAGATCTAGAAGAGATTTGTTGACAATTTCAAGAAGTAAAATTATGCAAAACATGAAATTTAAGGCTAAAAAAACGGTACGGTGTGTAGCGTTGACTTCACCTCTTGAAACATAGTCACCGCACAGTGCCGAGTTGGCCCTAGTGCCCGACCCGACCCCCAGTGTACATGTACATATCTCACTAGACTCTATCACAGTATCAGTATCACATTTTTGTCTTCTCTTTGCTAGATTCATCATGTCGATCAGGACAGATATTGCCAGCAAGCCAGTCACCCATTTTGCCCCATCAGACTGGCACACAAACAGCCACCTCCTTTCCACAAACGCTGAGAAACTTCGTGATAATTCCCACTCCACCCGCCAAGAATCTAGCCAGCTTCGTAACGAAACCTACAACCGCACAGCATGGGGCATCCATGACAACACAACTCGTCTTTCAAACAGGATTGATGACATTGAGACATGGCGTGAAACTCTGGAGAAGACCCTTGCAGACGTTGATGAGGAAATCAGGAAGTTGGAAGATGACAAGGACCTGGCAGAGAGGGCGCTAGAGGCTAAAGCTCTTCCTCTTGATGTAGCATCAGAATGCAAGACACTACGTGATGGCAGGAGGGACATCGATGTTGTAGATGACCTGGCAAACTCAGAAATCGGCAAGGTAGGTTTAACAAACTAGAAAAGGATGTCAGTAAAGAGTGAAATTAATAATAATCCTGAACTTCAACCATTTCAGGATAAAAAATAAAGTAAAAAAAAAAACATAGGCCTAAATTCACAAAGGAGGTTTAATCCATGGGTAAGGTTTAAACCTCCATAAGCATTATAAAATAAGTAGTGTAAATAAGCGCACATTGCCCACGTGCACGTTCAAAGAAAAAATATATGACTAGATCAGATTCCGTGAGCTTAAAAAACCCAGGAGGGGGTTTAAACAATGGTTTAAACCCAACCTCTTTTGTGAATTCGGGCCTTTGAGTCTACATGTATTGTAGAAATCTATTAGGGTCTAGTAATCTAATGTACTTATGTGTATTTTTATTATACTACATCTAGATCTAGACTCTACCTTGTCTTTTAGTTTATTTGAGTTGGAAATTGTTAATGGTACAATGGACCTTCATGGATATCGTATTTGTTTTTGTTTTCTATAAATATTCTGTTCCTTCCAAAAATCTTTGCAATTATGATTCTGTCCTATGTAGTAGGTGCAAGTTAACTATATTTATGTGTAGAAGTTGAACAAAGATATTTGTTTTATTTATTTTACAGGAGATTGATGTGATAGAAGGTATCAAGGATGCATTGCAAGCGAAGGTGAGCTCAGCATTTGAGCAGCTGACTCTCCTACAGGAAGCTCGTCAACAGCTTCATGCTGATCTCAGAGATAAGACTGAAGCTAAGAAGATTGATACATACTGTCATGATCTCAGCATTAACTCACCAGATATCTGCTACCAACCTAACTCTACCAGAACACCAAAAGGGTATGTTCAGATACAAACACTAGCTATCTTTTCTTTCTATAAGCTATATTCATAGTCATAGGCACGTATTCTGAACTCTGGTTTAACTTAAACTGCGGTCTAAGTGTGGTTTAAACCTAGTCTAAACCTGCCCTTTAAACCAGAGTTTTAGAAAATCACATTCTGAACTCTAGTTTAACTTAAACTCAAGTCATAGTGTGGTTTAACTTTGTACAGAAATTTAGACTGGACCTGAGGTCTAAGTCAGTTTTAATTAAACTCTGATTTAACTTAGACTGGAGTTTAAGTTAAACCGGAGTTCAGAATACGGGCCATAGAGTTTATATTCACATAGCATAGACCTCTATAGGTTTTTATATTCAAGATGTATCAAAGGGAAAGTCCACCCTGGTATTTGAATAAAAGCAGACAAATTAGAGAAACAAAAGTTTGAGCAAAATCCAATAAGAAATAAGAAAGTTATGAATTTTTAAAGTTGTAATCAATCAAACACAAATTGGCAACTCAGTGATGTATCTTGTGAGCTCCTCTCCCATTTGCTCACTACAGAAAATATGATCAGTTTTAATTGTCTTAATTTTTGATGAAGGAATAGATTTGTTACAGTTTTTGTATAAAAACATATGAACAATGATTATATCTAAGGGGCATGTATAACTGAATACCTTCTTTAGAGAAAATGGAAATTAATTATTTTTGGGGTACAGGGCAAATAGAAGAGGAACTTGCAAGATACATCACAGAGTTGCCAATTTGTATTTGATTGATTACAACTTCAAAAATTCATAACTTTCTTATTTCTTATCGTGTTTTGCTCAAACCTTATTTCTTTGATTTTTCTGTTTCTTTTAAAATCAACTTGTAATCAGGGTAGACTTCGCATTTAACTGTAAACTATTTAAACTATTTAAATCATTTGTAATTATCTCTTTCTACTTTTGTAGACTCACATACTATGCAATTGCTCATAGAATGAACAAAATATAAAAATGCCAGCTGTAATTGATTTAAATATCATAAAATTATTTACCATGTCCAACACCATTCCTCTTAAATTGTTAACAGACATGTATTTTATTCCCTCTATTTTTAGCAGCAACGTTCTTGTTTTTTTTTTCTCTGACATAAATTTCTTTTTCTGTCTCCACCATTATCACAAGGATTTACAACAGGTATATTCTCATTTTGAAATACACATTTGTATATCTTCTTTGTGTAAGATATTGTCCAGTTAGATTACATTCTTATGATCTGTCATCATTTCTTCATTGTTATAGGAGTACCACACCCCAGACATGGGAAGATTTCTCCCGTTATAACAAGGACCGAGCTGATGCTGAGATGCGTTCATCACAGCGTCTCAGAGAGGCTATCCATAGTACAGTAGCTCAAACTGATAATGATTTAGAAGCTCAACGTCAAGCTACTGAGTTTGCTCTACGTAAGAGAATTCATGAGATGAAGAGAGCTAAGGATGAAGATGAATGGCAGAAGAAGAATGTAAGTTTACTCTCCAAATCTTAATCTATCTTTATTCAACTTCCAAATTGTAAACATTCATTTGAGTTTACAAACAATTGCACTTATGTGAGTCAGAGGTTTGGTATCTATCTTCTCTTTTTAAGATGCCAAATCAAGTCTATACATATATTCAAGTTGCCTCTATAGCTGAATAGGGAATTGATGGACTCAAGTATTATAAAACTAACATATTCTCATTTTCATGTAGATCTTTTCTTCTTCTTTTCTTTTTTTTTCTTTACAGCAACTTCTTATTTGATTATATGTACAAAGATTTTTAAACTATACACACGTTATTGACTCTACATGAATTTTTAAGGTCCAAATCAGTATGACAGATGCATTGTATTAGCTTCTCTCTGAATTTCTAATATCAGATTGATTTTCACCCTTTATCATTCATTTGAACTGAAGATGTCATCAAGTAGTTTCTATTTTATTGTAAATGATTTTATTATTTCATATCAGACTGAGGAAGAGATTGCGAAGCAGGAGCGTAACATCCGTGAGCTAGAGCAAGCTATCAAAGACAAGGAGAATCCTCTCAAGTTAGCCATGACTAGACTTGAGAACCGTACCTACAGACCTAATGTAGAGCTGTGCAGGGATAATGCTCAGTATGGACTCGTCAATGAGGTACATGAGATACAAGACAGCATCAAGGCTCTGGAGAAGAAACTACAAGATGCACAGTAAGTGGATTCTTACATTGATAGATTACACATAGGATAGACGTACGTGGGTAGGAGTGAATCAAGGAGGGGAGAGGTGTTTAAGCTGATGGAGAGATTTACAAAGCCTTCTGGTTAGAATGATATTAAGATAGCAAAGATTAAATTTAGTTATGGTTTGGAGGTGAATTGGGAATATAATACATATACATGTATATATAAAAGATTTTTTTTTTAATCCAATGTTTGTAGAAAACATCATTTTTCTATTTTAGAAATATTCAACGTATTCAGTGGGAATGTCTTTTAAATAGCTCAACAGGTAATACTCCTTTTCCTTGCTAAAACTCTCATCAAAATGGTTGTTAACTTGTTGGATGCCATTTTATTTTGGTATACCATACAAAGACCCCAGCCAGAGTTATCTTGGAATTAGTATTCAAGAGATTAATATCCTTGAAATCTGAATGAATCTTATTTGTTTTATTCCACAGTAATATCCGTGATGCTTGTGAGAAGCAGCTCTACCGTATCAACAAGGACCTGGAACTTAAGAACAATTCTCTGGATCTGGACAACAAGTGCATGCAGGTCAGAGAGAAACTGACCACTGGACCGGTCACTCAGACCATGAACAACCTCTCTACGTTCAAGACTGACCGGGAGCTCTACACAGCACAAAGGAATCTACTTGCTTGAACAGTTTGTACTGATTAAGAGACAATTATAAATATGATCTAGCAAAGATTATTTTACCAACTGAGAGGAGCTGCCTTTTTTGCTTTCAGTCTTGATCCACAGCTGGGATACCTTCAGACCGATAGGAACCTCTCAGTAGATCACTACACAGCTTGAATTGCTATATACTTTAAACTGTTTACTCTACTTTGTTTGAATGTGAATATTTTAATTTGTAGAGCAAGCAGTCATGTTGCATGTGAAAGTGCTGTATTTACTGGCCTACATGTATATGAAACAATGTGTTATACTGATGTATTTCAGAAGAGGTGATATTTCTTTTTTCCATATTTTGTTTTTCAAGTGAACAAACTTGATCACATGATTTAAAGAGGCAATTTTGAAAGAATTTTCTATGCTCCGAACTAGAATACTGTTATCCACAATGAGATTTGATGTGTCATTCCAAGCGATTAATAAATTGGTCATTTCATATGCATGTATTCCAATACATGAATGAAATAACCCCACAATCATTAGTCTGTACATGGATTTATGTTGAAAATGAAAATTTTTTGCCATTCATTGTAGATCTTTTAAGTTAACTTTATAGAAAATCATGTATTCTATAGTCCGTCCATTAGGTATAAAGGTATATTGCAATATTGATAGCAAGAGAAGAATGTAGATATTTTGATTAATACCGTTACAAATTATATATTCTATAGAAAGTAGGGGTTGTATTCTAAAAACTATGTTACCTTTTATGTTAGTGAGAGGTATGTTGATTGTCGTAACAAGTTAGGACAAGTCATGTTAATTTCTGCTCATATCTGGCTGTGCACACATGTAGTGCAGAAATGGGTCTGTGCAAGCATTAGTAATGTTCCCATAATTATTGGAAAGTTTAGTTTGGTATGACAAATTAACATACATCTCATTAGATATATGAGTTTTCAGAATACCATCAGAGGGTCTTAAATCATATTTCTTTACAAGATACCTGTAGTAATTGTGACTTTTTTTGTATATACTTGTGAATTTCTCTACAATTGGATATGTATGTTATTTTGACTATTTTCATGTATAAATATATTGCACTACACAAATAAACTTGTTTAAAATGGAATGAATATTGTGTCTTGTTTGACTTCTTTATCAATTCATAAGTTTTGAAGCTAATATATCAACATTGGAAGTGGGCTAATCATGCTTTAATTCACTTCAAAATATTGGACGTAAATGTAAATTATAAGTTCTGTAAAGTTAAACAGTTATCATCATATCCGATTAAAAGGAGTATGTGCCTTATTTGCTTGCCTTGGATACTGGTATATTACATTTGCCAAATGTATATATAGGAAACATGAATTTTGTAGACAGTTTGAATTTGGTGGGGGGGGGGGGGCGATAGTGCATTCTGTATTGCATTTTTGGTGTCTATCACACTTTGGATTGTTTTTGCATCGTTTCCATCAGATAAAATGATTACCTTGAAGCAACAAAGGGGTCTACTTAGTCACAGCCTCACTGCACTCCAATTAATGAATCTAGCAATAGTACCCATATATTGTCTGTCTGGAGCAAGAAAGGTGTTAAGTCTCATTGTAGAGAGTTAATGCCCTTCTGGCTTCAAACAGACAATATGTGTGTGTTCATTCAGCTCCAAACATCCAGTATAGAATTCATCAGCTTGTTTTTGTTCCAAACTAGTGATTCCAAGCCTTTTTCAGATACAATTAAACATATGTTTACATGCATAACACTTCAAGTTTACTCTGATGGTATTTATTCAATATTAGAGGCAATATGAAATCAGAAATGGCCCTTTTCACCATTTTGTCTTGTTGGATTTTAGACTTATTTCTGGTTTTGAGCTGTTGGGTTACACACATTTTTTTTAAATGATCTTGAACAACCCAACTTCAAGAGTGGTCAAGATTCGCGAAAGTTTCATTTCGCCAAATAACTCGGTCACAACTGTTGCAACATGGACTTTTTGCAATTAACAAAAATGACTATTGACAAAAAGCCATCATTAATTTGTGAATGTTTCGTGTCAGAAAAGTTTCTTGTTTTACAATATGAGTAAACTTCAAGTGGTCTTCATTGAGATGAAATGTAGAGAAAGGTTTTTCATTGTCAAAAACATCCCCTACAATCATTTAAAATGAATGAGACATAAGCAGGGCTGATAAACTGCTGAGAACTCAAAAGCTGCAGAGCTTATCGGCTCCTTCTTGGGGCTCTTACTCATTTTTTAAAAGAATATACAAATATACTTAACCCACAAAACTTATAATTACCCACTTTGTTATACATGTACATGTATATGCAAACTGATGATAATGTACCTTATTTTACCTCGAAAATTTGCACACAATGGAAATCTCCCTGCAAAAACTTCAAACTCATACATTTCCATGTACTTAAATTTATAGCCATTTATTCTATACATACAATACAGTATAAATAAACATATCAATGGATCAAAGAAAGCACTCAGATAATTACATAATAAATTTCAAGGCATTTTATATCTTCAAAGGACGGAATGCAATTATTGAAGAGTAAACGTTCTAACAAATTTTTTTGAATACCCACACTTGTTCTTTTAAAACAAGGTCATCTGATTTGTGTTACAAAAAACAACTAACAAGTGAGGGTTCTCACGGCAGCCATGCTAAAGGACATAACAATAAAAACCTGTGCATCAGGCTATGAAAAGCCATTGTTGTCATGGTCTAGTGCACAGGTTTTTATTGTCCTCGAGCATCGCTGCTTCTGGGAACCCTCTACACATGTAGATTAAAATAATATGATTGGATCAACATCATAATTCAACCAGTTAAAGGAAACCCAAAACCCAAGGAGAGAATCAATGTTATTGGAAAGTGAGAATTCAGAGAAGCACTTTACAAAAAGTTTCATTAAAATTGGTTAAAAAATGAGAGAGTTATGGAAGTTTGAAAAGTCTTGTTTTACTTTCTATGGGGATCCTCAAATTGGGAAAATTGCTTCAAAATGGCTGATTTTGTGAACAACTCTCCATTTGTTTTGTACACAGATTTTCAGATTTTCCCATTATCTCTCAGGGTGCTCCTTGTCTCCTGAACTCGACATATGTGGTGTAAAATACATTTTCCCATTATATATGTTGAGCTCAGAAGGAGATTAACTGCACCTTGAAAAATAATGGGGAAAATCTGAAAATCTGTGTACAAAACAAATGGAGAGTTGTTCACAAAATCAGCCATTTTGAAGCAATTTGCCAATTTGAGGATCCCCATAGAAAGTAAAACGAGACTTTTCAAACTTCCATAACTCTCATTTTTTAACCAATTTTAACGAAACTTTTTGTAAAGTGCTTCTCTGAACTTTCTCTTTCCAATAACATTGATTCTCTCCTTGGGTTTTGGTTTCCTTTAATTGCCATTTTATGTAACCTTATATGTTTACTATCCAACTTTCATTACAGGTAAATAATATTGGCTCCACCTAATTTATCCAAATCTGTTTGGTATCAATTTGGCTAATTTCTGTGAAGTATAAAGGGTAACTGACCCCCCCAAAAGTTCACCTTGCATAACTCGAAGTCCCATAAGCCGAACTTTCTCCAAGTCGAATTAATTTTTTAGACAAAACTATGCAAACATGTATTTAAAGTACATTTCCTAAGTTGAAGTTTGCATAAGTCAAACTATTTTTTGTGGTTCCAACAGATTTGACTTATGCAGAGTTAATTGCATTTATATTCAAAGGTGTAATTAATTCCTACTTATTGGTCAAAAAATTGTTTGGTCTTTCAAGACTACCCAGAGGATTTCCTCTTCTTGATATTGTGATGTAATACATGTAGACAGAGTTGCCCATCTACTTTAAAGGGTGACTAAAATAAAAAAATAATTGCCCATTTTTCGTAGGAAGGAGTCATCAGGAGCCAAAAAATATCTATCACACACTTTTTTATGCATTCAGTCGTATTTCATAATCATTTGAAAAGTACATTTTTGCTGATTTACAGTCATAAGCCCCGCCCCTAAAAATAACCCATCGAGCGACATCATGATCACGTGATCTGTGACGTACGAGAAGTAAGGGAAAATATCCCACCAACCTATATACCGTGGGCGCCCGCAGGCCCCGGCAGGCCCAGCCCGGTGCCGAGCATGACATTCACCGCATCGACCATTTGCATCGCATATTTTCGTGTGTTTAATTCATCACGATAACTTTGATTTTGGGAAACAATTTCATCAATAATGCCAAATCGGTGTATAGTTGCGGGCTGTAGCAAGACCCCTAAAGATGATGTAAGCCTACGTACATCATTTTCCTAAAGATGAAAATCTACGGAAATTGTGGGTCGCAAAGTTATGCTCACGCGGGCAGAGTGGCAAGGGCCAAGCGAGTGGAGTAGAATTTGCAGTGATCACTTTTCTTCTCCAGCAGCTGCAGCAGCTTCACCCGCGGCCCCTTCCCCCGCGACCCCTTCACCATGCCCTGGCGCGTCTTATGGGAGGGGTTCAAACATAATGGTCGAATTCCCCTTGCCGCTGCACTTGAGCTTCTTCTCTTTCGGGATCGATAAATCATCTGATAAATCAGAGTTCATATCTGGCTCAAAAAAGTCCTCCAAATCGGACTCGCGATCACTATCCATCTCTCTAAGTTACTCGAAGAATTCAGCCAAAAATCTAGGTCAGTACTACCGTAGTACATGTAAAGCGAAGTAAAAAAAGGCGAGAGTAAAAACAAACCAAACAAAAGCGTTCACCAGTCGCTTAGTACGAGGGGGAACATAGTTGCCGTACTAAAGATGTGTAGTACATTGCACAGATGCATAAAACGGCTGTGTACGCGTTTAAGACCAATGCAAAACTATCGTTCGGCAAGCTCAGATGGATGAGAACATTGTTCAAAGAAAAGCTAAAAAAACAAAACAAGAGCTGTATATTTGGGCAAAAGTGTTCACTGATCTTAAAGAAAATATACTGATAATGATTATTCACTCCTTAGACTGTATTGATTAATTTCCCTTTTCCATAAATTGTCCGTTGAACAGAGGGGTCAAATACCGTATTGTGTGTACAATGTTACATTGCCGCAGCCTGCAGATCTTGTGCCTCTTACTCTTCATACGTCACTTGGGGGTGTGACGTCAATTAGCCAATCAGCTCACAAGTTTTAAGGAACGGTCCCCAAACCTCTACTTTTCCCCCTTTTTCGCCAAAACGAGACATAATTTTGACAATCAATTGCCAGATTCGTGACTTGAATGCAAAAATACATGGAAACAGCACCTTTTTTCTCTCTAATTTAGTCACCCTTTAATGAAACAGGCAAGTAAGAATTATTAATTTCATCAATAAATTTATTTTTTTTGTCCTAGTGTAATGTAGTTTGATAGGAAACTGTGAAACAGGCACCATATGTGTACATGTGTCTGTCTCTGAGTCTGGGTAAAAAAAAAATCATCAAAAATGCTTCTCCTCTTTTATTTCTCGATTGGTTTTCACTTTATTTGGTTCACCTGATAAAACTACATGTAGGTGAGGGCTTAAAAACTTCTAAACAGAATTCTGTAATTCCTACAAATTTATTCAAAATCACAAAAAAGACCACTTTAACGTTATCCAAAAGACCAGTACTCTCAACGGGGACGTATAATACCCACTGCGTAATAAACTCATTCACTTGTTAATTATGCAAATCCTATTCGTGGTGAAAAACTGAATTGAACTAACTGAACCAGCTCACCTTCTCCTATCATGGAATGAAAGTTTTTAAATGAAATAAAGAAAGTGTCATAGGTAGAATATGGCAAGAGAAAAAGAACTCTTCAAAATTCAATTTCATATAAAAGGCAGTATGTAAAGGAAGGCCTTCAATGCCATTCAAGGTGTAATGGATAGAACAAAAGAAAGCAATGCCTTCAATGTCATATTAAAGACATTACATCTGGTTCATCTATAAAGTCATCACTGTTCTTCCTTTCCTCAAAGTGCGATAGATAGAACGAAGGAAAGCAATGCCTTCAATGTCATATTAGAGACAGTACATCTGGGGCCTGTTGCACAAAACTTGCGTTTAAATGCAACTCATGAAAATCAAACGCAACTTTATTTTCAGCCAATCAGAAGTGCGCATTAAGGACTTGCGTTTTATTTTTAAGAGTTGCGATTAAACGCAAGTTTTGTGCAATGGGCCCCTGGATCATTTATAAAGTTATCAGCGTTCTTCCTCTCCTCAAAAGTGTGATAGATAGAACGAAAGAAAGCAATGCCTTCAATGTCATATTAAGGGTGGTACATCTGGATCATCTACAAAGTCATCACTGTTCTCTCTCTCCTCCACAGTGTGATGTCTAGCTTGGAGTGGTCCCTTGGTAGGTCGTTCGTTGCTATTGGTTACCATCAGATCAACATGTCTTCCACTGTTAGGATCCACCTCTAAGGTCTCAAGCTTCTTCCTGTCAACAAACAATTATAATACCATATTACCATCATTGGACCTTAATCAATCAGTAAATAATTCAAATGGCCACAACAAATTATTCCTCTAAGCCTTTGGATGAAATCCTGCAGTAACAATACGCATTGCATTTTACACTTACACAAAAACAAAATGATAATGAGAAAATAGTTTTAAAGAAAGATTTATTATAGAAGAGAAACTACTAAAATTTTCATGCTTGCTGCCTATGTACATTAAGTCCACTCCGAGAAATGAATATCTGCTCCGAATGAAATTCACAGGCATTTTGATAATTACTGAACTAGACATTTCCTGCTGTTGTATATACATTGCCTGCTACGGGAGAACTTTGATCCAGAGTTAGCAGAGAGGATAACACTTCACTCATGTTTCCTTTCGCATCAAAATGCAATGTGAAATTCTGAATAGCAATCTTTTTCTTTGCAAAATATATGATAGCAACAGAATGTTGAGCTAAACTGAATTTTCAATAAAGAAATAATCATCCTCATCTAAAAAAAAAAAAAATCGTATACGAAGCAAAAAGAAATGTTAAGTGATAGAATAAACTCTTCAATATTTTGATACAATATATTTGACTTACTCTACTCTTGAAATCTTGGTGGTGTCTTTATTGCTTGTAGTACTTGACTTGGACAAGGTTTTCTTTGGTCCGATGTATTCTTTGACCTGTATTCAGATAGGAGCAACATACATGTAGCTGTGCAGGTAGGCCTGTATATATTTCTAAAGTCCTTTTCATTCATTATCAGGACAGTAAAGGGATACGTTAATTGAAGACATACCCTGTATACAGTCAAATCATTCATTAAAGTGGCATTAAACTGGTAGAACTTGAACAGCGCCATCTTATAGGGACTGCTTAGTAAGATTATAATTTGAAAATTAATTGCATTTTATTTTGAATTTTGACAAACAGCTTGTTAGGATAATAGGCACATTTTATTTCAAACTATCATCTTTGACTTTGCAAATATGGAAAATTGCCTACAGGTACATTCTAAGCTTCTATAAACTAGAATGGGGCATGATGGGGGAAATGAGAGGCACAGACACTTTTCAAATCCTGTTAAAGATGGTGTCATTAGGAGCTTCAGTTTACTGTCACTTTAAATTAAAGTCACTTTAATGATAAGAATATCAACAAAACAAGGAGTAATTAAAGTATATCACAACATCACAGATTCACAGCATGTATCAACTGATAGAAAACAAATTCAAATTGATAAAATGAGAGCCAAGAACAAATCAATAAAATGGTGGAAATGGTTTTGCATAAAGCATGAAATTTCATAATTACAATACATCTTAAAATCACCAGGGGAGCAATATCCTAAAGGTGTAATGCCTTTGATAAGAAAGAAATAAAAAATGCCATTACTATTCACCACTTGCTTTATATGAAATGCAGAAGGACTTTTAAACAACGGCTCTCAAAATGCAGTTGCCATACCAGAACTCAAGATTATCTTTGAAATAAATGATCCCTCAAAGCATGGACCAAGCTGAACATACCTTAGGCATCTTGACCAGGAGATGACCAGTGGTTTGAGATCGTTTAGCTTCACTTACATCAGGCATCACCTCTTCAGTAAGAGTCAACTGTAAGACCTTGTACATACCAAAATCATACATTATCAAATTATAATGATATCAATAAGAACATTTGATGTGTCAGAGAACATGGATTGGTATATGTTTGTAAACTCTGGTCTTTCTTTTTAAAGTGGATTTTCATTGTTTAAGTGGCCCATATACTTTGTGGAATAAATTGTGAAGGCCATTTTTAACTGCAAGGAAAAGGCACTGTACAAAAAGCTTTGTGGATTGGACTGGGTTGGAACATACAAATATTTTCAATAATACGACCATACTCATCACAATAAATGTCGAAAATATAATCACAGTTCTACAGAAAATATGAATTTCATTTTTATAACTATGATATACAATGAGCAATGCAATGCATGGTCAAAATGTGTATTTGTTTGTCAATGTGCATAATTTAAAGCCACAACAGATTGCAGACACTTTGTTACCTTAACCAAATATGGGCTTAAACACAAGCAAAGGTTCAATGAAAATGTTTACATCAAAGTAATACCTATAAGATTGAAGTCTCTCCCAGTATCACAACACGGTTACTGTAAATCCAGAAACTTTCACAAATTTCGCATGGTCAAGATTTGAAAAGTTTCATGCCACAAATCACAACAACATGCAACAATGAACTTTTGTAATTCTCAAAGTTTCTGCTTTTACAGTAGACGAGTGTTTTGTTAATTGAAAAGGTGTTTGGTACTGCAGAAATGGAAAAGAGGCAATCTAAAGATTTTGTTTTGCACTCTTCAGAGTATACCGCAGAGATCTCAGCCGAGTGAGAAACTTTACACATCTGCGCATGCTCAAAGCCACTGATTCAGCTCACTGACCCTATTCTGTGCTGAATGAAAGAGTTCGTGAGGACGCTCCTATTATTTTAGCTTCTGTTATTACAAAACCGGCAAGTAATAAGCCTAATTTCACCTTATTTTCAGGCAGCTAATCAAAACCCATTATATTTTTGCACACTCTGTTCCTTTAGTTTCCAGTTATATTGTTTGATTTTGGCTTTCTGTTCATTCTTGCAGTATACTCTGATGAGTGCAAGATGAAAAGCTTTAGTACATGTATATTGTACGCCTCTCTTCAATGCCATTTTCTGTTACATGTGTTCTTAACGCATGCCCTAATGAGATAGAATCTTACCTTTCCTTTGAGAACTACTTTAACATGCGTAGGTTGAACATCTACATCAATGAGTGATGTGTCTAGATGCTTGTAACACGATACATCTAATTCAAATGTATTCTCTTCCTCATTATCAATCAAAGAGAAATCAATTCTGCAGAAAGAAAGAAATAAAGAATTGATAAAATCATAAACTGACATTATTCAGTTCCATTCTATACTTTAATATTAGTGTTGAACCATAATGGTGCAGTACTGAAGTTTATGAATTATTGGCTAGGATTGGGGGAATATGAGAAACAAGATGGTAGAAACAAGATTTTTTTTTAAAGAAAGAATATTGCCAGTCATTTGACTCGGGAAAAATGGTTATATCAATGTCAATATAGTCTTATATCACAAGAGAAAATTAGTCAATCAATATCATTGTTAGTATTTATCCACTTGCTTTTACAAAATTACAATAGGTATCAATTACATGAACATCACACAAAAGTTCATCTAGAGATGTGAGACAAAGGAGAACATGTTCTAATACTGCTGCTGGTAGAACAAATTTGTCTATGCACAGTAGACAAGCAATAATTTTTTTCCCTCATTTTTTGTTGTTATTTTTTCGTACAAACCACCTCTGCTGTTTTAACTTTTGATATTTTTAGCCTAGTATGAAAGACACAAAGGGATTACCGTAGTACAAGAAGGTTCAAAAAGCTTCAAAGAATAAGGGGGTAGAAACAAGATGAAAAAGGAGATTAAGACAAAAAGAACAAACAGAATAAAAATTTAAAAACCTGAAAATGTATTATTGCAACCTAGAGACAAAAAAAAAGATAATAACCTCAAAGCATAAAATCAATAAAGAAATTAAACTCACTTTGCTTCATTGACATTGAGTGGTTTACCATCATCTGTAGTCAGTCTTACAACTCTCTTTGGTGGGTTAGGACCTTGTTTCTTACTGGGAAAACAAAGAAACAAAATATGCACTGAAAATTCATCTGATAGGTGGTGTAAAAGTTCTAGCACAACTATCTAGCGATGTACCAACAACCTTCGTCAATCTACCAATACTCTTCATGCTTGCAGACATAAATGACAACAAAAGCAAGATGTTTTGCATTCAAAAACAAATGATTAGAGCAATAGTTTAGATGTAGAGATCATTTATTTTCATTTGCACAATACACACAAGTACAGTCCATGCTAACCTAGTTCTACAATTCCATTAATGCTTGATTCAATCAAGAATAATAATAATAATAACTTGTGAGTACACAATATGATGAACATCCCTTAGGATGGATAAGTATGTATTATAGATTATTACTGAACTTTTAACTGAAGTAGTGATTCCTAACAAAACATATCTTTCATAATGCTTCATAATCTTATCTAACCAAGTATGAGTTGTTTTAGTGGTCAGGGGCAGTATTCGGAAAGTTCACTTTCCTTTTAACTTTCCTCATAAGTCCCTTATCTAATTGAACGTTAATAGACCTCCAAATTGGTATTCTGAAAGGTTGCTTAGCACTCAATTAATATGCTCCTCCTCTTTTTAGTCCATTTCCACCAATCAGAAGCACTGTAACAAAGAAAAATGGTGTATACACGCTCCAGCTTCAATATAGCAAAATGTGTAATGAACCACTACCTGCACAAGCCACTGTAAAATGAAATCAGATGGCCTTGCGATAATTTGACTTCCTTGATTTCAAACATCCACAAAACTTTGAAAACCAACTACGAGACTGCTCCCTTGTATCAAAATGGATAAGGTAATTCTCATTAAATCCAATATATCATCCTTGTGATTGAACGGGCAATATTTTGCATGAACAATAAAATAAGAGTGCCATGTCATTAAAAAATGGAGGACTTAAGAGACCTATTTTGTCTTTTATCTTTTTGAAGTTAATCGAACACTAAAAGATTTTTCAGAATACCCAAACTATTATAACTCCTCTTTTAACTTGTGCGCGCACATCACAGACATGTATCCTTGCGTCCATCACTGCATAAGCGCAACGGACCTCCTGCCAACTAGGAATGGGCAATTAATTGAGCTCTCAGAATACCATCCCAGTTCTCTATCTTCATTGCCAGACCAAGGTTAGACACCAAGTTGTTTCTATCTGATGGTGATGTTCAGACTCCAGGGCACATATTCATAAAACCCTACTAAGCTAGTTGGCAACAAAATTGCTCTCTAGTTGTCAACTAGGCACTAGCAGGTATTCATAAAATCTTACTAAGTTTTAGTTTAAAACTAGGCCCTATTCATAAAGCCTAGTTGGCAACTAAAAGGTCCCGAGTTGAAAACTAAATCTATGTTACATGTAGTTGGCAACTAGTTCAAAATGGTATTCATAACACCTGACAAGTATTAGTTGGCAACTAAATTTCTTACAAAATTTAGAGTTGATGTAGAGTACTTCTAAATCACTAGTTGGCAACTATTCAATTCATCACCAACCATCAGAGGAACGACATGGTCTGAAATTTGATAGAAGTTGAAGAGATTTGTTGCAGGAAGTGAACAGAGGATATATTTTGGGACAGGAACATCTCAAAGATAAATTTAGTGATGTAGCATTGCTAAAGTGCTATACATTTTCCATGGAAGATTATCTCAATATCTTTGTACAAGTTATGATTGATTATTGAATAAGTGCCATCTCAAAGAAAGAGAAAAGTAAACCATCGTGTTTGTGTTATTCAGGGGGCAGGCCTAGCGCTACGGTACAATTTGCATCTCATTAACCCCTGGTTTATTTTGAATTACCAACGGACTTCTAGCTCAGTGCGTGCGTGTGGTCATCACAATGGCAAAACAAGGAACTTTAATTTGCACCTCTGTTTTGGCGATTTATGAGCTGAAACTTCCCACATGAACTAATTTGTAGTTATAATTGATTGTCTGCAAAAATCCTGAAATATGATGACTGTTTCGTCAAGTTATAGCAACATTTTGAAATGAAAACGTCAAAAAACTATGTGTCTATTTTTTTCTGACACAAGTCTATCCCCGCATAAATATTCATGAAACTTCATTTCCTTATTCGGGGGTGTATATTCCTTATTTAGACAAAGTTTCGCTGATGCGACTTCTTTCTTTGCAGAGATATTACGTCTTTTTCACACGATATCTTGCAGCAATTTAGAGCAGCAAATTGTGCGCAGTGATGCCAAATTCACGATCTGCACATACGATATTCATGAGTCAGCCGTAGTCAGCTCATTCATAGACTGCGCATGCGCATGGCCCATGGAGCACTCGGAGCTCTCGCACACAGAGCTCAGCCCTACACAGATTTCAACGCATGGGACGTGGTTGTAATATTTTTCTGTTATGTCAGCCTCGGCGATCTGACACCGAGATCCTTTTTTTCTGACACAACTCTATGCGGAAAATTCACCTCAAGTAAATACCATACGATTGTAGAAAAATGTACAATAAAGTGATTCATGACAGTGATTTTCTTGCGAATCTAGCCGAAATGAGGAATTTTAGGAGAAGTTTAACAGGTAAAATATTCTGTTTGTAACCGAAGAAATATCGCTAAAATTTCATATTTTCCGTTGGCCGAGCTTTGAATTTGCAGTATTGTTGTGAAAGATACATCTATATTTAATAATTTTTCGAACTGTATGTTTACAAAAAGTGGTGTTTAATACATTATTTTTCAGCTTGCATTTGTAAACAACTTTACGTAAATCGTGGGAAAATGCAAGAACTGGTGAGGTCAAAGGGGGTCAACTCAATGGACAATCGCTCGCTAATTATAGGGCTAGTCCCCGACTGGGGGGGGGGGGGGGGAATATTACAAACTTGCCACCTATGTAATAAAGAATATAGTAATTTTTGCACTGGGTTATTTATCTCCTTGCACATTTGCCTGTGACACATCTCTTTACAAGAAGAGACATGGTAGTGTTATGGCACATATACATGTAAGGAACAATATCTCAACTTCAATGGAACTCTTCTGACAGAGAAGGAAAGACAAGAGAGAGAGAGAGACTGAGTCAGAAATACAGAAAGACAGAAAAAATCTGACAAAGATAAAGAGAGAAAGAGAAATAAAAAAGAAAAGAAACTGAGAAAAGCTAAAAGAAAGAGATATATATGAGAAATAAAGGAAATGAAAGAAAGAAAGAATATTTTTCAAACCCTTAACATACACTAAAGTAAAAAGGCATTGATCAGTGCCTGTTTTTTTTTTGGTAAGTAAAACTTTTGGACAAAGAGCTATAGAAATTAGCGACAAATTATTGTCTACACATTCTTCCCTCGCTACTAAAATCTGAGAACTACCAAAGAGCACAGAATACAATTCTCTGGTTGGCAACCAAATCTCTCCCTAGCTGGCAAGGTTCTTAGTACGGTTTTATGAGTAACAGTTTAGTTGGCAACTTAGAAGTTGGCAGCTAGACATAAGAGACTGTCAGTGCTGCACAAAGAATTATGTAAAGCAACCATTCAGAGTAATGTACTCTATATTAATTTATTCCACCCACACCAACTCCACAAGAAGGCACACAATAGCTAGTTCCCAAGTTGGTTGGCCTACCACATACATGTAGTTGCCTACTAGGAGTTTTAGTTGCCTACTAGGAGTTTTAGTTGCCTACTAGAGCCTAGTTGGTAACTAGCTTAGTAGGGTTTGACAAATATGGGCCCAAATGTATATAAAAAGAGCTACCTGTATAAAACTTTACAAAATAAAAAAAACTTACCTTCTTTCCTCTTCTTCTTGTCTCTTCTTATCTTGTACATGTTCACTCAAAGCTACCCGAGACTCTGGTGTAAAACCAACCTTCTCATTCCAAAACCTTAAAAAAAATTAACATCAAGAAGTATTCAATAGCAATAATAATAATATAAGGTTCATTTCACTTGTTACTCAGAAAATCGTCACCTATTACGATACTATGATGGAATAAGAATCATATGATTTCTCATAAAAATCAAAACAAGTTGGCTAAAGATATGTCAGTGTAAGATAACTAATAAAGCATTTTAATATATATTTATTTATACTTGTTGGTATGCTTGTATATTCACAAATGTGAGTGTGTCTTGGTACATTTCACATGTACAGTATTGTTTGCCTTTTATGTGTATTATTATTATTATTATTATTATTATTATTATTATTATTATTATTATTATCATCATTAAGTATTTGGCATCACCTGTGCCTGGGAGGGGAAAAGCGAACTGAATCACTGTAACCCTTCGGTCTCTCCTCCCGATATAACTGATTGGGATGTGCAGGTGTACCACTACACCGGGGTTCCCCCTATCAAAAAGTGCGGTGGGTTCTTAATGTGCAAATGTGGTGACTCTCCTTTACACAGGGCTCCATTTAACGTCCTAAGTGAGGGACAGAGTGTTTTCCACTGTAACAGAGCCTACGTCTATTAAACAGGGGAGGGGCACGTGAACACACAACACAGGTTTCAGTCATCTGCCCAGGGTGGATTCAAACCCACAATCTTTGGTTTGACAGACAGACGCTTTACCGACTGAGCCAAATGGAACTGAGACAAATAATGATACATTTTTGAAGATAATAAACAAACTTACTTTTCATCTTCATCCTCCTCATCATCTTGATTCTTTGGTTCCTCTTTGGGTGAGTCACTGTAGAAGAGAGAGAGAGAGAGAGAGAGAGAGAGAGATCAAATGAAAGATAGCAAGAGGAGAGAAAAGAACAAGGAAGGAGTAATATAGGTAGAGGAGAGAATGAAAGAGCATTTAGTTGCAAGTATTTGACTGATCACTATATACTTGGGACAAGAGGCACAACTAAACACAGTTATGTGTTAAACTCTTTCTTGTTTTAAATGTTGTATTCTCTGACTCTTTCCAGGACAGAATTGTTAATCACACTGCAACATTAGCCTACAATTTAACCCTTTCAAGACAATTGACCATATTTTGTGGTTTGGCTCAATAACTTTTGATTCAGAGCTCTAAAAAATACACTAGATGCATGAGCAGAAAGAGCAAAAATTTCTGCACTAACTATGACTATTTTTTTGCATGACCATATTGCATTTAATTCCAGAAATTTTTAGAATGAGAATAAGCTTTCAAATCCTTAAATTGGCAACACATTGAGAAGTTCAAAAAATTTTATCAAAATTAGCAATTTTGTCAACTTGTCGACAAAGTTTGTAACCATGTATATTGATTTCAAAGACATTACACCTTATTAGAACCTTGTAGCACTAAAAGAAAAATATTATTGTTGCCAATTTGAAGAACAAATTGTGATCTACTTAGCCACCTAAACAATTCCTGTCCTGCAAGGGTTAAACCCACCAACTATGTCACATTGCTGATTGCAGAAATAAATTTTGAAAGTACCAGATGTGCACTACAGAAAACAACAGCACAGTACTAGGTAAAGGTCACATTACCAATACAAGAATCAAAGTGTTAAACTTAGAGCAAGTGACAGCAACAACCAAATCTAAAGTGATTGCTGTAAATCACATGATTACTTATATCTCATAATCAGCATCTCTGCAGGATCAAAGATTCTAATATCAATCAATGAAGTACTAATGATCACTTGTAATGATAACTTTCAAATCTTGTTATGACTCATCAGGTGTTAGCGTGTGTTTGTGTAATTGGGTTTTTACAGATGTGTATCAATCAGATATGATTATTTACGCTTGGGGACCGACCTTTAACATCACCATCCAAAAGACATGACTCAGTCTCGAACCTGGGTCGGCTGAATCAGTTTATAACTTCCACTGTTAGCTGGATAACAGTTGCACGCCACAATGCCTAGTTCTTCATTGCACTGACCCCTTAAATTACTATAAAATTGACAAGATTAATCACTTACCCTTTATTGATATCAGTATACCATCGTTTATCAAATCCTTTCTTTTCTTTCTTCTCTTCCTTCTCCTTCTTATGATTCTCTGCTTCAGCTTTCTCTTTCTCCTATAGACAGAGGCAACAAGAACAAGTAAAATAGGAGAAAAATTTGGCTCTCCCTCACTCATCATGCATACTGCATACTAAAAGAAAAAAAATATAAAAGAAAGATACTTTGTGGCATCAATGTCTTTTCATTTCTGCTTTCCAGTATCATTTTGTAAGAATGCCTGTGAATATTTCAATATTTTACTCTCACCGTGTATCTTGCCACTGTATTATTTATGCATGCCATACAACTCCATTATGATTATTACTATGTTGCAATCCTCTTCCTTTCTCTCTACTCCAAGTTCCCTATCCTCTTCTCTCCCTCTGTCTGTCTGTCACTTTCTTCTTTTCTTGTATTAATTTATATTGTACGTATTTGTGTATTCAGGCTTACCCGCTACAAGCGTCTGCTTGTTGGGATCGCGTCTTCTTTCTTGTATTGCAAGATCTTAATTATATTCATACTACTTTATATGCATGTAAATTATACCAACTGAACAGATGTTGAATGTTGTCAAAATCAATGCAAGAAAATAAATGTTAATTTGAATTGAATTTGAATCAAGAATATGTATACCCTTCTAAACTACATAACCCGTGCATCATACAAACAAATGAATATGAAATCATGTTGACTACTTTTTCTAATATTGTTAGGTAGGAGATCTTACCCTTTTGAGTTGATAAGCCTTCTGTTGTTCAATTATCTTAGGTCTAATTACATCAAGTTCTTGTAGAGCTGTTATTCGCTCTGATTTCTCTATTTCCTTACCATCTAATCTCTGAAATGAAGAGAGAAATAAAAATTAATTAAACACATTATTATAGCAATCTTTCTAAAATAGGTTTGCAAATATCCCCAATAATAATAATAATAATAATAGAGAATGATAACAACATTCATAAAAACTCTCATAATTATGTTATACATCTATATATTATTATCTATCTGTATTATTGTTGACTATTGCTTGTATGTATATTTTCATTGGGAATATAAACAAGACATTGCCTTATGTGGACAATAAAACAATATAACCTTTTTAAAAATATTACAGATATTACACATTACACATGTATTTCACAATTCAGATTCTATCATTTTAGTTTGAGACAGATGTCAAATTTCCAAGATTTTATAAACTACAAGAGGTTTATCATACCCTGAACTTTCTCAAGAAACTGTTTTTTGATTGCTAATAATGTCGAGGGTATTCTTCCCATGTATTGTCACATTAGTGTTGACATGAAAAAGCCATTCTCCTTTTCATATTATTTTTAAAGTTTAAATATCCAGTGATCTGAGATTACCTGTAATTGTGGTAGAGTGCCAATCACATATTCTTTGTAACCTTCATATTCTGTGCATGGATTGCCTGTAAGGAATCTGTAGAAATTATTAAAAAATTCAAGTTCACAATGACAAGTATATATACAATACACATTTGAAATAGTCCAGTTCATAAAATGTTACAGTGGTAACAACATAACAATAATAATAATAATAATAATAATAATAATAATAATAATAATAATAATAATAATAATAATAATAATAATAATAATAATAATAATAATAATAATAATAATAATAATAATAATAATTGGATCTATAAAGTATTCTTTCCTGATGACAAATGAACATGTGCATAGCACTGAACTATCATTTCAGCAAAGTATCCATGATAAGGCTCTCAAATATTCAAGGCTCCCACTCACTACACCTTGGAAGGGAATGGCAACTGTAAAGATCATGCACTTCAGTCATAGTTGTAGCATCTGCCCATTTTAGAAAACAAAGGACTGGACCTCACATGACATAGAGTCGTAACTATGGTAGATATTAACATCAATAAAAACTCTGTACAAAGTACAAGAGATAGGCCATTTTATCTTTGTAACTGACTGGAGGATTATTCTTGCAGTCACATGATCAATCGCAACTCTTTTTATCAGGGGCTCGGAAAGGAAGAGACAAATATGCAGCCCTTCACTCAAGATACTGGTCTCATTCATTAGCCCATAACACAGGCCTGTGAATGGGGTTTCACAAAAAGAGCGGAAAAAAGCTGAAAGTTTCCGTCGCCATGATTCTACCTATTATCATACAATATGACCACAAGCCAGCAAGTTTTATTGCTACAACACACACAAATCACATCACTGTACACACAGACATTGTCACTCACCACAAGAAAGTCCCCCAGTCACCTCCAAAAATCCATCTAAAAAGCCTAATTCCACCGTCAAAATGCGGAATCGGTGCCATATTTCCGAAGCAGGGGTTATTAAGCGGGGCTTAAGTCCAATGTTAAGAAACAGGTTCGCCAAAAAAGCATTAAAAATCAAGAAATCAGCGGTTTTGTGGCGAGTTTTTTTGCTTATCGCAAGCTACGAGTATGATGGTGTCGGCAAAAAACAAATGAAAATCCAGAACCCCCGTACCTGCCGATGCATTGAATTCATGTAAAAAGTTGAATACAAGTCCCGACTTGCCTTCATTCGACCGAATGCGCCGTGCGCAATGCCGGCGATGAACAACCGATAAAATAGCGGAAATAGCACACAGGAAAAAAGCGGAAATTGAAATCGGGCAGAATAATTTTTAAAAAGCGGATTTCCGCTAAAAAGCGGAGATTTCACAGGCCTGATAACAGCAATCTAACAGACATGGATTCGCAGAGATCTCTAAAGCTGATCTTAAAAATGTTATTGGGAGAAAGTAAAAAGTTGCATGCTTACATCTCTCTCAAGCTATAGTTGTCTGTAAGACTGTCAATACTAGTCAGTTCACCTACAAAGTTGACTGTTAAGTCAAGTTTCTTCAAAGATTCACAGCCTGTAAAGGAAGAAGAACGCACATTAGTTTGAGAGCAAAAGCCCAAGATCTGATTGTACCATACATTTACACATATCAAGTAAACTATTTAACCTACCCATTACCAGCAGAATGTAATAATAATAATAATAATAATAATAAACCGTTCTATGGCATATCACATTATGATACAACGTCCCTATGCGCTTCCAAAGGGTTTTGGATATTATTACCCTGGCTTTAGCTCTGGCTGTAGTAATCAGTGCACAGTGCATTTCAAGGAATAAATCCTGCCAAGTAACCATTTAACACCTGGGTGGAGAGTGGCAAACACAGATTAATGTCTTGCCAAAAGATGTTAGTGCCGGGCTGAGATTCAAACCCTCAACCCTTGGATTGAGAGTCAAGCGAATGAACCACTTTACCTCGACACCTCCACGCAACATCCCTTTCTAGTGCCTTCCTACTTAATAAGCAAATATTTGATCTTTTTGACTAATCATCTGTTGAACTCCTTCCTTCAATGCCATGGGTGACACATCCATTCAAAAATGTGTACTGCTATGTAGCAAGAATTGAATTCTTTGTCTTCCTGAAACACAAAACAGGTACATATTGTGCAGGTTTATTCCCATGAAAGATATTCAAAGCCAGCTTTAATAATCAAACAAAGAATTAAAATGCTAAATTTGACTCTTAAAAGTTAAAGAATATGGAATGATGTTACAGAATAAAATAATCCTTTATTTAACCTTTTAATCACTGAGGATTACGCATATTGTAGTCATTTACTCACTGAACTCAGTCTCAGTAAACTATCTTGCGGCATATACTCTCTGCTGTATACAAAATCTTTCCACAGCAATGCATCACTTCATTGCGGATTCTAAATGGCTTATGTATAAAGATAGCACACACAAAGTTTCAGCGCCCAATATCCCCTACAATACATTTGCTGTAGTGTTACACAGGTCAAAGTCCACAGGCGGTCCCAGGCACTTCAGTGAGTAATAAGAAGGGCGGTCCCGGGCGTTTTAGTGACTAAAGGGTTAAAAAAGTGCAAGAAGTAAGAGAGACAGAGAAAGGAAGATAGAGGAATTTAAGATATCAGTACCTGAAAGATTCTCTATCCTTTCAACATTATTCAGGGCAAGATTAAGGTATTCAAGCTTCTTCAGCCGACCAACATTCTCTGTATGAAATAAATGCAGAAGGAAGGCATAAAGAAGAGAATAGAGAGAACAAATATTAACCAAATGTGTATATATTATCATTTAAATACAATTAACCAAGAATTGATTACCAAATTCTTGCATAACTGTAAGATTAATGAACATGTATAAAGCCTTAATGTAATTCTCAAATGAAAAGTATCTCTTATTCACAAATGACCACAAATGAAAAAACTTTCAACTTGTTTCAAGGTTGGGTAAATGAATCAGCTTGGATAATATGAAGTATTCTGAAGGTAGTTTGCTAGAAAGTAAATGATGCATATTCTTGTCATTGCCAATAGCCCAGTACTCAAGACTTTTTGTTACGGTAACCAAGAGCTACTTCTATTTTTCCCACTGAATGTACACTGTATTATGCCCAGCTAGTGACCTACAAGGGGACCCCCCCCCCCCCCAATCCTCTATCGGACAAAGATGTAGCTTTCAGGAATAATTCTCTGTCACAATGAACACAATTAAAGCAACATTTATTTTGTTGCAACACACACTGATAAGGATATTGAATTACATCCATGATATAATGATAGTGTACTGTATAAGTGGTTATTTTCGCGGTGGTTTTATTTTCGCGAGTCGGTCCTCGCAAAAATTTCCACTTCAATATATGGCTGTTTATAGTAACAAAAACATCACAAAAATCGCGAAATTATACCCTCGCGAATTTCCCTACCTAGTCCAAAATCGCGAAAATATCTGTACGCGAAAAAAACAGCTTATACAGTATAGGAATCAAATCAAACCCAAGCAAATTCAACAACAATGTCAAGTCTCCTCAGTCTTCTAACTTTACTTGCACAGAGCAGAATAAAAAAAAAAAATTGAAGAAGAAAACTCACCAATTCTAGGAATAAGATTACTCTGTAGATACAGAATCTTGAGATCTCTGCACCACTTGTCAAGGAACTCAATCCTGCAAAACATATAAAGTACAATTTGTTGGTTTAAGAAAGTCAGATAACTCCTACAGGCCTTTTCTAGGGGCAGAAAGAATTTCTCTGCAATATAAACAGGGAATGCACAATAACATTTTCTAAATACACACTGTAATGAATGTAATGGATCTTGTGACAATGTTGTTCTGGTGCATTTGAGAGCAAATTGATAATTATTTTCCTTGATTGGCTTTCAAAGCTACATAGTCCGGGTTATAATTGAGCGAGGTGCCACCTGGAGAGGTAGATATTCTCATGTGGTTTTTCTAGACCAGTTTTTCATGCTGAACAAGAATATATGAGGTAAACAGGCTGTATCCTGAACCTTTTCCCGTGAGGGTGCTTTTTTCAAAATGGCCGCCAAAAATTCATATAAAGTGACTATGTGGTATAAATAAATAACAATGGCGCATGTTTAACCACTTTTTGCATTCGTTTTTATTACAGTTATTCCCAAACAAGCTACGATTGTGTTAAAAACATCAATGAGGTACAATTTTACCTTTTTGCATTGGTTTTGATAAAGCTTTTCAAAATAATCTGTATTTGGGACAAATAATCTGTTCTGAGGTTTAAGAAAATGGGGGCACTTTTGAAAATTGCCTTCCCCCCCCAAAAAAAAAAAAAAAATATTTTGATAATGACTTAAAAATGTATCAGTAACAGTGCATAGAAAGTACCTTGAAATGTGAATACACTTTTGTGATGGAATTCTTTGTAATTATTTGAGGATGCTCTGTGGTGTTCACATTCACTCTAACAATCACAAATGAAATTATATTTTAAATGAAAGTCATAAATTTGTTATTTTCTGTTTACTTCACTATGACAGAAATACATTTTCAACTCTTTATTCTTTCATTATTCTCTGAACGGTTTCTATCTTCATGTAGGCTATTCAAGGTTACATGAAAAGAGCCCTCTCCCAGTTCCCCTTAACCTGAGATTTTTGCAGAAGTTAAGGTACCTTGAATTGTTTTATCTCAAAGGTTTTCAAGTTCTGTAAAAGCATTATTCAGGTTTTCGTTGGAAAGTTGTTTTGATTCTCGTTTTTGTTTTGTTGCATTTGCTGTTGTTGATTCCTCATATAGAAATATTGCTAATTTCATCAAAGATTTCATAATGCTAATTCAATTATTGTTTATTTTATTTCAAGACACAGTATCAGATCTTAGTCTGAGTTTATTCAGTTTGTTTACATTAATCATTCAATAACACTTGATGTAAGTTTATTCCAGCTCTTTGTCTTGACTGGACTTTTTGGTGAGTGCATTCATATTTCCTTTTACATTACTAATAACCCTACATTTTTTTTAAAATTTGGTAACACGTTACACCGATCGAGTGGTTTTCGAGCATGCAGTACTGTTCTGTTTTGTTTAATGAAAATTATTTATTTATTATATTATTTGATATATCTTAATGTAACATACTTTTCCCTCTACATGTAATGTTCCATGAAGGTTGTAAACAATAAATAAAAAATACTCAAACAAGATATGAAGAGTTTGTTCGCAAAAACTATTCATTGACAATGAGTGCGAGGACTTTTCAGAATGTAGTGATCTGAGCGACTGTGAAGATTAATGATACAACATTGTCAGTGATTTGTCTCACCAGGAAACATTGTAAGGACAATTCAGTATAAAACCTTACTCTTTTGATCATCAAAAACACTGCTCTTCGATTTTAGTGGCCGTTGTAAAAAAGCTCCCTCAGGAATCTGTCAAACATCTTTTTAGTGATCCTATAGAAACAAAATCTAATTCACCGTACATACGCTTATTATGCTTTTTAATGCTTATTTAAAGCATAATTTAGATTGGATCTTTGCGGCCATTTTGAAGAGCGCCCTCATTTTTCACCTTCATATACATTATTTTGTCACACATGTAGATTCTTTTCAAATAACTTTATTCAAAACTAATGTAAAAGGGGGTCAAATATGATCATTAATGTTTCTTTTTGTTAACTTACACAGGCTCATACCCTTTACATGGGATGTTAGCGGCCATTTTGAAGAGCGCCCTCACCTTTTAAACTCTTTATAAAATGTATGGTACACATTTAGATACTTTGTGCATAACTCTCATCACAATAAATGCAAAATATGCCCAATTCGCAGCCTCTTAAATGTTTATTAACAAATATATACACTTTATCTATGATTTTGGCGGCTATTTTGAAGAGCGCCCTCACTTTATACCGCTTTTTTAGATTCTGAGATACAATCGTAGCTTGTTTGGGAATAACTGTAATAAAAACGAATGCAAAAAGTGGTTAAACATGTGTCATTGTTATTTATTTAACCTACATAGTCACTTTATATGAATTTTGGCGGCCATTTTGAAAAAGGGCCCTCACGGGAAAAGGTTCAGGATACAGCCTGTTTACCTCATATATTCTTGTTCAGCATGAAAAACTGGTCTAGAAAAACCACATGAGAATTTCTACCTCTCCAGGTGGCACCTCGCTCAATTATAACCCGGACTAACAAGGGAGTAATGTGTCAAGAGTTATCTGTTTGGCAACTCTGGTTTCCTCCTTTAAAAAATTACGTGAATATGACTCACTGGATGAATTGGGTGCTAAAAATGAGCCTTGTTCAATTTTTTTAAACAATTATTTTGATGCGAACCATCAAAGATAGAATCCTAACATACTCACCTTTCTATATCCTGTTGATGAAGAGACAGTTCTTCAAGGGTTGATATCTGCATCTCATTATGTTCTGATCTCTTCCTAACCATATCTTCTGTGACTAATCAAATGAACAAGAACAACTTGATGAAACAACATCATTCATTGTGAATAGGATATTACCCTTGATGCTATTATTTCATTCAGATAAAACTCACAAATTCCTATCTTTCATATATTCCAAACAGACTCTTATCACATAAATTTCCAGGAAAATTCTTCTGTTAATTCATTGGAATGAAATGGATGAAATATAGATATATTCTTTTGAACGCATTTTCAATATCACTATTTGCAATATTTGTGTAGAACATATTTCATCAAGGAAACTTTCGTAATCGATACAAAATAAGGAGAAATATTGAATTTCCTGCTTTGTATTAGATGATCTTAAAGAATACAAATAAAGATATTTAAGATCTATCACTTGACATCATTTTGTCTACATATTCATATATAAATGTAACTCACATCTCTTCACGTACTATGTAATAAGTGTACTATTAGGTTAGCTTAGCATTAGAGTACTCTAGTCTTCATCAATATAGATAGGTGTGTTAACTTTTGAAATCCGGTTGACAAAAAACTAAAGATAAAATATATTCATTTATGACAACTACATATTTAACAATGAAAAGAAATCAGACTTACTTCGCACCATCTTCTAACCGATAAGGAAATAATCTTGAGTCAGAATACTCTCAGGAATGAAAGCTCAAAGGTCACAGTGAAGTGAAAGCAAAGATTCTGTAGGAGGGTATTAAAAAAGAATAAGTGTTGTCACGTACAAAAAATCATAAACAATTCTATACCTATTTCATCAGCAGACATTCTCTTCTTTTTACCTAAGACATTTTCACCTCTTGACATTTTTCACCTCTTACATTTTTACCTCTCGCATACATGTATTTACCTCTGGCATTTTTACCTCTTTCACATTTGCTTCTGGCATATTTACCTTTGCATATTTATCTATGACATTGTCTACCCCAGACATTGTTTTATATCTGATATCTTCACATATATGGCATTTTTACCTTTGACATTTTTTTACATCTGATAGTTTATATACGCCTATGTGAGTCTCCATAAAATGGGCATACAAGAGAGAACTACGAGCAGCTGTAAAGACATCAATTGTTTAATGGAGCTGGATCTTCAGTTCCTCTAGCTTGAAGTTTGGCAGATAGGTACAGGTGAGGGCAGGGTTGGGTGATGAATCAATAATATCAAAGAGTTATTGATGCAATATACATTATCATTGCTACAGTAGCCTCACTCATGCCATGGAACTACATGTATGTATGTATGTATAGTCAAGGATTGTATTTCCGAACAGATTGTATTACCGAACGTGTACAGTTAAGCGCCTAAAATGGGTTTTCATACGCATGGGATTACGCGTATGAAAACCACACTATTGAAACAAAGGTTGTGTCTTTTTCCCATAGGTTTCACACGTTCGGAAATACAGTACCCTTTTCAAGGGACCAAAACGCTGCGTCGTTGGGAAGGGGTTCACTCGGAAGGGAATATCGTATTAAATCTACGTTGTCTTTTTAAAATTCCATCAACTTCTTTTTCTGTAGGACTTTGAGCATTCATTATGTAAGTTTGACAGATATTTGTTTGATATTTTATTTGCTATCGTTGATTTTCTGAAAAGTGTTCGGACACTGGATCCACCACCATAAGGGTGTGTAAATTTCGGCGGAGGTCACGACCTCTTAGTTGAAGAGGTGAAAACACTGATGTAATCCACTCACACTTATGCGAGGTTATTGGAGTAATCACCAAAATTTTGAGAAAATACTTCCTTCCACACCACGTAACTATAGTGGTCATATTGACCACTACGCGGGACAAATGCAAAAATACTAGTCATTTTCTATCGCATGTACTAAAGGTATGGGGGAAAAAGTAAGATAAATATTTCAAATACTTACTTTCAAATTCAGTGCTTTAAAATCTCACTCCTACCTTAAAGGGTCTCTGAGGTCAAAAAAAATAATTTGTATACAGTTAGAATGTATAAAATTAACCCCAAATAACTTTACCCAGCATTCTACAGGTTAGCGGTTATGGAGTTTGAAGAGAATAAAGGACAGCGTGAATGAACTACGCGCGGAACTCAACTGGAGTTGAGTTCCGCGCGAGCAGTTTTCTATGCGTGTGCGGTTTTTTTATGCGTGCACGTTCGGCGAACGCCAAGACGCGATAGTGGAATTATCGCGATCGCATTATAGCGTTGTCGTCTGCTATATTATGTACAGCGCCGGGGCTGACAAACACTCGAAAATTGATTTGGGGCGGAAATTACTGATAATATTCAACCCAAATGAAACAACAAATGAATAAAGGATACAATGCAAAATGTTTTTATCCAATTGGAAATTGATTTGGCTCTTAACTTATGGATAATCTACAATCCAAATAAAACAACAAATGAATGAAGTCATACAACGGAGAATGTTTTTAAAGAATCAAAAATTGATTTGGGGCGTAACTTACGGGGATTCTGTACCCCAAATTAAACAACAAATGAATGAAGTATACAACGCAAAAATTTTTTATCAAATAGAAAATTAGTTCTGCGCATAAATTACAAAGAATCTACAGACCAAGCGAAACAATAAATAAATTAAAACTAAGACGCAAAATATATTTATCGAATCGAAAATTGATATGGCGCTTAACTTAGGAATAATATACAACCCAAATAAAATATGAAATGAATAAAGGACTAACGCAAAATGTTTTTTTATCGATGGAAATTGATTTGGCACGTAGCTAATGAATAATATACAATCCTAATAAAACATCAAATGGATGAAGTAACGCAAAATGTTTTATATCGAGTAGAAAATTGATTTGGCGCTTAATTTAGGAATAATATACAACCCAAATAAAATACGAAATGAAAAAAGGACCAACGCAAAATGTTTTTTTATCGATGGAAATTGATTTGGCATGTAACTAATGAATAATATACAATCCTAATAAAACATCAAATGGATGAAGTATATACAACGCAAAATGTTTATATCGAATAGAAAATTGGTTCGGCGCATAAATTACAAAGAATCTACAGACCAAATGAAACATCAAATAAATTAGAAATAAGACGCAAAATACGTATATCGAATCGAAAATTGAATTGGCGCTTAATTAAGGGATTATACAACCCAAATAATATATGAAATGAATGAAGTATACAACGCAAAATTTTTTTTTTTCTTATCGATTGGAAATTGATTTGGCGCGTAACTAATGGATAATATACAACCCAAATAAAACATGAAATGGATGAAGTGTACAACGTACAATTTTTATATCAAATAGAAAATTGGTTCGGCGCATAAGTTACAAAGAATCTATAGACCAAAAGAAACAACAAATAAATTAGAAATAAGACGCAAAATACATTTATCGAATTGAAAATTGATTTGGCGCTTAACGTAGGGATAATATACAACCCAAATAAAATATGAAATAAATGAAGTATAAAACGCAAAATGTTTTTATCGAAATGAAAATATTAAGTTGGTGCGTAATTTATAGAGAATCTACAAACCAAATAAAACAACAAATGAATCAAGTATTCAACACAAAACGTTTATGTCAAATATAACCTTGGTTTGGCGCATAAATTACAAAGAATTTACAGACCAAATGAAACAACAAACAAATTAGAACTATGACGCAAGATACATTTATCGAATCAAAAATTGATTTGGCGCTTAACTTAGGGATAATAATTATACAACCCCCAAAAATATGAAATAAATGAAGGATACAACGCAATTTTTTTTTTTTTTTAATCGAATTGGAAATTGAACTGGAAATTGATTTGGCGCGTAACTTACGAATAATATACAACCCAAATAAAACATCAAATGGATGAAGTATACAATGCAAACTGTTTTTATCGAACTGCGAATTCAGTTGCCGCTTAATTTATGGAGAATCTACAACCCATACAAAACAACAGGTGAATCAAGTATTCAACGCAAAACGTTTAAATCGAATAGAAAATTGGTTTGGCGCATAAATTACAAAGAATATACAGACCAAATGAAATAACAAATAAATTAGCACTATGTCGCAAAATTCATTTATCGAATCGAAAATTGAAAGTGAAGATGTTCCTGAATCGATATATCGTTAGGTGAGCTATCGTGATCGATCGACTAGTCTTTGCTCAAGTCTTATATATATTAATTTTGGGGGGTATTTTATTTTCAAAAATCAGTATCTCCTGTATCCTGTCACCGTTGAATGTCATGTTAAGTTTTCTGGGGTTGATTTTGTGTAAGCTAACTATACACAAATTATTTTTTCAGGCCTCAGGTACCCTTTAAATGGCCGTTAGGAAGAACGTCTGATGTTTCCAGCAAAATCCAAAGTCAAAATCATGTCCAAAACCTACATGTAAGAAATCCCCGCCAACTTTTTTCGCGATCGCATGTTGTTTTCATGGGGCCGATGTTTTAGACTAAACTCAACCAATAAAATTTTGTCCACAAAGAAACTCGATATCGCGCGCGCACATCGATCTCTACGATCGCGCACACGGAAAATCAGGAATTTTATGTGTGCGCAATAGGGACCAAATTTTTAACGACAGAATTAGGGGGGGGGGAGATGTCAGCGCTCGCGGCGATGAGGAAATGTACACAATGACTTGCGATACCCCGTTTCGCCAGAAGTGACAGTAAATTACGGATTTCATTTTTGGAATTATCTTTTCCAACATCGGTGAGTTTAATTTATTATATTTTATGGATATGTTGGTGTCGGTTTTTGTAAATTAAATGCTGATTTTGAGTGAATGTTGTGACTTTTGTGCAGTGGCATGAGTGGTGACTGTGGTGTTTTGAAAGTGTTGAGCCTTGAGGTGTATGACTGCCTAGAGTCTACACACGAAGTATAGTAAAGTCGCTACGTGTGCTTCTTTCTACATTTCAGGGTGATACATACACATACGATTACGAGTACGAGGTTATCTTAAGATAGAAAAGCTAATTTCATGCCAAATTCTTCAATAGGATCTTTTTATTATATCAAAACCGTGAAGTAAAATGTTTGGGCGGAGGTCGCCTTTAAAGTAAAGCTAAGGACAAGGCTTCCCTTTTTACTGTTAAAATCCGTAGACACTGACTTGTTGGACTTTCGACAGCTGCAGCTCATATTTTCTAACTCACTCTAATGACCCATACAAAAAATTGCACGTACATCGGACTGGGGTGGGAAGGAATTACTGCAAAAATTAATTCGACACAATTCAAAGTGAAACAATCATATCATATCATAGATCTGGTTTAACTCGTTACAGGTAATTAATATAGGATGGGAAATACCATATAAAATAGAATACGAAATGCTCACCTGTTATGATGTTAAAGGGAGATCTAAGTTACTGTCAACAAAATACAATTCCGGGCAGCGTGTTTTCGTTTTACAATACAATCACGCAAAATCACCGTAGCAATTTCGCGAAAAAAAAAATCATACAAGTGCTCTGGTGAAAGAGTCTAAGTCGTCAGCGCTGTTTCCCGGAGATAGCCGTACTATACCCCCGCACTGCGGTACGGGTGTGGGAGGGAGCTCTTCTTGCTTTGTCTGTTTCTTTTCAGTCCAAGTTAACTTTTTGTTTAAAATTTATTTGTGTATCATTTGGAGTGTTTGGCTTCATTCTCTTTTTCATAATTTCCCCTCTCTCTAGCTCTTGCATTGAAAAAACAACAACAACAACAAAAAAAGGTCATGTAAACTAGTCTAAAGATGAAATGTTATACATTTTGACTGTATGTGTTTTGTGTGGGTGTGTGCATATGGTTATATTAGATGTTCTCTGTAGGTTTCCATGGTGAGTGAGTACTGTATAAGTGGTTATTTTCGCGGTGGTTTTATTTTCGCGATTTTCGCGAGTCGGTCCTCGCGAAAATTTCAACTTCAATATATGGCTATTTATAGTAACAAAAACATCACAAAAATCGCGAAATTAAACCCTCGCGAATTTCCCTACCTAGTCCAAAATCGCGAAAATATCTGTACGCGAAAAAAACAGCTTATACAGTATTCACAATTGAAGGTTTTCGGTAACACCATGTGGGAGCCTCTGTGAAAAGGCTGTTGATATATTCTTTCGTGAAAAAATATAACCCACTTATGGGGCGTTTAGAGGAATTTAGGAGAAGTGAAATGAAAGGAAAGAGATGGAAATGAAATGAAATTAAATTAAACACTTACACAAGACTATTTTTGGTTTTTGTTTTCGGTGTTTATACACCAAAAATGAAGTGAAATGGAAAGAGGAAAGAAGAAAAAGGAAGAAAGAGTGATCGAGATCAGGAAAGTTCTGAGTAGGTCACAGAAGTTTGAGAGTAGTTCTGAAAAGAACTGTTTGTATTCCTCTGTAGAGTAGTTCTGAAAGAGGCTCCCACATGGTGTTACCGAAAACCTTCAATTGTGAATATGGTTATATTGTTGTTGTTTTTTTCTCTCTCTCTCGTTTAAAGAATACCGATACTAAAAAAAAAAAAAAAATGTTAAGTAGGTCTACATAATATAGTGTGTGGCAAAAATAGTCAGTTATGACTGATTGCCAAACAAAAATAAATGAAGAAGAAGAAGAAGAAGATCCCTGTTGTATAACCATTGTAACCATATAGGTCGTAACGTATAACCAAACTACTCTATTATATATGCACATAATTGTGCACGAACGTACAGCCAGCCTGCGCCTGCATGGGAAGCTGGTACTATATAGAAAGGGGAAAAAATGAAATACATAAGAAAAGAGAAGCTAGAGATAGATGGAAGCAAAAACAAAGAAATACATAAGGAAAGAGATTAGGAAAGATGGAAGGAAAAACAAAGAAATACAAGGAAAGAGAAGAGGATAAATGGAAGGAAAAACAGAGAAATAAATAAGGAAAGAGAAGAGGATAGATGGCCGGAAAACAAAGAAATACATAAGGAAAGGGGAGAGGATATAGAAGAGGAAAAACAATCGGATATACATAATATAAGGAAAGTGAAGAGGATAGATGTAAGGAAAAACAAAGAAATACATAAAGAAAGAGAAGAGGATAGGTTAAGGAAAGAGAAGAGGATAGATAGAAGGAAAAACAAAGAAAAACAAAAGGATAGGGGAGAGGATAGATGCAAGGAAAAACAAAGAAATAAGGAAAGGGGAGAGGATATAGAAGCGGAAAATGAAATACATAAGGAAAGAGAAGAGGATAGATGCAAGGAAAAACAAAGAAATAAGGAAAGGGGAGAGGATATAGAAGCGGAAAATGAAATACATAAGGAAAGAGAAGAGGATAGATGCATGTATTTCTTTGTTTTACCTTCCATCTATCCTCTTCTCTTTCCTTATGTATTTCTTTGTTTTTCCTTCTGTCTATCCTCTTCTATTTCCTTCCATTTATCCTCTTCTCTTTCTTTCCATCCTTCCTCTTCTTATTCATTATGTATTTCTTTGTTTTTCCTTCCATCTATCCTCTCCCCTTTCCTTATGTATTTCTTTGTTTTACCTAATTCCATTTATCCTCTTCTCTTTCTTTGTATTTCTTTGTTTTTCCTTCCGTCTATCCTATTCTCTTTCCTTATGTATTTCTTTGTTTTTCCTTCTATCTATCTCTAGCTTCTCTTTTCTTATGTATTTTTCATTTTTTCCGCTTTCTACCAGCTTCCCAGGCTGGCTGTACGTTCAGTGCCTAGCTAGAGTAGTTACAACAGCTATAGGGATGTGCGCTGACGTTTTAGACTCTTTCACCAGAGCACTTGCATGATTTTTTTTTTCGCGAAATTGCCTATACGGTGTAAAACATGGTGTAAAACGAAAACACGCTTCCGGGCACTGGTGGCTGGCCGGCCGGTATATCAGTATATCAGTGTACATACATACGGTATGTGACCATCATGTACCAGCGTTGAAAATGGACTTATATGCTAGGCCTATAGAGAGCAGCAAAAAAATTCTGCTAAATCAAAAAACAAAAACAAAAACAAAAACAAAAAAGTTAGCATGCTGGGGGGGGGGGGGGAATTTTTTCTTCAAAAATTCTCTGACAAGCAACAAAAAAAAAAAAAAAAAGATGAGCATTTTGGGGGGATTTACTCAAAAATTTTCTTCTTCTTCTTCATCTTCTTCTTCTTCTTTTATCTTCTAACTTCTTCTTCTTCTCCTCCTCCTCCTTCTTCTTCTTCTTCTTCGATTTCTTCTTCTTCTTCTTCTTCTTCTTCTTCTTCTTCTTCTTCTTCTTCTTCTTCTTCTTCTTCTTCTTCTTCTTCTTCTTCTTCTTCTTCTTCTTCTTCTTCTTCTTCTTCTTCTTCTTCTTCTTCTTCTTCTTCACGCAAGTGAATGGACTAAGTACGCGAGAGCTATAGGGAACGGGGCGCGCCTGGGGAAGGGAGAGAGACGAGCGCTTTTGATCCGATCGGGTATCTTATCTTGAGAACGCATAGAAGGGTAATAGAACGGCAGTTTATGGAAATTCGGGTATCTTGATAACGGCAATCGGCCGTCTGTCCAATATGTTGAGTGCCCCCCCCCCCCCCCCCCCCGGGACCTTACGATCGGTCTGCGATCCGAATTGTGAAATAAATCGCTATGGCATTAAATCACTGGCATTTTAACAAATAAAATCTACCCTATTCAGATTCTGAAAAGTAATATGAATACTAAACACAGGGTTTGGGTGAGCTACAGGGAATAAGGGCCTAATTAGTTTCAAATCGTAGGCAGTCGTACGATTTTTGTGCCGTCACTATGCCACTCGGAGCCAATTTGGCCATTCCACCGACAAGAAAACTCGGCACTGAGGCCGTATTATCGATTTTATGAGTATGACTATTCAGACCCTCAATCAAAGATATTTTTCGTTTTTAAATGATTTGACAAATAATGTATTTTCTTCTGAAATCGGATCGCAGACCGATCGTTAGGTGTGATGTGGCTTTTAAGAAACTGCATATATGGCTTGTATTTCATAGATCCCTGTTAAAATAGATGTACGGTACCCGAGTATTAAAAGAAACGTGCTTTAACTTTAGCACTATAAATTAACAAGATTGTTTTTGTTTTGTTTTTAAGCGTGAGAGAAAAAAGGGGAGGAAAAAGAAAAGAAAAGTAGGAAAAAAGAAAGAGAGAAGAAGAAAAAACACGGATGTGAACAGTACTGAAGAAAACAAGACAAAAACAAAAATGTGAACTTGCAATACGGGGGGGGGGGGATATAATGAGGGAGGGATAACTAGATGGAGAGACGTATACGTATAGAGATAGAGATATAGAGAGACAGGGGGAATGCAAGAGGAAAGAGGCCGTCTTATAAATATACGAGTATACAAAAACAAGTATTTTTAGATTGATGAATTGGAATTATATGACTTTTCCTAAAATTCACATTTTTCTTGATCCGTTACCATGGTAACGGCCCTGGTGGCCACACCCACCACCAACTTTATGGCAAACAAGCAGATTCTGATAGCTGAGGGTCCTAGCTAACAGAAAAACATCATTTAAAATTGTGCCTAAGGGGGGGGGACCTTTTTCGGTTCCTGGCCCATGGACTAGAACGCCGTTCTTATACGATTACTTAGGAATTGAAATCAGTCTGATGTAAGTGAATCATACAAATCAATAGATTTCGCATGCATATATTACACCTGTCCAGTAGCGTAGCGTGAGTCTATTGAGTGGGCACTGACATCACTTGAGGGCACCGGTCTTACTCGGCAAATTCAACGCGACTTAACGGGGTCACTGATTACTGGGGTTGCTATATAGAAGAGGTCCTTTTTTCTTTCTTTCTTTTTTTTCTCTCGTTTTCCCCCTTTCTTTTTCTCTTTTTTTTTTCTCTTTTTCTTTGTTTTTTCCCCTTTTTTTGCCATTCGATGGGGGGGGGGAGCACGTGCCCCCGTGCCCCTTGTAGCCCATGTAGAATTGTAGCCTTCTTAAAATTGAAATTCATTGAAAATCACTGCTTATTTTGCAAGTAATTTCATATCGAAATTAAAATCATTAAATTTACAAATGTAGAGATGAAGAAAATGGAACATCGCCCCCCCCCCCCCGGTCCACGCACAGTAAAGTTATTTTCTTTAGTAAAACAAAAAAAAATCAAATACCACAATTTGGGATTGTCATCAACATAAAAGTAAGTACAAAGGAGGAATCATAATAGGGTACATGCAGGTTAAAAAGAAACACGATATGGATCACCATTGCTCCGATGTTTCCCGACGCTCCAGGTCCATAATACGCCCTGTACGTGTTGCGGCAACTTTTTTTTTCTTTTCAGTATTGTGATGTCGAGAACAATGTTGTTATCGAATATGAAATGAAATCAAAATTTTGCTGAATCTGGACTTATTTCGAGCCATGGTTTAGTTTAAATTCTGATCCAAAGTCTTGATTTGAAGACTACGGTACAGCCAGTCAGAGGAAATGTTTATTATCTTCATGGTTTGAAAACATGTCCATCTGATCATGAGTCAGAAATAACTACCCTAGATGGTATTCCCAGGAAACTCCCATCTCCCTGGTATTCCGGTTCTACATTTCTACATCACTGTTTTGTAGCATAACCAAATTTCACAATATTCACCAATTCACCCACTGTGCGGAAGTACTCATTACGTAAACTTGTCGATTAACGTTCACGTCTTATGAAATGTAAACATTTCGAGCTCATTTAAAGGGAAAGTTCACCCTGAAGATTACTTGAGTTTAAAAAATGCAGAAAAAATAAAGAAAAATATTGGCGAAGGTTTGGTGAAAATCGGTCAAATAATAAAAGAGTTATGAGTATTTAAAGTTTTGGATTTGTGACGTCACATGCGAGCAGCTGCCCATTGGTCATGTAATAAATATTCCATATATTCGCATTTTTTTAACGTTCCACGATAAATTAATATTGTTTCTTTTCAGAATCTAGTATTGGATAACATTTCTGACAATATATCAAATGCACAGACGAAAATGTTCTAAATTTTCTGAAAAAACTGTATTTTATGGAATATTTATCACATTACATAACGGAGGAGCTGCTCGCATGTGACGTCACAAAATCAAAACTTCAAAAGTCCATAACTCCGTTATTCTTTAACGGATTTTGTCCAAACTTTCGCCAAAATTTTTCTTTATTTTTTCTGCATTTTTTAAACTCAAGTAATCTTCAGGGTGAACTTTCCCTTTAAGCTGGGTTGATGTTCGTACTTCTACAGATGCTCCACTTCTTCAATTAAGAACATTTTGATATTCTGTATGTGATCGATAGAGAACGTCGGGTCGGATTGCAAGGCTGACGTATCTATAGAAGAAGATATTTTCTGCATCGTGAGGTTTATAATCAGGCTCCTTGTAACTATATTCTGAACTGAAAAAACAATAACAAAGAATCCTTAACCGGTTACAAGAGTAAGATGGCATCGACAGGTCTATCCATACTATCTCTTCTCACTGACGTGAAGTGTGCGTTATGTCAAATCAGAACACCACAACATGTACTTTCATGTGTCCATAGTTTGTGTAAGAAATGCTTTAAGAGATATCTCGAGGAAAATAAGTACACCCTTGGAAAGATCACATGCCCATTATGTCTTGAGGAAACAGAAGTCAAAGATGCGGAGTTTCCAGACCTTAGACATGATATTCGCACCATGACTCTGATGGAAATGCTGATGGAAAAAGAGGAAAGACGAAAGCAGGATGAGAAAATGTATACCTGCCAGGTTTGCGGGGATACTGATTCAGGGAGGGCATCTTCCAAAATCCATTGTTCGGAATGTGGGAATATGCAAACCCATCACATTCAACCGAAGTTCCTCCACTCCGTAGGCCTACCCTGCTTCAGGCCGAAGATGATCAAAATATGGAGATTTACTGTCAGATGCACGAGGGAAAGAAGAAAGACTTGTTATGCACTGTATGCCTCACCCCAGTCTGCAACGAATGTTCTGCTACGGACCATTGCCCACAGGACAACCACGAGTGTGTCCAAATAGAAAATTACACACCGATGATGCATGAGGAAATACAAACACGATTGTCAAGATTGCCTGACGTGTGCGAGCAATGGGAGAAAACTATTCTTGAAATTAAGAATATGGAAGAATTTCTCAAGAAGCAAAGAGATGTCCTGAACAAGAAAATTGAGACTGACATCTGTCAATTTGCCCAACGGGTTAAGAGCGCTCTTATCACAAAAAATAAGAACTTCTTCCAGTTTCGAAATCAAACACTTATGCAACTGCGGCAGGGAGTTGAAGCCCCGGGGGGGGGGGGGTACTCAGATTATAATCGGACGGGGGTGTGCGGCTGAGAACTCCAGACCCATACCCACATCCAAGGGTCCTTTTGCTGTAAATAGGCACCCATGTCTAAGGATTTTTTGTGAAAAATAGACCCATGTCTAAGGATTTCGAACTTTAAATATTACATATTTTAGCTGTAATATAATGCAATGGCCAAACATTTTGCAGATTCTTGATAAAATTCTTTATTACTCATTAGTAATCTGTACCATACTACATGTAGTTTTGGTTTTACAAGTAGTTTACAAGTAATAAGGGGGTGATCCGGGGGGTGATCCCGACGTCGATGTTCGTTTTACCATGTCGCAGCTAGCCTAGCCGTGCGTGAAGACGCACGTTGTGCAGTGGCGGCACCAGGATTTTTAAAGTGGGGGGGGGGGGGCAAATGGGGGGCAAAAGAAAATGTTGGGGGGGCAAGGGCGGACAAAAAAATTTGTGACACTTTTTGTAGTGAAAATGTACAGAATATTCGGCCATAAACCTACCCAGATATGAGGACATTTTGAGCATCTAGCTGAACTGCCCGATTATAAAGAGGTGTTAGTTATATACTGCGAGCGAGCGAAGCGAGCGAGCAAAAATTTTGACATTTTTCGTAGTAAAAATGTACAGAAATTACATAATTATTCGGCTATAAAACTACCCCAATATGCATGAGGACATTTGAGCATCTTGCTGCCCAATTATGAGGTGGTAGTTATTTATTGCGAACACTTTTTGTGGTGAAAATGTACAGAAATTATATTCGGCTATGAAACTACCCAGATATGAGGACATTTGAGCATCTTGCTGCCCGATAATAAGGTGGTAGTTATACATTGCGAACGGGCAAAAATTTTGAAACTTTTTGTGGTGAAAATGTACAGAAATGATTATTTGGCTATAAAACTACCCCAATATGAGGACATGATCATCTCGCGGCCTGATTATGTGGTAGGAGTTATAGGCCTGTATTGAGAGCGAGCGAAGCGAGCGAGCAAAAATTTTGACACTATTATAGTGGAAATGTACAGAAATTATTCGGCTATAAAACTACCCAAATATGAGGATATTTACACGAGCTGAGCGAATAAATTTGCCCCATGCCCCCCCCCCCACCTTGATGCCGCCACTGCTTTCCAAGTTTCCGTTTTCTTTCTTTTTCCTTCTTTTCTCCATTCCTTTTTCACTTTTTTTCTTTCCTTTTCTTTTCTTTTTCATTTTCCACCCTTTTATTTTTTTTCACTCCGAAAATTATTGGGGGGGGGGCAACTGGGGGGGGGCAAAGCTTCTGACTGGGGGGCAAATGCCCCCCATTCCCCCCCCCCCCCCCCCCCCCCCCCCCCCCCCCCCCCCCACCTTGGTGCCGCCAATGACGTTGTGTAATGGCATATCGCGCGCTGCGCAGGCATTATGATATATGCAGCGTAGCTATATAGCTAGCTCGGGCTCGGCGCAGTCCCGCAGTTACTAGAAGCTGCCGCATGTACTACGCATACGAAGCTCGGATCCATCCCGGGGGGGGGGGGGGGGGGCACTCGAATTATATTTTGACGGGGGTGTGCCTCACGAATCCCCGAAAAGGGGGTCTAAGGAACTGACTTCAAGGTGTAAAATACGGGGTCTTGGGAACTATGATCTATTGGGCAGAGTGAGAAACAGGGTCTAGGGAACTACAAAACTGCCTCCGCCACGCTCCCGGCCGCATGCGAACGGATATGTTTCATAACGGGGGTCTTCAGAGCGGGGCTGAGCGGCTCCTGAGCGGAACTGAGTATCTAGAGAACGGAAATCGGGGTCTGAAAAAGGGGGTCATCAAAGCGGCACGTCCCCGTACCACCAATATACGTGAGTGCCCCCCCCCCCCCTCCGGGGGATCCATATCCCCAATTCCAAGCTCGGGCGCTTGGCCTGGCGCCTAGCGCGCATAATGTAATAAAAAATGTACGTGGTACTTCCGGGGTACGTTGTACGTATAGCTAAGTAGGCATTTACAATGTAGGCTCAATTACCTCGAGTATTTGGGTGCAAATCCGAAAATCCCGGACAAATGAGGGAGAAAAGAGAGGAATGAAACAAATGATAAGAGACCCATGTCTAAGGATTTTTGGGGGGAAAATGGGACCCATGTCTAAGGATCTTTTTAATGAAAAGGGGACCCATGTCTAAGGATCTTTCTTCAAAAAGTCACCCTTCCCAGCGGCACATCCCCGTATACCCAATACCCAATACCCAATACCCCCCCCCCCCCCCCCGGGGTTGAAGCCAGGGTTAAGGAAATAGAAAAACACCAAATTAGAACAAAAGACGTCTTAGAACAGAGTGAGGACCACAGTCTTGCTGCCATATACAGAGATCTTCGAGATTCTCTTGACTTCCTCCTCTCTGAGAGACCGGATCAATCAAAACTCAAAGCAGTCAACAGAGCCACTAAATTGGACTTCCAGTTGAACATCGATGTAGGCCGCATAGGATCTTTAAATTTGTTGTCACATTGTCGTGAGAGAAAAGACATAAAATTAAATACTCGTGTGTATGATTGTAATGCTATGACTTTTTCTTGTGATGGAAGGGTAGCTGTATCATATAGAAGTGAAATACGGCAAACTATACAACTGCTTACAAAATGGCATTCGAATTTGGCATGGGAATATATCATAGTGGTAGTACATATTCCCCTTTGGCATCGCTCTCAGATCTCCGATTTGTGATGGATAAGAAAGGCTCAAGAAGAAGAGCACATGATGCTGTCTATTATGTTACAGAACTCCCAGGCTCCATATCGAGTATTGTGACCGATCTTGATGATCACATTTACTGCAGCGTTCCAAGTTGCAAACGCATATACGTGATACTTCCCGATGAAACCGTAATGAAATCGATCCCTACAGGTAATCTAACACCTCAGCACATCGCAGTCTGTCCACGCAGTCCTAATCAGATCATGTTCACCCATGATTCATCGAAGATCTCAGTTGTTGACTGGAACGGAAAGCTTCTGAGAACTATCACCCGTCCTGAATGGAAAGAAGTTGCAATCGGATGCGACAGTGGGAAGTTGATGTATGTCCTCTGGAAGAATGAAGCAAATATGAGAACTTTGCAACGGTTCTATTTGAATGGAGACTTGTTTGATACCCTCTTTAAGGGAGAAATCCATGGCCGGTCCAAACTTCTCCTTGCCGTATCTCTCGATGGAGCAGCTGCTGTTGTCACGGAGAAAAACCAACAAGGCTGTGTCACACTGATGTCGGTTACGCGCTCCTTGCCTAAGAACTTTGAAGTTTCTCGTTCATGAATATTTAGAGGACACAGAAAAACATGTTTATTTGATCGACTGGAGATCAGTCAGGTACTCTTTTTCCCGAGACGTTTTAGCAAACGTTTTAACAATGTGACATTTCCACCAATGGCAAGAGTTACTCTCTCCATTGGGAATGCTCCAAAAGAGTGTAGGAAACTCTTAATAACTTCAGACACTGTAGACCGCTTTGATCGGTCACTTGTACCTGGAAAGCTGCTATCTAAAACCAGTTACATAGTATGCGTTGTGAAAATTAGTTGTGGAATGCATGTACAACCGAACGGAAAAATTCGTATTTCGAACAGTTAAAACTCCTCTCAAAATCAATATTGCTTATACGAAAGAGATTTGATATATAATTGGTATATTGTTATACATCATCATATGAAGAGTTTCATTCCATAAGGGACTAAATCCACTTTGGGCGTTTTCGAATAAATCAAGGTTTTTTTTAAATTTATACCACTTTTCCTTGTTCACTATTTTAGTCATTTGGGTATATTGCCTTAGACCATTCTAATAATGTTTTAAAAAATCTAGCAATACATTTTAATTTTGAGGAATTTTGATAATTTCAATTTTCGTGGATTTAGTTCCTTTTGGAATGAAACTGTAGTCGATTGTCTTTTTGAGGTGTTTAAAACAACTTTATCACGTTAAATTCAATACAAAACATTAATATTGCTATAGCAGAGTGAAAATTTCATATTTTAAAAGTATTTTTTGTTAATACAATTTTTCCCCCTATTTTTTTTTCCAAGTTAGTATTTTGAGGAGTTTCATTCCACAAGGGATTAAATCCAATAATATTCATTGAAAACATCAAAATTTCTAAAAAATTATCAAATTTTGCACTGATGATCCAAATTGGTAGCTCCACCACACACAAACATCTTATAAGGGGACACTGTATAAATGAACGAATTTGTGATTACCATAGTGGATTTAGTACCTTTTGGAATGAAACAGATTTGGATTTAATTCCTTTTGGAATGAAACATTAATTTGTGCGAAATTTTTTCAACTTTAAAAAAATATTTTTTAGATACGATATAGCACATTTGATTCCCATGTGCGAAATACTTTTATCTTTATATATCAGTGTGGGTCAAAACTGGATTTAGTCCCTTTTGTTACTAAGCTCTTCATACATTGCTTACGGAAGAGATTTTATATGACTGGTATATTGTTATAAATAGTTATTAGTACTTACGTAAGAAATGTGATATAATTCGTATATTTTTATACTATATATTGCTTACGAAAAAGGTCTGATATAATTGATACATTGTATCTTCCATGACAGAACAGAAAGAGGAGAAATATTTTTATTTCGCTCACTGATCTATCATTGCTATATTGAAAACTGAAATAAAGAATCGCTTGCGAAAGAGATTTGATATAATTGGTATGATGATATATAAAGTATCAGAATTTATTATCAACAGGGAGATTTGTGAAGCTTTAATGATCAGTTAGCATGAAAAATGACGTGCTACCATAATAAACTTGAAAATCACATGTTACTTCTTATATAATAATTACAAGAGTGCTGTTTGTGTGAAAAAAAATAATTGGGCGATCTTCGTAAATGATTTCGATACTATCGGCGAGAATAGGAGCCGACACGTAGCCTTGGTTGCAAGTACACTATATTTTTAAAAGCTAAATTTAACTCAACTGCAAATATTTGAATGAATTAGGGAATAAAAGAAAACAGAAAATGTAGAAGGGTATAATAGATGCCAAACACTTTTTACATTATGTAAATTGCATCATGGATTCGCTTGTAAAATGAAAAATATGAGTGATTGATTTCATGATCGGTGAGCCAGTTTTACGTTGGATAGGTACCCCCCGGATGTCGTGATTTGATAGTTTATAAAGATAAACCCATATATTTTCATTGTAATAATAATATGCTTTGAATGTTTTACATAATGTTTTTGGGCTTGAGTATGATATGGAAATTACAAAAATATTCATATTATAAGTTTAAACACGTATATTTCAAAGTATTCATTTTAAAAATCGTTGATATAATCTATGTTTACACTGATATGGGTCTGAAAACCAGAGAATATGCCGTTGACTATGGCTGGCCTACCGTGTCATATTACAGTTCCCTCGTCGGATTTTAGTTCACCAAAGAAATCTTTATAGAAATCATTTACGAAGATCGCCCAATTATTTGTTTTCACACAAAAAGCACTCTTGCAATTATCATATAAGACGTAACATGTGATTTTCAAGTTTATTATGGTAGCACGTCATTTTTCATGCTAACTGATCAGATATGAAGGACCCATATCGTAAAATAGCTTTCCAATCAGAAGTCAAGAGACTTACTTAATTCATTTTGACATAAAACGTACCTAGCAACAGTTATGAATTTATATCTTTTCTAGATTATAATACTTTCCAAGTTCCCATTGCTTATCAGTAAGGCTTGTATTTTTTTTCTTGCCCAATGTTTATTTGTCAATATATATATTTTTTTTTTTTTTTTTTTTTTTCCAATGATGGGATTAATTTGACAAGTTTTGGTTTAACTTTTTTTTTCCAATCCCACATTTTGATACAGGCCTATCTCCTGTCAGTCTGTTATTGTTATCGTTTTTATTATGGTTTTCTTTTTCATTTGAAAAAAAAAATCCTTTCATATTGAAATGACCTCAATTAGAATGTTGTTTGCTTGTTTGTGTTTTTTTATCCATTAGAATGTGGAAAGAGTGTTGATTCACTAGAGTTAAGTGGAGACAAGCCTTGAACAAAAACACTATGTATTTTACATAATTTTCATAATATAAACATGGATAAATTCCTGATAAAGTGAATGCGTAGAAAGAGTTGCATAGAAGTATGTAGTGTCACTTTTTGCCTACCATAATCTACCCAATAAATAACATGTGATGGCGCTGTACGTCGACTAAAAAAGATATGACAGGGTTGGAGGCGTCATAAGTCCTTAGTCAGGAAGTTGTCATGCATCTTGGTAAAGACGGCTTCGTGAAACACGTATAGCGGACAAATATAGAGAACTAGCGCTGACTTAGTCAAGAACTTAGACATTATGACGGTTTCGAGAAACAGGCCCCAGTTTAGGAAGATCATGGACATCTCCGTAGTTGGCGGATAAAGTTATGACTGTCTTGTCGTTGGTTTCGAGAAACGGGCCCCAGGATCATGTCCCCTCTTTCCCTCTGGTATTGTAGAGATTGAGCCGTTTGAACCTTTCACTGTCAGATAGGGCACTGAAACCTGGAAACAGTCTCGTCGCTCTATACGTTGCACAGCCTCAATCCTCCTGTCATCTGTGATGAACCTAGGGATCCAAACAACACTACAATATTCCAAATGGGGACGGGCCAATGCCTTATACAAAGGCAAGAATATTATCTGGTTTTAAATTAACATAAATACACGCTTGACATGGTATACTCATCATAAGCAGACATATCATGCAAACACGAAGGCATCACAAATGCACACACAAACAAGCACATGATCATGGTGTTCATTTGGAGTAAAATCAACATAAATAAACAATATTCTGATTCAGTTTGCTTTGTCAAAGTCTTTAAATTTTTGCTTGCTGCTTCAAAGTGTTTAACGATCATGATAATTATGATCATTCAGGGGCGGATCTAGCTTTTTATAAAGGGGGGGGTTGGGGCGGTATGCGAGGGAGCGTAGCGACCGAGCCCGAGCGAGCGGAGCGAGCGAGGGGGGGAGGGTGTGGGAGGGGGGTGTCCCTCCTCCCACAGTAGGGAGAATTTTTGAAAATCTGTGTGTGAAAATGGAGTTTTCTTGCATCTAAAACACCACTATTTTTGGTATAGAGGTCATTGCCAAATTAACCCCCCCATGAAAATTTGTAAAATTTAGTTGCATTTTCCTGCAATGTAAGGCCAGTTGACAACACAGATACAAAGAATTGGGGATCTTGGAATAAGCACTGTCAGCCTAATACTTTTATTATGAACAGCTTGTCACTGATACTCACTGGCAAATCTCAGCCGAATATGATGGACTGGCAGAAGAGACGCCGTGGATGTTTCTGCACAAATCGCTGAACTACTTTGTTGGAACTAATAATAATAATAAAAAATAAAATAAATACATAAATAAAATAAAATAAAATTACAAGTTTAAAAAAAAAGATAAGATAAAAAAAAAAAATGGTCCCCGGATTTTTTTTTTGGGGGGGGTTGCAACCCCCCCCCCACCCTCCCCCCCCCCCCCCCCCCCCCCCCCCCCCCCTCTAGATCCGCTTCTGTCATTCCTCAACATCCAAAAGTCCATCTTGAAAATGATATGCGTAAAGTATTCCTCATCATGTGTGTAGTGTGTCTTTGCTTCTGGGAAGTCACATGCAATGCACCGCGTTTGATATATTATTTCAGTCCCTCATAGTCGAGGAGCCTGTCCCGAGATAGTCACCCCATTTTACCCATATAAGATTTGACCCCGTAAAGTTACTTAGATCATCTGACCAAGGAGTTATAACTCCTTGATCTGACAAAAAAGGTTGTCAGCCTGACCGTAGCCGCCGGGTTTAGCCCCCAGAGCCCCCCAAAGGGACCCCAAAGTCGGGTCGACTGATTTTACCCCATCTGGCTCCCCCATGCACTAAACTTTGTCAGTAGGAAGTAATATGACTTGACATTACAAAACACGAAAACTGACAAAAATTTCCGTCGGGATGGGGTGTCAGAGGGCCCCTAAAAATTGGTGTTAATTTTTCCCCTAAAGCCCCGAGACCAAAATTTGTCAGAAGGAAGAGCTATGGATGCACATTCCAAAAATATAGAGACTGACAATATTGTCCATCGGGAAGGGGTTGTCAGGCCCCCTGAAATGAAAACCCCAAAGTGCCCTTTGACAACGCTTTGCCCCACAAAATGCTCTGTACGGAAAGATACACTATTTTTCTTACCTTCTGACTATGAGAATTCAAAAGCGTTTTATTCAATTCACTTTAAATTCATAACATAATTTTGAGTATAATAATCTTCTTGAGGTGCAATTTGGTGTTCATTGGTCTTTTGATTAATAAGTTATTAAATTGTGAAAAATGAAATGCTTTCTCAAAAGTAGCCAAAAAATATTGTCAGGATTATGTAAACACACCCATTGACCATCTGACAAGACATAATAGAGGAGCTTGCTTGGTATCTGTGCGATTAACACATGAATAGTATGGTACATTTAAGCCTGGCAGTCACATACCACAGATACCTAAAAAGCCCTTCTATTATGCCTTGTCAAACAGGTGATTTTTTTTTTTTTTTTTTTTTTTTGGGGGGGGGGAATATATAGGCCTTCCCCCATTCCCCCCCCCCCCCCGCGGGATCAACACCCATGACCGACAGCCTACGATATCGACGGCTCACAAGACGGACTGCCCATGAGACCGAACAGTGGCGGATTACGGGAGAAAACAGACTCGTGCCCCCCCCCCCTTTAGAAACCAAACTGGCACAGCCCCCCTCAAAAAAAAGCCCCCTTTATTGTGTACTTTTACGGCACTGTGTCCCCTCTTTAACAAAATCATCCAGCCCCTGCAGACCGACAGCGAGACTGACGGGCCGCACACGACGGGCCGCCCACGTATGAGCCTATATTACTCATGTTCATAAGATCGACGTCCACCAGACCGACAACCCACGAAACTGACGGCCCACGTATGAGACTGACGGCCCATGAGACCGACATCCCATCAGACCATCAGCTCAATTCACGAGACCGATATAGCTGTCGGTCTACTGGCCGAATGTCTGTCAACGTCAGCGGACCTGATGAATGGAAAGGGGGTCGTGGCGCAAAGAAGAACTTGATATTAATTTCAGTCATTTTAGAAATTTCTGACTCAGTTTATCTACGTGACTATCATATGTTTCACGTTATGAGTGAGAGAGAAATATACGAAAAGTTAAACAAAAATAGTTGAAAATGATGGATCCCTTGCAAAGTTTAGTCATGAGTGAGCATTTGCCTTTGGTTATCACCTCTGATTTTGCTCATATTTTTATGCGCGTGTATACGGTATGTATACCGTTGCCCGATCCCTGACAGGCATACGTTTTTACGTACCGTATACAAGAATTTCATCGTGATCAGTGATTGCACTACTATTATTGTGACGTCGTTCGCACTCGTTCGTTCACTTAGCTAGAAACCGATCTTCTTGGCCAGGAATTTGAGCTGATATTCACTTATCTTCATGCAGTTTCCCGTTATTCAGTAAATTAGGAAGGGGTGCAGAAATTAAGGGATATGCCTGAAGTAAAAGAATCTCCCAAAGGTGGTGCCAGAGGAGGTAAGCCTTTTTTTCATTGCAATTTTACGAGATCGGGGATCGTGCCTTAGTGGTAATGATATGCAGGGAAAACGCCTAGCGAGCGACGCCGCGCCGCTGTGTTGTGCACGGGCCGCTCCGATCCGGCAGTGGGGCAGCATTACATGTCTGCCTGTGCCTGTTCTGTGGCAGCCGATATCACAGCAGCGATGGTGATCTGACTTGTATTGTGTGGGAGAGTCCTAGCCATACGGGCTTGATGTTTTATGAAATATGACTTTGAACATGAAGCCATAGGTACATGGAAGGCAATCTCCCCTACGGAGAGACAAGTACAAAAAACAAAAAATCAGTCAGTCACTTGACTCTTGTCTTGAGTCAGTGGGCAAGATTCAACCATTTCCACGTATGGTGGTGGATCCAGTGTCCGAACACTTTTCAGAAAATCAACGATAGCAAATAAAATATCAAACGAATATCTGTCAAACTTACATAATGAATGCTCAAAGTCCTACAGAAAAAGAAGTTGATGGAATTTTAAAAAGACAACGTAGATTTAATACGATGTTCCCTTCCAAGTGAACCCCTTCCCAACGAAGCGGCGTTTTGGTCCCTTGAAAAAGGTACTGTATTTCCGAACGTGTGAAACCTATGGGAAAAAGACACAACCTTTGTTTCAATAGTGTGGTTTTCATACGCGTAATCCCATGCGTATGAAAACCCATTTTAGGCGCTTAACAGTACACGTTCGGTAATACAATCTGTTCGGAATTACAATCCTTGACTACATGACGTATCGTCGTAGGCAAGGGGTCCTAAAAAAGCTACGCAGGTCCTAAAGCCAAAGGCTAAACTTTCAAAGTTTAGGACCTGCGCACCCCGCAAATACGCGCTGTGTGACACGTTCAGTGCGCAGATTCTAAATTTTCAAAGTTTAGGACCTGTGCACCCTGCATATACGCGCAGTGCGACGCGTTCAATGCACCAAATTTCTGCTGTGACTAGAAGAAAAAGAATGAGTAATTTCCCTTTTGTAATTATTATCGCTATTTGGAAATCGGGGTGGATATCGGGGTGAAATTTACATTGGTGTCAGCTTCAAAATCAAGATTTGCATTCATTATGTGTGCATCAGTGTGCGTAGCTTTAGGACCCTTTCATTTTGTGAACAAAATTTGACATGGGCATCAACATCGTCTTGAAAATGAATGTTATTACTTATTGAATTTCATCATGATTTTCTCAGTGATCTTACTTCAGAACATGTAGAACCAAGATATTTAAAGAAATTCTCATAAACCCCTGAATAAAATGACTTTTTAGGGGCTGGAAACAAATTGAGTAGCTTTAGGTCCTCCCATTATACGGTCATGATAGTGAACCTTGCAAACCACCTTCATAGTTTGTTAAAATCTTCCTCTTTCAGCTCATCCGACCACGATCGGATCATAAGAAATGTGAAAAAAATTACAATTTATGGCGGCAACGATATGGATTTACTTGCTACTCATGTGCAGCTTTCGCTGTGCAATTAGAATTACAAAGATGGCGTGATCGGCACGGAATGTGCTGTAGACAAACGAAGTACAAGGCAGTGCAACGCTGAGCTGTTCCGACGTGGCATGCTAAATGTAGTTTAAATGTGTGGAGCGGATACAACCACACTCTGATGCAATTTACCTTCTTCTTCCTTCTTCTTCTTCTTCTTCCTCCAGTGGGTGTCAGAGATCAGCTTTACTACGCTGCCTCTTAAGAGGGGTATGGTAAATGTACAAGGTCAGACTCATTCAGTATTGTCAGTAAAGGCTTAGTCCTGGCATAAGGTGGCATGTACAATGGATTTTTAGGATGAAGTGAAGGGCGAGGGTCATTAGGGAGTTAGCTGCCAAGTGTGGGAGGGTTGGGTTCGGGAGGAGGGTGACTCAGGTTTGCAAAGGCCTGTGGGTTGTCTTCATCTAAGCTGTTGGGAATATCTATCTCTGGGAATGGCTGGTTGATGTTCTCTATGAAGATGGATCGTTGAAACTGGAAGAAGCTGCAGGAGGATACAAAGTGAATGATGTCTTCTTCTTCCACTCTGCATAGAGGGTAGCCAGTAGCCGTGAATAGACTGGAAGACTTCATCAAGTGTCTTGTCGGAGATTTTTACCGACAAATTTGCTCTCAGCCTATCAGATGCAAGGATTTCAGTAGGTTATAAAAGTTATTGCAACTTGTCATTGATGACAAGTTTTATGAAACAGGGCCCTGGAGTGTAAATCAAAAAAAATGCTGTCGCATACACTCCTTTGCAATTTACATGTAGCTGGGTTATGACCTTCTTGAAAAGCCTGTGGAAATCACTTTCTCACTGGCCCCCGCTAACATGTTCTTCACCATAGCTTCTTTTGACATACTTTTTAAAATAATCGAGATTTTAATTCAAAATTAATATAAATTAGGGGGAAAAAGTGGTTCAGAAATTGTTGAAAACTTAACGGTGAGTCGATCACCCTGGATGCTCTTGTAATGCAGATTAAAAAGGCGGCCTTTTGGCACTTGTGCGTACGCTGTCGGTGATGCAACGTACTGGTATTAAATCAAAACTATATAATATGGTGCAGTAGTGGAGATGTCTGACAAAATCTCCATTGAAGCTATGTGTTTTAGGTCTCAATAAAGAGATTCGATCATATACAGTATGCCTTCTAAAGGAGGGCTAGAGAGTCCCAAGAAGGGCTAGAATGAACTGCCCTCCTTAATATGGACTCGCTAGCCCTCTTCAAATCTCTATAGTATGTATACACTAAAGTGAAGCCTGTTTTTTTTTTTTTTCTTCTTCTTTTTTTTATCCCTCTTTGCAATTTAGCTGGGTTATCACGTTTTGAAAAAGCTCCTGGAAAATCACTTTCCCACTGGCCCACACTGCTGACATAGTGTTTCCTCCTCTGGAGACTTTTAAAATACTTTAAAAAAAAAAAGAAGCAACAAAAAATTAAAGAAACAGGTCAGTGAAGGTTTGAGCAAATTATTATATTGATAAGAAATAAAGTAATTGTGCAGTACAAACAATTTCACAAATTTTCATTTTCTTAGTTTATATTGAAGGAATAGATTTGTTTCATACAGGTTTTGTGTAAAAACATTACCTTTATCTAAGGTTCATGTAAGTTTGAATATTTTCTTTAGAGAAAATGGAAATTAATGATTTTGGGGGTACACGGCAAATGAGATAGGAGCTTGCAAAATACGTCACAGAGTTGCTAATTTGTGATAGATTAATTTCAACTTCAAAAATTCATAACTTTCTATAATTTGCTCAAACCTTCACTGATCTGTTTCTTTAATTTTTCTTTGCTTCTTTTAAAACCAACATGTAATCAGGGTGGACTTTCCCTTTAAATCGTTTGGTGCAGTGAGGAGATCATCTGAAAATCTTTTAATATTTTGAAAAATTGTCCAGTGCATTGTATTGTAACTGTAGTACAAGTTTCACTTAAACTGAAAAGAAGTTGCCACCAGTTTCTTGGCTTCCCATTAGCCACATTCCAGTCTTTGTGTAAATGATGCATTACTAAGCCTTACAGGTCATTTGATTGTATACCATTCATACCTCTTACAATACAACATGCTATTAGCCTTCAATGAATTCAGTAGTGACCTGTCTGGAATAGGTCGATGCCCAGGTAGACAAAACTCATGGAAACTCAGACTGATGTATAAAACATGGTAATTGCTTTTTGTTATCGCAGGACTTCCTTTGATTATTTGCGGAATTAATGTCTTTTCTTCCTCTTCCAACGATGAATAAGAATATCATTGAACTAAGGTAGCTAATGCAAAATGCATAGTGTTGAAAATTAAGATTTAAATACTCATTAAGCCACAGAGCGGTTAAAATTACATGTACTGTATCTCTACTAGGTGTACCTTGTTAAGGCTTAATAATATTACCAAAGCTGTCATTACATTCTGTAAGTAAAAATAAAAATTTGTATTGACCACTACCACCACCAATTTCACTGTTTGCATTCTGGATGCATCTTTTTGTGCCACTCCATTTCGCTAAGCTACCTACATGTAAAGAACAAGTGCTGTATCAACACTGTTAAAATGTGCGGAAAACAACCCTGAGGTCCAAAAACCGAAGGGATTTCACTGTTTTTGGTTTGCTGTGAAATGATGCTGCATGATTTTGAATACATGTACATTGAAATGGCCAAAATCAAGAAATAAAACTTGCTATAAAAGCCCATTTTCCTCTTATTTATTCATAACAGTGCTAAAGAAAATAAATTTACAATGTACATGTACCTTCCATGATTTGATTTAATAGAATGTCTTATTTCTTGTTATTTTGTGGTTTAAAAGTTGGTTCTAGATTCAAATGCTGAGTAGACTAGGCATACATATGTACATGTAGTCCATTTAGTCTCAATGCCAAAAATGCAACTAACAACAACTTCAGAAAACAAATATGCAGTTCTTCTTTTTGGAGAATACAGGTTCTTCTTCCCTACATGTATGTGTGGCTCTGTCAGTTCCACTTTCATTAGACTTGTTTTTTTTGTGGAAAAATACTTTTCAACAATAAAGATAAAATTGCAAGTTTACATACATGTAAATAACAAATTCAAAATGACACTGTACATGTACATGTACCTAGTGCATGTACCGGTAACCCTTAAAGCATGTGCATACAGTACGTGTACATTTAACAAAGATCCATCAAGATGTAAGAAAACAAATGGGAACAATGTAAGCCAGGACTGAAATGCACTAGGGACAATAAATATAGTAACATACATGTACATGTATGTATAGAGTGCCCAAGTCTGCACACACGTGTAACTGCGCGATTCTGATAAAACAAAACATGCAACGAACCAGTGTAAAAATTAAAATTTCTTTCACGAGGGCTATTTAGAAGTCCACTTATTGTGTTTAGAGATTTTAATGCACTATGACCCATGGGCAGAAATATTACTTGGCAGTGGCTCTTTTTCCATTTACGGTGGCTTTTTCAAGAGTTTCGGGGGCTAATCGCCCTTAGCCCCCGCTTATTTTTTTCACTGCAACGAACACAAACTTTTCATCCTTATTATGACAGTCGGTATTCATGCAAAAAACAAGTCAAAATGATGTAAAAAGGTCTTATTTCAGATATTTTATTCTCAAGCCTCAAAATGTTGACTTTCATGTCAAAACTCTTGAACTGCGTGTAAAATGAATGAGTGCACAGACGTGGGCACCATTGTTTTTTGAATGCTGAAAGGACACGGCCGCCGTTTCTCGTGAAAATGGCATTGTTCTTGCTCTAATTTTGATGAGATTTTTTGCAAACTTACTCTTTAGAATATCAGGAATAATATAAAAGTAAGCTTTAGAGGAATATTGGAGAAATTCTTATTCATTTTCAGGTCAAATCTTAGGTGCGCAGACATAGGGCTCCCCGCCATACCTGTTATAGTGATAATATTCTGATCAGAGTCATGATGAGTTTCAAATTTTCAACCTTTCATTTAAGATCATCTTCAGGATTGTGTTGTATAGATTTGATGGTAGTGAATATTTCACTCACTGTGGCATACCAAACATTCCCCTTGAGCTTGACCCCTATAGGTTACAAGTTGACCTCGACAGAATGACCTTTCACACTTCATGTGGTCTTTGGGATTATATTCCTCGTTCCAAACAGAGTGCAGTATCAGGCTACTGTATGTCCGCATTAAAAAGGTATTTAGGTGGGAAAACTGCAGGGAAAAATAAACTAGTGAAGGGGCTTACATGTATACATACATTTTGATTGCAGAACCAAGGAGTTAATGTAGAACCACATCCTACAATGTACACCTTATTGGATCATAGACACTGTCCCTTATAGGCCTACACATAAATGACAGTGACACTGAATCTTTATGTAGTGCTGCAAAGTCTGTGTGTACATGAAACAAGTTTTCTTGTTTTCCTTTTTGAGATAGTTTTGCATTTATTCACGTACATAGGAAAAGGTGTAAATATGTATAAATGTGCATGTACAGTACAAGATAGTGAATTTATTTTGTGTTCTGAGTGTCAGTCTGCCAGAGAAAGAAGATGTCACTGCAGGACAGGTACATACATGTGTGTACATGTACATGTATAAGAGAAATGAACAAGTAAAAATTCTATGCTCTATAAAAAAAGAACTGCAAAATTTAAAAAAAGATAATAACATAAATAAAATATATAAAAGAATAAGAGGTACATGTAAGAATTTATATCTCTGGTCATTATTACCCAATTAAAATTAATGAAGAGAGAGAGAGAGAGAGAGAGAGAGAGAGAGAGAGAGAGAGCTCTAGGGGGAAAGGACTCAAAAGATTTTCTACCTGTATGTAACAGGTTGATATACAATACATGTACACTGTGTGCACATATTTCATTGCCTTTAATTTGGTGAATTTATTTTTTAAAATGAAATGTTTATGTTCAAGGTCATGGAGTGACAACTGTCTTTCAGCTACAGCTTCAGTCTGTAAGAGCTCACCAAGGGTACTGCCAAACTTTTTAGTATCATACCAGATTAGCCAACATGTTAGCCAAAAAAAAAAAATTCAAGCATGCCAAAAAAAAAAAAAAAAAAAAAGAAAGAGAAGAAAAAGGGTAATGAACTTTTACAATTTTGCACAAATTCACAAACTAATACATTTACCGGCAATGTACATTGTAAGGAAATGTAGGAGGTGGCAGCTGTTGTAATTTGATGATGGAAAAATCAATTTAGGTTTCATTTGCTGATCAGGTAGAAAATGGAAATCTGATGATAAATGTGAAAGTTCAAGGAACTCATACATTATGTACATGTAAGACTACATATAAGCCAGGAAATATTTCAAAGGTGATTTCTCCTGCAGATCAACACATGCACTCATGTTTGCTATTAGATTGAAACTAACTTCAATTTTTGTCTTATTTACGAGTTAAATTTGGTTTCTATTTGAATGGCCTGCTTTGAAGGTTGCTGGCCAAATATCTTTAGCATTCAACACAGATGGGAAAACATAAATACAGAGTCTGCAGATTGACTGTAACTGTAAGCCTGTGCGTACAACTTACCCCACTTTCAGACTAGAGAATTTTCATATGGATACGATGTGCAATGTATGGATATACATGTACATGTACGGATATACACTGTAGGACGTTTTTATGTATCTGAATGCTCTTATATTGATACCTCGTATCTCATATGTCGTATTGAGCATCGTTTCGTACGATGATCCTATATTCATACGACAGATTTGTGTCTGAATGCTATATACGTGGTATAAGTAGTGCAAACTGTCAGATGAATCTAACACAATAAACACAATGCACAAAGCCCGCGCAAAGTTCGTACTGCGCGAGGAAAGACTCGTACATATTCACGAGATTCCCATGAAACCTGACTCACTTTACCTGACAGTGCGTGAGGTCTGAATGCTGCCATACAATTATCGTATAATGGTAAGTTGTGTCTGAATGCTCTTATATCAATACATGTATGTCGTATGATAACATGGTGTGTCTGAAAGGGCTGTTAGACCTACATACACATGTACATTATGTGCTATCCTGAAGACAGTGGGCAGACTTTCAGTCCAACTGAAGGGTTATAAAAATCACAAGGTTCTTGTTATATTACTCAGACTACATTACTCAGTGATTAATAGTAATGATTTAGATCCGGGATAATGATAATGATAATAATTAACTGTATTTTTAAAAATTTATGTAGCGCCTAATGCACTTTTTCTGATGTATGCAATGTATTGTTACCCCGATCCTTTGATTCTGGCTTGCCTACATACAATTTATGGTCTTTTTGTTTTGAAATTGTCACTTTAGTTTGATGCTTTGAGTAAATGCCTCCAGTAACGACAAATCAATTAATGTACATGTACATACAACATTCATGTACATGTACATGTACATGTCAGATAAATGCTGTTTTATTTGTAGGCCATGCTGTGGGGAAAATGTATTGGGACTTTAAATTACATAATACTGTATAAGCCATAAATTTCGCGGCCATAAATTTTCGCAAATAGGACTAACCAGACTATTTCGCGAGTGGTTGAATTCGCGGTCGGAAAATTCTCAAATCTACAAACAGCGGTGATGATGTACTTTTGCAAAGCGAAGTGGTGAATTTCTGACCAGGAGACAACAAATTCAACCGACTTCTTATGTTGGCAATATTTTGGCGTGTTGTTAAATTCGCGACCCACTCGCGATTCGCGAAATTTGCAAAAATAAAACCCCCGCGAAATACATGTATATGGCGTATACAGTACATGTACATGTTTTCATTAGTTTAGTTGAGCAAGTTTAATGAAAATATAAATTTATGATAGAACAGTTATTATACAAAAGTGCAAGAAAGAGAAGATTAATGGCTGCACTGATGGCAGCAATAAATACTTCACTCCATCCAGGCAAATTTCAGGATATATTTTTGTTGTTGAGAATTAAGTTGTAAAGTATGTTTTCAGGCAAATGCACAAGGTTGAAGATAAATCATTTAGACAATGATTGTCTCATTGTTTATAGATTGTAGCTAATGTTTATATGATGTACCACTAGCTTTCCTTTTCCCTCCATATAATCTCCAGCTCTCCATACTCCATATGGCTGTGTTTTGTAATACATGAAATACATGTGTAAGTCGTATGTACATGTATATATATATATGGTTTTTAATTTTTTTTTTTTCCTAGATATCCAAGTATGAAAATAGAAGGAAAAAGTCTCAAATGAGCAGTAGCATTATGAAAACTACCAATTTGTAAAGCCACCTTATAATAATCACTCCTTTTATTAAAGCTTTCTTGAATACATTCAATATTGTTATTATCCCAAAGCAAACATTTATTTTTGTATATACATATATACATATATTTTGTATTAAATTGGAGTAGATTCTACATTTTGTAAGTACATGTACATGTATAACATTGTTTTAAGAAGAATCTCATCTGATACAATACAACCAAATAACCTCTTTTCTCGAAATGGCCATGTTTAGTTGATGCAAATAGATGTTATTCTCCTCTGCGAGGCAAATCAAATATGATGGACAGTAAGATTGGCTTGCGGCTGTATGTCATTGGCATCCATTTGCAAGCGTTTCTCTCAGCAGTAGCGTTAGATCTGTCGGCCGCTGATCGCAAGGAATGGTTAAAGGTGCTTCACTGCTGGCAGGGAAATTGCATTTCAAGAACTGCATGTGTTGATTGACATATTATATTTAGTAGCAATCTGATCACCACTTACATGTAGGTATTTGTTATTGAGTTGTTTGGAGCTGCACAATTATAAAGAAATTGCAAAATTTTACTGAAAGTCTCATACATGTAGAAAAACACAACTTTATATTTGCCCATGTGGGATATTATTCAAGAGTTCAGTTGTCCATATCATTCAATTATGACAATTTTATGAACTTTACTGTACATAATGAAACTTGAAAAGGAAGGTTTCTAATTAAATGGAAACATTAAAACAAATTTCCCACAGTGCTCATGTGGGTCATTGCCATTACTAGAGCTGATGATTCCCTTTAAACCCATGATGCGGTGAATTCAGTATACATACCTGTGTGTGCTGAACTAATCAAATTAAGACACACAGATGTATAGTAGGTTTGATCAGTGTTGACTGGATGCATAGTGTGAGCTATGTCAGGAATCAGTAGAATGCGCATCACCATATCTAGTTTCCTATTCTGCCTTTTAAATGGATGCATACATGTACACACAAGTATAGATGTCTTTGGTCAGAAACATGAAGGCCTTGTCAGTAACTGCAAATTTCAAAATGATTTGGTTATAAATACACATGATCCTATTGATTTAAAGGAAGGAAGCATTCAATAGCAAATTTCTGTGTGGATTTGATAGTACATACAAATAAAAAAAAATCATACATGTACATGAAACTCAAGATCCACAAAATGCAAGATGGCCAGTTTCTCTTGATGCATCTTTTTTTCCACAGTGTAAGGTACATTGTACCAAACATGTACATGTACATGTAGGACACGTTAACTTCAGACTTTCGTACATGTACATGTATACCGACCACCGGTACCCTGTACATTAGCTTTTACTTCTGTATTTTTTTGTCAAACAGGTTTACATACATGTATATGTGCAAATAAACACCAAGTTATGGAGCCTTCAATGACAGCCTTTACTGATTATCGGATACAATGTAGCTACATGTAATACAGTTCATTCATATCTACCCCTGATTAGTAGCTGAAATACTTTGAGCAACTTTTATAATGAATAATAATGAAAGTAATATGTCTTGTTTACCCAGGGTAGCCTTATCAGTACTATTCTCCCTAAGGGCCCTGCAAATATATTATTTCCTTGGCTTGTGAAGACTTGTACAATTTTTCTTTTTTTTGTTGTTTATCTGATCATACATGTACTGTATGTTCATGTTGTTAATTTTGAAAACTTCATGATACTCAATTCCTGATATTTCAAATTTTTTTTTACATCACACATGTTTTTCTGACTATAGAGATTTAGAGGATTATTGCAACTCTTTAACCATTTGAATATAATTCAGTTTTGGTACCTACATGTCAGTGGCGTACCCAGGATTTTTTACAAGGGGGGCAAATTTTGTCAACTGTCAAATTCTGCTTGGAGAGAGACCCATATTTTTTTCTTCTCGCCAGCCCTTCAAAACTCGCTTCAGTGGGGGGGGGGGGGGGGTAGGATGGTGACCAAAAGAAAGGTTTGGGAGGGTGGTGACAAAAAAAAGAAAGATTTAAGTTCGAAAAGGTAGATCTGTATATTTTTCATCTCGCCAGCCCTCCAAAAGTCGCTCATTGGGGACTAGGGGGGAGGGGGGTGGCAAAAAAAAAAGAATTCCCCAGTGCTCCAAAAGTTGCTCAGTGGGTGGGTATTTTATGGGGGTCCAGAATTTTTTCGACAAGCAAAAAAAACAGTCATAAAAGGGGTTTTTTCTGTCAAAAGTTATCAGGGGGACACTCTGCCCCCCTTCCCCCCCCCCCCCTTGGGTATGCTGCTACTATATGTACTGTACATGTACACATACCATAGACCACAGCAAAAGTTAGCTTACATGTAAATGCTTAATATTCAGTGGGTAAGGGTCAGGAGACAAATTACATGTAGTATGTGTGAAGAGTGCAGACATGTTCATTGTACGTATGTACATGTACACTCCCTTGCCAAAAGTAAATTGCAACATAGTGAAATTCGTTTGTTCTGCCAAGGAGGATGCACCCCATTATCAGAAGGTGCGGATACACAACAAAATATTAGAACTTGATGAACTTTACTTGAAAAATAATTCTAGGTTAAAGCTGCTTGGACGTGATGTATAGATGGCGCTTCATGCAACGCTTGCGAAAATCCTACTGTGTAGCACCATGACAGTTTTACCAGTCTAGATTGAATCTGCGAGCAGATGACGAAGTCGCTATCCCGATCTGCCGAACTTACGTAAATGACGTCATTTGCACTTTCGGCCTTGGCCTAAGTTTTTGAAGCAAACTTTCTCCCAGCGACACACTGGCACACGTGCATCGGCCGCATGTGTACGTACCGCATCCGTATACCGTGAACCGGCCCAGGTCCGGGAACTCAGCTTAGCTCAGCTCAGCTCAGTGATTGTTTGTTTACAGCCGCACGCGATCTCGTTGGTTCTTTATCGAATGATTTCTACAAAATTCAACTAAAGTCTAGATCTAGTGAAAATGGACAAAGAGGAAGGTGGAAGGGTTAGGAAGCAATGTCAGCCCACAGAGGCACAACATCAAAGAGGTAGAGTGTATACAACTCATACATCGACTGTAGGGACCAAAACCGTAAAGTCTAAAGACAGAGACAGCAGACGAATAGCACTAGATCTACGCGAAAAATCACTGTATGCACGTACTAGACCCCTATATACAGGCCGGCCGCGCCGGTAGTGCCTAGCTACATGTAGCTTGCTATAGCGGTATGCATGCAGTGTGCGCATAATATGCACAGGGACTTTCCCTAAGCCTGTGATGCGAGTTCATGTATTGCACATCGATCGTAAGGGAGCCTCCCAAAAAAACTTCGAGACTCGTAAACTGTCGTGGCGCTGCCCTATGGGATTTTCGCAAGCGTTGAGTGAAGCCCCATCTATACATCACGCCCGAGCAGCTCTAATGAAATGTACCTGATAATAAGATCTTAAATCATGTACTAGAAATTTATTAAAATATTGCTTAATTACACTGATGTCATAAATTGCCTCCTGTGTAATGCATGTGTCTACGTTGCAACACTTTTGGCAAGGGAGGTTGACAGTTTGAGTTTACAGATAGCCTACATGTACAACTTTAATAACTCAGTGAATAAATTCCTGTACATGTACCAGTCAATTATTTGATGTATAATTTACCAAACATTACACTCATGCCTATTCATAAAACTTTTATGGAAGAATCTTTGACTTTCAACAAATTTTCTCAGCATCATGCATCCCTTGGCACCTAGAATACATGGATTAATGACCCACTCATGCAGTCATTCCATGAATAAGTTATAGGTTAATTAGGTGTGTAGTCCCAGGTGTGTGATATTGTGGGGTGTTGCTGTTGGGTTCATATTGTCTCAGATGTGTGGTGTTGTTGGTTCTTTTACAATGCAAGCCCAATGAGATGTACTTCCATACATGTACCATTATGTCAATCTACATGTAGTGAGCTTTTATAGAGATAATGCCAATGTAAAGGAGGACTGTACATCTATAGGCTTATTACACTTCAAATGTTGGGACTTCTAGTACAAGAAAAGAAAAGAAATAAATGCTGAGATTATATCAGCAAGCACATGTACTGTACACAACTGTACATCTCCCACATGTACATGTACATGTAGTATGTAGTCCTTCTATTTAATAAAAGAACAGAAAAATTTCGTAGGCCCCAAACCATTTACATGTAATATATATCTGACCTAATGACCTCTATCTATGCAATAGATCTGCATTCTGATTTAAAATTTTCACTTGTGAATTTCAGTACTTAACTAAGCTTTCAAATGCACATTGAAAATGGCAGTACCTACGAGAGTACGGTACAGGAAAGCACAATTGTAATGTATCTCGGTGCATTCTATGCAAAAATAACTCTATCCTCCCAAATCACCCAGGGCTGGGATGGTGCAACACCACAATTTACTTGGTTCAAACCAAGGGTAACTGATCTGCTGAAAAGTCTGCATACATGTGCATACAAACAAGCTTTAAACACCAATGTTAACTAGATTTAACAAGATTAATATGTAGAAGATGATAGCGTTATTCACATGATTGTACAAACAGTTCTACTGCACATATTTTAATAACGTTCTCTTACTCACAGGGTATTATTGATCACAACCGTCAAACAAATGGCATTGGGAAACCATAAAATCAATATCATGCAACAATATACTACATGTACATGTATGTACATGTGCATGTACATGTAACACTCACAAACTAAATGATACACATTTGCAAACTATGTGTATGAGTCACCATCCTTTTCTACATGTGTGTAAATGTGTGTTCATTACAAAACTTAGTTAACCCTTTCAGGACAGGAATTATTTAAGGGCTACGTTGATCATATTTTGTTCTTCAAATTGGCAACAATACATATATTTCTTTTAATATTTATCTTTTGATATCTTCTAATAAAATGTAATGTCTTTGAAAACAACATACATGGTTAGGACTTTGTCGAGAAGTTGAGCAAATTGCCAATTTTGATAAAAATCAATGATTTTGAACCACTCAATGTGTTGCCAATTTAATGATTTTAAAATTTATTCTCCTTTTTAAAATTCCTGGTATCAAATGCAATGGTTATAAATGCAACAAATTTGGACATAATGTGTGTAGAAATTTTTGCTCTTTCTACTCATGCATCTGGTATATTTTTTAGGGTTCTGAATCAAAAGTTATTGAGGCAAACCACAAAATGTGGTCAATTGTCTTGAAAGGGTTAATGCCCTGCTAGTCCTTACATGTATGCTTGCTCATTCATGTTTACCCAAGAGGTTTTTGTTCAATGGATAACATTTTGTGATGTTGTCAAAATCCTCTTAGTTGTCTGGCTATCCTTAATACATATTCTCACTGTGTCCTGCTACATGTACTGTAAAACCAAACATTTTCACAAATCTCGACCACTTGTGAAATTTGTGAAAGTTTCTTACGTGCAAAAATTTGTGTTTTTACAGGTTTACATGTACTTTAACCATCGTGTGATCACGTTCACATCACGTTGTTGTGTTACACGACCTTTCGTGAATACATGTACATGTACTAAGCCCTAAATTCACGAAGGGTAGGGTGTAACATTTGTGAAATACCTCCTCTTATTGTCGAAGTGTCGGGTCCAGTTTACCGACACTTTATAAAAAAGTGTTGCAAATCTACGAATACAGGTCTCAAACCCGACATTTCATCAATAAGAGGGGGGGGGGGGGTATTTTCTATTTTACAAACAAGGCATCCATGGCCTACGCGGCTATGCCTGCCCCCCCTAATTTTGTTGTTTTAACTCAGAACGCCTAAAATTTGGAAATATGTGTATCCAAGTACAAGCCTTTTGAATTTCAGTCAGGACTTGTAGTGTATTTTACAGCCTGCTTAAAAGCTTAGTTTTTATCCAATCATTATCATTGTGAAACTAAGCATACCATGTTGTCCTAAAAATAACACAAGCAGTAACCCAAACTAGATTATCAAAGATGCATGCTGCTCTGATATTCGTTAAATAATGTCTTGTTTCTATACCCTTTTACCCAGGCTGCGCTGACTTAACTCAAAATGTTAGAATCCTTCTACATACCATCATGTCTATGCACTTTCATTACTTTAACAAAAAGTGTGATTCGATATTATGGTACATGTATACAGTATGATGTAGTGCTGGTGTCGGCATGGAAGATCTATGTCGCCATGTCGCAATAAAATTAACGCCGATGTCGACATGTGTCGACATCTGGACATGAGTCAAACAAGTCTAAACTCGGGTCGCTCCCGTAGTGACCGTACACTATTAAACCAGAGTTACCCGACACAAATTCACAAGAGCTTTACATGGAATACATGCACTATGTCCTCACGGGCTCACACTCGCAGTCATACTCACTTTACAGTTCTCAAAGATGCACACTGTCAACTATTTGCCCCAAAATTTGTTTTGTATGATCCAATTTATCAAGCATTAATGAAAGTCATGCGGTGCGAGTCAGCTAGTGTCGCATATGTAGGCATGTACATGTACGTAATGTATACCGGTACGCAGCGATCGTGTCGCGCGCGCGCGCTGCTAATGCGTATGTGAAACAAATCACGTACGCGCGCACGACGCCACGGCGAGGTACATGTAAACCTAGTCTACGCGACACACACTCGTTGACTCGTAGACGCATAACTAATTGTCATTTTAATCAATATGTTGTTTTCTTGTCTCTGATGAGATCAGTCTGATCAGTGCAAACATGCGGCGTGCGGTGACAAATTGCTGTCTATGATTTGTGTGGATGATTGTATGCAACTTTTCAGGTAAACTTTACTCTTCTTGTGAGTGACCATGACGTATGTATAATATAAGACCCATTTTATATCGCATCGGAGCATGCGTGTCGACATGTCGGCAAAGTCCAAAACCAGTACTTTTGTCGCCATAGTGGCGACATCAGGCGTGTCGATACCAGCACTAGTATGATGATAATGATAATGGTGAATATGATGATGATGATGGCTTCTTGTATAGTGCTCATACAGATATGTTTCTGCTGGGCGCTCATGGCGCTTGCCCTAAAAGTTTGTCTCGCAAAATTGAATGTTTCTGGTCAATGGATAATCAAGACTTGTTCCTTTGATGGTGCAGAGTTATACCCTGTCATTGTACATGTAGGCAATCATGTTGAAAGTATTCTCCATAATGGCTGATGATTTGAGAATTCAGCCATATTAACCCTTTCAGGACAGGAATTATTTAAGGGCTTAATTGATCACATTTTGTTCTTCAAATTGGCAACAATGATATTTTTCTTTTAGTGCTACGTGGTTCTAATAACATGTACATGTAATGTCTTTGAAAACAATATACAGTCAAACCTGTCTATTTAAATTAAGGCCACCCAAAGGAAACAGAAAAAGTGGCCACTGTAGACAGGTGGCCTTTATAGACAGGTTCCAAGACACATATTTCTTGCTTTAGGGAGGCAATATAAGTGACCACTATAGGCAGGTGGTCACTACAGACAGGTTTGACTGTACATAGCTATTTTGTCGAAAAGTTGATAAAATTGACATATTTTAATAGAAAACAATGATTTTGAACCTCTCAATGTGTTGCCAATTTAATGATTTTAAAACTTATTCTCTTTTTAAAAATTCCCGGCATCAAACGCAGTATGGTCATACTACAAAAAATAGACATAGAGTGTGCTGAAATTTTTTGCTCTTTCTACTAATGCATCAGGTATATTTTTTAGAGCTCTAAATCAAAAGTTATTGAGCCAAACCACAAAAAGTGGTCAGTTGTCTCGAAAGGGTTAACTTGTAAAGTATGTTGTTTCTGGTCATGTGACGAGTTTATCAGACAAGCGCATTTTATTGTAAAACCAAAAAATGTTGCTGATTTCAGCAAGTGGTAAAATTTTGTACAGCAGATCAATCAAATCTCAACATAAAATTTGTGCAATTAACGAACGTTTCTTACAAGGTTGTCATCAACTAATCATGAAAGTTTCATATCGCAAAAATATTTGGTTTTACACAGGAGTGAAGAATGATATTACAGAAAAATGAAAACATCTCTGCAATACAGAAAATTTCCATTTGAAAATCTTAAAGTAGATATTCAAAGCAAATCACAAATATGCTCAATAATGTATCTCTAGAAACTAGAAAGCTTGCAGATGGTAATCGTATAAGTTTTACGTTAACTGCGTGTTTGATGATTAAAAAATGGCACAAATAAAAACGCTTCTCAGCATCTGGGATATCCGAGCGATTCGCCAGAAATATACCCATGTTTTCATGACGTCACATCAGGTACCAATCCTGCCTAAGCAGACGACGTCCTATATCAAGTGAACGTAACTGCAATGCAATTATTTTTAAATTATAAAGAGTTTGGTGTGTTTCATCATGACCGTATTTCACATCATTCTAAAAGGGAAGTGAAACCGTTTCTAGTAACTAAAATCTTTTGTTTGTAAAAAGTCATGATAAGGGTCAATGATCAATCAAAGAAATCACACTTTCGAATTGTAAAGCCCGCTGAATTATAGCATGGATGCAGTGGCGGATCTACGGGGGGGGGGGGGGGGGGGGGTTTAGGGGGTTTAAACCCCCCCCCCCCCTTGGGCTGCCAAGTAAACATTTAATGTGCATAGGAAAACAACAACAAAAAAAGAGAAAAAATAGAGCATGCAAGTATGCTTAAAATCGCAAGCTGGCAACCCTAAAAATGAAAAATCTCCCTACTGTGGGAGGGGGGTATCCCCCCTCCCACACCCTCCCCCCTTGCTCGCTTCGCTCGCTGGGGCCCGGTCGCTACGCTCCCTCGCAATACCCAGCTCAGCCCCTCAAACCCCCCCCTTGGAAAAAAGCTAGATCCGCCCCTGGGATGGTATTCGTTCCCTCTTGAAACGCCGACATGCCGCGGTGCATGCAGCTGAAAATACAATGGCATCTTATTTTGTTTACAAGCGATTGATTCCTTTATTTTTTTTAACGCTGCATTTTTCATCAAAATAATACCATGCAGGAAATTTAGAGTGAGGCAACAAATAAACATTTATACTGACGCTAGCGAAGTAAGAGAAATAAGTGAAGATGAGATGACAAAACAGACACTGAAAATGTGTAAGATGTTATGGGGCATCGTCTGCTTAGGAAGGATTGCCCCCGGTATGACGTCACATATCTCAGCAGCGTTCAAAGAGCTCTATAGGTGCTATAGCGGGGCTGTGTTATATCATTTTATAATAGATAATAATCATTACTTCAAATGTTTCCAAGCGTTGAATTTTGATGAACCTTGTTCAATCTAAGCTTCACCTATGCAATAATAAAAATTAAATCAATATTCAAAATCAATGAAATTCTACTTTAAGTTTTTGTAATAAAAGAACAAAGAACATGTGAACATATACATTGTGTATGTGTAGGTTATTTTTTACAGTGCAGTAGTACACTGGACATACTGCAAGTTACCTGGGTTAAATGGAGGCATACATGTGATGTCAACTATTCATTTCCACCTACCATGCATTGCCTTCCATCTCCTAATTGAAATGATGATTAATGGGGGGGGGGGGGGGGGGGACGCGCAAAGACGCCTATCCTAACTACATGTACGTGTACACTGTACATGTCAGCCATTCACACTGTTCTCTGGTCATTTTAAGAGATACATGTATTGGTTGTGTTGATGTGAAAGGATCAATTGCTCTGTATAATTTACATGTAGGTGAAATACATGGTACAAATGTAGCTAACAAACTTAGGATACATTGCTCCCAATCAGCTGATGTTAGTGTTGATGTGAAGGGTGTGTATTAATTCATAAGGTGTACATGTAGATGTAGTAATTTATTTTGTCTATGTTGTCTATATACTTTGCATTATACATGTACTGTAAATTTGAAAAGTTGATGTAGGCCAGATAATGTAAAAGGATAAAGGGAATTTCTATGTATGTCATCTACATGTACTGTATTTTCCAACGTAAAGGCTGCAAAGGCCGCACCTGTTGGCAACTCATTTGGGGGAAAAAAAAGGGGAGAAAAATCAAAAGCATAACAAATCTTGCCCCCTCCCCCCACCCTAAATTCATACAAAGAAAAAAAAAAGGCCGAACTTTTTATTGTATTGACTTTTTGAAGATGATTATTCCTTTGATGTCTTTGCTTTTATGTTATTAAGAATTTAAAAAGAGGTAGAGAATTTGATGAAGCATAGTGCTTGCAAACACGTAAATGTAGGCCCTACATTTTTGTAGACTACTATGGTACGTGCACAGTTTCTCCACTATAAAAGTTTGAGCACAAGCTATCAACCGTGAAACTTGCAAATTGAGGCATGATCACAAACAAAATTTAAAAGAAAATGTTTCCACCACTCTATAAAATTGTTGAGAGATATCTTACATGGGTGCATGTTCCATCAAAAGTTGCGTAATAGGCTTTTTACACTTACAAAATTTGGCTTAGTCCTGTACTATCGGTGGGGCTAAACGAGGATTTAGCCCCACCGATAGTACGGGACTAAGCTTAGCCCACTTTCTGTTCACATTACGTTTTACCAAAGTGGGCTAACTCCAAGATAGTACGGGACTATTTTAGCCCTTGATAAAAGCAGGGTTAGCCCTACCAAAGGTGGGGCTAAATGTCAAAAGATGGAGATAAGCACTCTGGCTAAGGAGATAGTACAAGACTAAAACTGCCTATGAGAACAGCAAAAATTATAGTCCGGGGTTAGGGATAGTCCGGGGTTAAGGAAAGTACGGGGTTAAAAAAATCAAGTGTAAAAAGCCTATACATGTAAGTGATTTGCAAAGATAGCATGATAGTTTTGAAGAGGAAAATGAAAATGTCATCACAATGATTTGCATGCTGAAAAATGTGCTCGCCATGTGCGCTATGAAAATCCACTGCGAAGACCCTCCGTTCTCTAGACAAAATACACAAATCTCCAACAAGCCTGCGAGGATACAACCTCTCTGAAATAGCAGTGGAGGGGTGCCATCGATCTCTACTAGGGGTGCGCTACATATTGCATTGCAGAGTGCTTACATGTATGTAGTGCTGTAATGTCCATTTCAATAGACCTGGGAAGAAAATTTGGATATTTCAGCACGTTTTTACTCTTGCTCAATTGAGCTTCGGACAAGTGCTTTGTCAACCTCGGAAGACCATATGAGGCTGTGTTTGTGATTATGTTCATGAGATATTTAGTTATTATTTCTGAATGATATATTTATGAATGAAAATATTTCAACACTTAAAAGATGATTACATCGATAGAGATAGAGCTCGGGCGAACTGTTGTCCTGTCATGTGTGGTTTAGACCAGGGTTTTGGAGGCGGTTGATTTTTGTCTGTTGTTGCGGATAGGCCGCACCCAGACTTCGCGGTCATATTTTGGGTGAAAATACGGTAGCTGATATATGCATTTGATGTGAAAGGACCCATTAGTGTGGGTTTGTTAAATGTAATGATGGTTGTCATGTGTGAAAGGAACTCTGTATTAGTTACATTATGCAAAATGACACTTTGTGTAAATTCTCTATACATACATGTACAATATACATGTACATGTATGCCGTAAATGTAAAACACTATTAGTTACTTTGGTGAGTTGATGTCTGTGTTAGATGCGAAAAAGACTTAATGCACCAGTGTAAATGTACATTTAAATGTGTTGAAGAGTTGATATCTTTGTTAGATGTGATATCTTTGTTAGATGTGAAAGGACCTATCTGTGTGAATGTGTTGATGTCTTTGTTATATGTGAAGAGACCCATTGGTGTGAAGTTAATGTGATGACAAGGTGTCTTCCCACCTGCCCCTAAGGGTTTACATGATTAGATAAGAAGATGGCCTACTCACTGACCCAGTTGAAGTTCAAGATGCTGGCTAGGTGCAAAACAAGACTTTCCCCAGAACATTTTCTTGTTTTTAGTACATGTACATGTGCTCACTGTTTTTTTAAGGCAAATTTATTCAAAAAAAGATTGCCATGTGAGCATGTATTATAGGTTTCATGAATTCTAAAACCAGTATTGATGCGGACATGCGTGTATGTAATAACATGTACATGTTGTTGGCACATGTTTAGACACTGCTTCTGATTAATGTTTTCAACAAGATATACTGTACATGTAGCATGATGTTATGAGATTCTCGCACAACGTCCAAACTAATGACACCAGTATTTACCCTTAGAGAGCTAAGCATAGCAGAGTGGGTACAATGTCCTCCATGTACATGTACATGTATGTAAGCATGAGTGACTTCTATTCAGGATCCTAATTTACCATCTCTCTCATTGCCCTCTTTTGATTATTCTCCCTGATACAATTTCCGCCATCTCCCTGGATAATAAATGTCATCTGGACCGGAGTTGATGCTGCATAAGGTCACCATAGCGATCAACATCTTTGTGCACAGGGAGCACAGTCTATTTCCATGTTCTGAAGTGATAAAAGGCTGAAACTGGAGAGCAAAAGAGAGAGTGATCTGGAAGGGTAGAAAAGATAGGGTGAATGAGAGAGAGAGAGAGAGAGAGAAAGGGGGGGGGGGGGGAGTAGGCAAGGATAATAATTTACCCTTTTATGAGGATAGTACATGTAGCATCTGTTCTCTATATTTTCAATATCCATTATCCATATTTTTTCATAGGCAAACAAAAAATGTAGTTGGTTTGTTGTCTTTCAATGTTTTACTATGTTCAGTATTTTACAGAGGACATACTGTACATGTATTCAAATAGAGTAAAATATCATGTACATGTACATGTATGATCCTTCCACAAAGGAGTCTACAGTGTATGTTGATTACATTCTGTTTTCCTTACATTGTATGGATACAAAGAGCTTTACTCAGTACCAGATCTGTCTCAACGACCTACATGTTCATTGTACATTTATACATTACATGCTGACAGATCTTGCATTGTGATGCTGAAATTTGTCACCTAAATTTGTGTTGAAAGAGTGTCGAGCAAACATTGTCTGCTATTCTTAGGTTTGCACTAGAGTGTGAAATGATGATGTAGCTACATTCACACAAATCCTATGATGCAGAAAACGGAATTTTTGAAAAGTACATGTAGATAATGATGATAATGGTGCGTATGTTTTATTAAAGAAAAATATCGCATCGCAGCCCAAGGGCTAAATTGAACAATATTCGTAATGTACAAAGATAAAAAGTTACACAATACAATACAAAAAATGTCAACATATATATGAGATACACAAGATGTCAATATATGTAATACCCGACCTCCTCTGTATATTTCTTTCGCTTGTTTATCCGTTTAATCACCTGACACCTGCTCACTGATTTGCTTTAAAGGTATCATACAGTAGTGGGAAAGGTGGCGCTTTGGATATTTAAATACTTTGTCAGCTGGAATGGAAATTATTACATATACTGTTGTGAAATGATTAATTTCGAACAAAGGTGACGTTTGTTTGAAGAAAAATGGTTTAGAAATGGCTAAAATGTCCAAAAAAATAATCTATTAAACCTTGTTAAATTGCTGTTAATGTTCAACATTTTGTAAATTTATTCGTAATTTTGTATATGTTTCACCAGTGAAAAACAAATTTCCCTCAAGGGGACAATAAATGCTCAATTCAATTCAATTCAATTCAATTCAAATTACATTGAAATAGTCATACAAGAAAAAAAAAAACGAAAGATTAAGCATAAATACATACTATCGACTAATATAATCACAAACATAATTGAATATACATGTAATTGTGGTGGGTGCCATCAGTTCTAGGACACAACGGTGTTCAGTGTGTGGATGTAAAGCCTAAGTCTGGCTAGAGTGACCACCGTTTGCAGACCATCACAACCAAAAAAGCTGTAAAAGAAAACATTGCCGACTGAAACCCCGAACGTTGACATATATTTTTACTCGGCTGCTTGTTGCCTATACATGTTGTACATTAGTTTGCACACGGGTCGCCAATTGGTTGCAGAATATTCACCTACATTTATTTTAAGATCAGAAAACTTTTTGCCGACCAGTTTGCTCGGCAAAAGGTTTTCGATGCAACTTCAAAAATCTTTCATTGGTTGGAGACCAGTCGTTAAACTATGCACACCTTTACAGGACTTGTTGTCTGCGTTCTTCTGGCCAAAATCATCTTGTGGCACAAAGAACAAAACATCTCTTGGTGACCGTGCCTTCATAGCTGCGGCGCCACTTTTATGGAACCAGTTACCTTGTAATATCCGTTTCTTAGACACTTGGATTCTTTTTAGTCAAATTTGAAAACGATCCTTTTTTCTAAAGCATACAGTGAAATTTTAATTCAACACAGATTTGTAGTATTCTTCAGTCCATTCTATTTCTACCTTCTTGCTTCTCTCATTTTCATCATGCACCTCGGAATAGTTAAACTAGATAGATGGCACAATATATAAGTACGTTGTATTATTATTATTATTAAGACTGCATTATAGAAATAATGGAATCAGCAGCTCAATGAGGAAGTAGTGCTAACCCTCCTGTGATCACAGGCAATGAATTGAGTGATGTTGGTCGGCAACCAGAGTACGCCCGGTGAGACTTTAATAGGCTTAAGAAGCACATGTTGGAGTGTAAACAGACATTTCTGATGATTAGCAGTTGGTGATTGTTTATAGGGAAAGTCCACCCTGGTATTAAGTTGATTTGAATAAAAGAAGAAAAATGAGAGAAAGAGCTTAGTGAAAGTTTGACCAGAATCTGATAAGAAATAAGAGAGTTATGAATTTTTGAAGTTGTAATCAATCAAACACAAATTGGCCACTCCGTGACGTATCTTGCGAGCTCCTCTCCCATTTTCCCTGTACTTCAAAAATCATTGATTTCCATTTTCTCTGAAGAAAATATTCAATCATATTTCTTATCAGATTTTGCTCAAACTTTCATTAATCTGTTTCTCTCATTTTTCTTCTTTTAAGTTTCATTCAAATCTACTTAATACCAGGGTGGACTTTCCCTTTAAGTATTGGAGTAATGTGTACAACGTATCAAACTGCAAGGAAAATGTTTTTTTTCTTTTTTAATTAGATTGATACATGTCTTGTTAAAAGGATTTCTCCACTCTAAAGCCCACTGCACATTACATGTATATGATCCAATTTTTAAAGAAATCGCAGTTACATCAGATATTGACATTTAAACAATCATAATCTTCTTGATTAAGATTCTGAAATATAATGTGAATACCAGAATTAACATTTTAGTGCATTGTTATTAGCTAGCCTTTTATTTGGAATAAAGGATAATCGGCTTGAAATCCTAGACAGTCGCATAACGTTAATATAATTCTGAGCCAAATTGGCTTTTACTCCCACAAGGAAGTTTCGACCCTCCAAAATGTTGATTTCATCATTCAGATGATTTTACATACAATTGCTATTGTTAATTCTTCCAAAATCAGATCATAGTAAAATCACATATCCTGCCACGTGGGCTTAAGCCTACGTGTCAGAGAGTTTTATCCAGTATGGTGACTTTTCTTCTGTATTACAACACCTCTACTTTATGTGTTAGGATGTTCTGTGCAATGAATATCTCATGTGAACAGAACAATGCTGGAGATTTCAGCAGTCTCTTTTCTTCTCTCTGTAATGAGAACTGAGTCTATTTGCTAGTTTACGCTTGGCAGATGGGGAATCAATATTTGAGCCATTCCAGAGCTGTAATAAGTAAACAGTCTGCTGAATTACTACTGCTATTTCCACTTTTGTCTGTCTTTTCATCAACCGTTCTTTCTCTTATTGTTCGGCATTTTCACAAAAGTTGTCGAAGTAACTTGAATAAACAGAGCTTCATGTATTACATGCCTCAAATTTCATTTGGCTGCTCAGCAAATCATTCAACAAATCAATGTACATGTACCATAAAATGCCTTATTTAAGGCCCCCCCCCCCAACTTTGGGAATATAAGAAAGAAAAAAAGGGGGAGGGATCTGCTAAAATAATTTCTCCAATTGTATCTTCAAGAACACTAGAAATATATTTAATAATTTTTTTTTTAATGGTTAAAAATTTATTTGATCAATGATTTAATTTATTTTCACATCAAAGCAAAAACAAAACAAAAAACAAAAAAGGCAAAGGGGGGGGGGGTTGTTGATTTCTATTAATATATGTGACCCTCCACCTCAAAACAACCAATAAGTCTGAAATTTTGGTTTTTACATTTTCAACACAGTTTTAAAGCTTAGATTCTAAGCTTTAAAGTGATATATAACTTAATTGTAGGTTTAGTTTTTTTTAGGGTTACACCATGTAATTCTTTCAAGGAATAAGAGCCCTGAAAAGGGCTGGTGAGCTCCGCTAAGAGCTCTGTGGTTCTCGACGTTTCGATCAGTATGCTCTGATCGTCATCAGGAGAATGACTAGAACACTGCCCAGTGGAGGCTATTTATTGCCTACGGAGGGATCCGATTCACAGCCTGATTGGCGCCAATCGGAAATGCCCGCGAATTCTATTCACGGCTGCATTCTCATTCTGGTCACTGATGGCGCTATAATTCCTCTAAACAGAGAAAGCACCGGACGGTGCCATTGTTTTCTCTGAATAAAGAACAAGGGCCAGATTTTCCGCTGAATGATTGCTCCCCTTAGAGCCGGTATTTAGTGAAGTATCAATATTGAAAAAACTAAACCTACAATTCAGTTTCTCCACCATGAAAGTGTCGCTGATACTTCACTAAATACCGGCTCTAAGGGGAGCAATCATTCAGCGGAAAATCTGGCCCTTGTTCTTTATTCAGAGAAAACAATGGCACCGTCCGGTGCTTTCTCTGTTTAGAGGAATTATAGCGCCATCAGTGACCAGAATGAGAATGCAGCCGTGAATAGAATTCGCGGGCATTTCCGATTGGCGCCAATCAGGCTGTGAATCGGATCCCTCCGTAGGCAATAAATAGCCTCCACTGGGCAGTGTTCTAGTCATTCTCCTGATGACGATCAGAGCATACTGATCGAAACGTCGAGAACCACAGAGCTCTTAGCGGAGCTCACCAGCCCTTTTCAGGGCTCTTATTCCTTGAAAGAATTACATGGTGTAACCCGGAGAAAACTAAACCTACAATTCAGTTTCTCCACCGTGAAAGTGTCGCTGATACTTCACTAGATATATAACTTGTCTTGTATCGACTAAACAAACCCTTGTAAATTACAATGAGAATGTCAACGTGTCAGACAGGCTAATGACCAAAACAATAGAGAAAACGGGCTCTAAAGAAGAGTGACCATTTAAGAGCTTCTATTCTGTATCCTTTTGTTCGTTGCACAAAAGGTTGTGTCAAAACTCCCTAGCATACACAGTGAAATACTAATTGGATTGGATCGAATCTTTCCATACCTTTAGAAGAGATATATTTCTTTGTTTCTTTAGATTTTGAATATCAGACAGTGCATAATTTTTAAGCTATACTAGAAAAGCGATGTGAAGTACAATCCCAGCAAGTTGACACACAAAGTTTGAATGTCCAGGAAAACATGGTCATTTTGAATGAGAGTAAAAACATATTTCAACATGGTATTTTAACCTGAAATTTTGTCAGATGGTAGATTAATAAATGAACTTTTAGAAAATACAAAAAAACTTAAAATCAAAATTTCCACCCCAAACCACCTTTTTCAGCTTTTTACTCTAAAACTCCCATTGTGACTTATTGGTCATTTTGTGGTGGAGGGTCACATATTAAACAATCATTTAAAAATAAAAGAGCACCAAAAGAAAATTGGAAAGTAGAAAAGGACAATTTTTTTCTGAATTAATCACCCCTGAAAAAAAAAAATCAAGATTATTCACATCTACTTCTTAACATCAAAATAGTTGCCATAAATATTTCAACAGTATCTAACCATATTCACAATTTCTAAAAATCAATTTGATATTAGAAAAATATTTTTAAGTTCTAAGTATTTCAAATAAAATGCCACAAATACCACCAAAAAAAAACACACCACCACCACAATCAATCGTAAATTGTAATCATGTTATAATCGATTTACAGACTACACCATAATATACATTTTGATGTAACAAAAACAACTCAAGTTTTGTCCACCCCCCCCCCCAAAAAAAAAAGAAAAATCATGGAAATTAGGAAGCTTATATCCATAGAAAGTAGAGTATACATGTGATAGGAACATTTTTGTGGGATTTTTCACCAAAAAAAAAAAAATTAATAAAAAGATTAATTTCTTGCAAAAGTCACCAGTTTTTAGAATGCATTAACTTTGCACATATATCTAGAACAGACTTGCAGAATGGCATATGGAAAATTTGAAGTGACACCTGTCTCTATGTATAAGGCACACACCTACTTACATGTAGGTTTTTGTTTTTTTTCCAGAACAAAAGTTTTGCCTTATACACAGTATTTGATGGTACTTGTCCAGACTCCACAATCTGTACTGCTGAGAACATTTTTTTCATCCAATAGAAATACAGATTCATTACATTTACCACTCGTACATGTCCATCAAATAAACTCATGAAAAAAGTACAAAGTGATAGTAATTTAGAACAGGAAATTAATTCAGAAATTAAATTAGATTGCATACTGTCTGCTTGCTCTTTATTGGATAGGGTCTTTTGTTTTATGAAGCATGAAGGACAAGCCATTAAATGCCCAAATCTAAATGAATTACATGGAGCTCCATTCATTGACTCATACACCTGATTTGTGCTTTCATAATGTAGGGTTATCATATCATATTAATCATGTTGTCATGGAATAAAGATGAATTGGTTTACTCGATACATACTTAGATCCTAATGGGTTATAATCAATGATATTATACAGTTGTATGACTATGGAACAGATTGTTAATGTTAATTGTACATGAAATTTTGGTTCTGCATATTTATCAACAAAGACTACAGTTCATGATGTAAACAAATAGTCAATACAATAAACTGATCATATACATGTAGGAAAAAGTAGCAATGATCAGTAATTTAAAGTGATTTGGTAACTTTGTAGAGGCTTGATAAAATCTGAGCTGCCTGGCCTTACATGCTATCAGTGTATGTAATGGTGTAAAAATGAAGCCCAGGAAAAAAAACAACTTCAAAATCATCATGTGCTTCACAAAAGTAAACATATGGCAAGTGACCGGAATTGCCAGACTCATTTTCCCCCATAGACTCAGTATTGGACTAAAGCGTATACGCTTTCGTAAATGGGAGTATTCAGTGACAGCTATCTTAATAATAGCATTATATATTTGAAAACCTTTCTATCCCTAGCTATTTATCCATCTTTCTGAACATCATTATACAAGACAGATATCAAAATTCAACAATTTATTAAATCAAGCCTCCACTGAATCCCTTTAAAATCATGCAGAACATGTTCATGTTTGAAAACCATGGAATTATAAGTGATGCAAGCAAAGTTTTGGAGTGAGAGGAAGAGAAGAAAGCTCTACAAACATTCAAGTATATATACCAGTACATGTACAATGTATTTAATTTGAATGCAGTGAAAACAGAAATGGAGATTTTCAGCACAATACACACTGTATGTTTTTAGAGAGAGAGAGAGAGAGAGAGAGAGAGAGAGAGAGAGAGAGAGAGAGAGAGAGAGAGAGAAAGAGAGATAGAGAGAGTGTGTTCATTTTCTAGTCATTTGTACATGTACAACACTGTTTACATGCATCTAATATATTGTGGGATTGTTGAGTAGATTTTAATGAGGTGGTGAAAGACAAATGACACAGTCAAGTGTGTTAGGACAATCATCATTTGTCTACAGTATAATTTGATCATTTCTCAATCACAATGACCCTGTGGCATTTCATTTCAGATAGATCTAGCTCTCCCTGCAAAACTTGTAATGAAATCTCAGTCACTATAAGAACTAATTACCTACAATGTGCATGTGTAACACTATGCATATGTATACAACGTACATGTATGTACTTCAAGAAATACAATTTTGTGAAATCTCGGTCTCAAGAAAAAAGTTTGAAGCCCATTAGCTCTGTCAATAAACAGAGTTAATGGGTTTCAAAATTTACTTTAAAAATGCATTTAGTTGTGCATAGTATTAAATAAAACAAATTATCTTGAAATATCCACTATTAAAATAATATATTTAGACATGTCTACATTTAAAATATCAACATAAATAATTAAATTAATTATTCACAGAAATTTTTTTTAAACCTAAGGCAATAACTTTCTAAAAGCTATGTTTTTTGAATGTATATGGCTCTTGTTAAAACTGGGCACTTTGAAGTTATTACATGTACCCTTCAACATGGTGTGACCAACACACAACCTTTGAGAGTCTATGGCATTATGTATGCAGACTTGAGAGGGTAATTGAATATGGTCATCAATTTACTCATCAATAGATTACAAGCTTGCACACTGGACAGTACAGGTATGCATGGAAACTCTGTCAGATATGCAAGGAAATTGGCCTTCATGTGTTTCATAGAAGCAGCCTCCTTACTTGGTAGGCTAGAGATAAAGGGTTCATCTCAAAGCTGTAGTAGAAACAGAAGGGTGTTTGAAGTATAATATAATGGGTATTTATGCCCTTCTGGTTGTCAGCTGTTGAGATGTGTCTTGAACGCTGTAACATTTGTAAATCAAATTTGACCACGAAATGTATTGTTTTACTAAAACTTTACATCTTGTAAGAATTTTATACTAAGTATTGAAACTATACAGACAGAGGGAGAGAGAGGGAGAGAGAGAGAGATAAGGAGAGAGAGAGAGATACATGTACACATGTACATTGTAGATACATGTAGATCAAGAGTGGGGGGGGGGGGGGGGACAAGCTGGTAAAGGAGCAAGGGAAGAGTATATTGGTAGCTTGCTAATCACCATCCATGGTTCAATCCATCATAGCTGACATGAGGTTGTATCATTGTGTTGGCATCTTGTAAACAACAGACCATGAGGAATAATATTTGATGTGTGCAGGAAATTTCATGCATGCTGTGTTTTTCAGCACAGAAAACTACACATACATACATGTACATGTAGTTGTACATGTAGCTCTACCTGCATTTAAGTGTAAAATCCTGAATGGCCCATGGACTGCACAGACTCCCATGTTCTGACATTATCACAGTTCAGTGTACAACAGGAGCTACATGTACAGTATGTGCATTGAAATAATCATTTATTTTCAAGTACATGTATCATTCTTTGGTTGTCGCATCCCCATTTACCTGTATACAAATGTCAAAACATAGAGGGTTATCACTGAATTACTGTAAGGAGCTTCATAAATGCAATGATATTTGAATGATTAATAGCCTAACATGTAATTTTCATTTTGAGCTTTATGAATGCAATGATATTTGAATGATTAATTACCTAACATGTGATTCTCATTTTGAGCTTTATAAATGCAGTGATATTTGAATGATTAATATATCTAATTCTCATTTTGTGTCTTTGTTTAGGCATGAGTGGTTCAATGGATGGAAGCCTTGATGATGGTGTCTCTCAGAAGAGTGGAGGAGAGCGAAGGCAACTAATAGCTGAAATGAGTAAGTTCATCTCTTTCTCTATAGATATTCACATGAAATATCAATAGATTCTGCATACCTTGTGAAACCATCAGCAAGATTAAAACCTTGGGGTTCAGGGAAAGAAGGGAAGTAGTAATCTCCAAATTATACAAATACCAATTTTTTCCCAATGATGTTTGTATCATCTTCCATTTTTTTTAAATTTTGATTTCTTTGACCTTTTTGAATGTTGTATTATAAATATATGTATATACATGTATGTGTACGTCTTGCCTTTTCATCTCTCTTTCACATGCCCTCTTTTGATTTGTTTATCTTGCTCTCATCATATCATCTTTGTTCATTTAGAAGTTTAAAAAAAAATTAGATCCCTGTGAATTTCTTTTTCTTTTTCTTGTTTTACTTCTGCCACTCTTGTATGTGTAAATCTTATGGCTTCATCCTGTCTTTGAAATTATTCTTTCACTCTATCTCAATCTTTGTTTTTTAAACACATTGAATAATGAGGAGCAAAATAAGTTGTGGTGCTGTCCTTGTCTAATGTATTCCATATATCTAGTTCAACCCACAAGGTAGCACTTTTTTTTTTTGCAAGGTGTAGTATCAGATGAAGATATGAACCTACCATTATAATCCCATTTATCCTGTAACCAAGTGAAATGGTTTTTATAAATTGCTTTTTAGTTAAAGTATCTTAACTGACATCTATTTCCAGGGTATATTCTCCCTCTAAGCTTCTGCATTCCTCATGGATCAGTTTCTTACCCTCTTTTCTTTCTTCTCATTCTCCCCTCATGTTCACAGTCCCCTCCTTATCCTCTCTTCCTTTACTCCCCTTCCCCTCCGACCCCCTTCCTCCCCCATTCATCCTCCTGTTCCTCTTCCCCTCCGATCCCCTTCCTCCCCCATTCATCCTCCTGTTCCTCTTCCCCTCTGACCCCCTTCCTCCCCCATTCATCCTCCTGTTCCTCTTCCCCTCCGACCCCCTTCCTCCCCCATTCATCCTCCATTCATCCTCCTGTTCCCCTTCCCCTCTGACCCCCTTCTTCCCCCATTCATCCTCCTGTTCCTCTTCCCCTCCAACCCCTCCCTCCCCTTCTTCCACCTGTTCCCCTTCTCTCTCTCTTTCCCTTTTTCTCTCCTCTTGCCATTCCCTTCCTTCCCATCCCCCCTCCTCCATTTTCCTTTTTCCTCCTTCATACAGTATACATGTACATGTATTTCCTATTATCCTCTATCCCTTTCATCCACCTCAACCATTCTTTATTCTTCCCTTTCTTCTTCATTCCCTTATCCTTTCTTTTATCCCTCCTTCCGTTTTAACCTCTTTATTCATCTTCCTGCTGTCCAGCTTCCTAGCCCTGTTCTCCCTTCATCCTCATCCTGCTTCTCTTCATGATGTAAAGACACTCCATTCATTCACTATGTTTTCAGATTAAGTCTCAAGCACTATTTGAAATCCCTACACACCTCATTGTGATCTGTATGCCAACTCACAACCCTCTTAGTCTTTCAACTAAACTCTTTGTTGCAGTTAGTCACTTCACAAGTAGAAGTACATATACATACATGTAAATATTCACAAGTTAAAAAACTGTATACTGGGTATAGTATGCAGATACATGATTTACATATATTTTTCAGTAGAAAGTTTTGACCTAATTGTATATTACTCTTCTTTGGTTAGTTAATCATTAGTGTTATTTCTTGTACATGTTGTTAAAAACCATATTTACTAAGCCTCTATAGATAAAATGTACTGTATGTACACTTTTCATTTTTGTATTTATTTGATTATGAGAAGGAAATAAATGTTTTTGAATCTGAATGTGCTTTCAGATGTACGTGTATAAATTCCGCCTTTTTGTTATAAATGAACATTAAATATTATTCAAAATTTAAAGCAGGATCATTGAATCCATTTTGTACCAAATTTTTAAAGAAATGTACCTGCATAGGAAAAGAAAATCAGAAGTCACAATTTGTTTGTTCTGCGTGTGTTGTTGTGATTTCATGTTAAATTCTGTAAATGTCATTTTCCTTTTATTTTAAGACCTGTATTAAAAATGTAATTCCCTTTCAACCTACATGTATGGTATTATTTTGACCAAGTAGTGTCTTAGGATGTTTTTCTTAAGACTAACAGGGTCGGTCGTTCGGCAAGACATACTCAAAGATGAAAATATCTTGCAACCCGCAGGATATGTGGAAATCCCACATTGTACTCGCATTACACAAATTGCTTCGGCGTTGGCAATGGGGGCTGGGAAGATGGATAGATGGGAAGGAAAAAATTGAAAGTTGAGATGGGGTGAAAAGAAGAGGGGATGAATTTTGATGCATGTAAATAGATGGGAGAGACAAAAACACCCATGCGTACAGTGTCTGTGCTAATGGAGAGGAAATGGGTTCTGCTTTGTATGTTATCACTGCTGCACATTTACATGTTATGTACATGACAGGAAAACAATTTGAAACAATCCTGTTACATAGTACAACATGTAATGTGTATGTACTCTAGGTAGAGAATACTTTACATGTAAGAAGAGACAAAATGTACATGAATGTAAACCTATAAACATTTCTTTTTCATTGGTTTACATTCATCAATTTCCTTTGATTTGTTATCATTCATAGAAACACAATAATAATTGACCATCAGGTGTAAGATAAAAGGAGAAAGCAATGTAATCGGTATCCATCTAAATTACCCAATGGAAGGTTAGAAGTAGAAAGTCTAGATTACAAACAGAGATATTCAGGGTTAAAGTTAGAACAGTGAGGAAAGATAGAAATCAAAATATGGATGCTAGGAGAGTTTGGCAGAGAGTGAATAAGGAGCTTTAAGGTAGCTAGCTACATGTAGAAATCAGATGTAATGAGTTTCTGGGTGGGATCTTATACTGTACGTGATTGAGTAACAAATCAAGCATATCTTGAAAGATTATCTGTGATAATTGGTCTGAGACAGGGATCTTTCCATCTCATTACCTCCTGTTTATCATATCATAGAGCAAAGCTATCAGCCCCAATAGAATCATCATCAGACATAGCATACATCTCAAATTGTGACTGAATTCTGGCATGCTAATCTTCATGTGTATCTCGTAGAATGACAAGACTCTAGGTTTTATTGATCATCATAGATCTCAATTGGCAAGCAATTTTTTCATCATCATTTTATGTGCATTTTCTCAGACTGAGTTGTCTTCTTACAGTGAATGAATTTATACATGTACAATGTCATTGTTAGAAATGATTTAAAGGGAACCAATCACCTAAAATATTTTTGCTCTTTATGTTTGGGGTTTCATGCTCTATTTGTGTTTTTTGTTTCTTTCATTTTAAAAATGTTGTCATTCTTTTGGAAACTTAAGATATACATGTAATTGTGAATGAAAGTATAACAAAGAATGAAAAGATACATAGTTTGCGATTATTATTTTCCCCCATGCACTGTTTATTTTTAAGCATTCAAATATCTTATATACTTTTTTTTTAAAAAGATGATTAGTCAAATCATGGCTATAACAATACATTATTTCTTAGGTATACATTGTAAGTATGGTCACTTAAAAAAAAAAAAGGCAATTTCCTCCTTTTTTTCTCCTCTTTGCAGGGAGCCAGAACTTTGATGTGATTCGTTTTGCCACCTACCGATGCAGCTGTAAGCTGCGCTTTGTTCAGAAGAGATGCAGTCGTAAGTAAACATTCTCTTACCCTGGTTTTATTCTTTAACCATAATATTGATTGTCTTGTGTCTCTTATTTGAACTGATTGTACAATAGTTTCATTATTAGTGTTATATTTCTAGATGAAAAAGGTGTTCATTTAAATATTTAGGAAAAAATAAAGTGGAAAGAGGAAGGAAGAAAAAGTGAGAAATGTAGAGTGAATTACAATATTATCTTTGAAACTATGACAGACTTTCAGTGTTTATTTTTGTATAAAGTTTTTATTTGCACATCTGTTAGAAAGTACAATATCATCTACATGTAATGTAGATATATTTTGTAATTGCAAAAAGCCTGAATGATAGCAGTTATAAGCAACATATATATATATATATTTTTTTTTTTTAGCAAAATGACATACATGTACCATACACATATACATGTAGCCTTACATGTATGCCTTGCATTTACCTTTGTGAAACAAGTGACAACCTGTATGTATTCACTGTAACAGTACAGTACATGTTTCTGAAGTGTCTTTTTATTTGGGGTCTACAGTGTAGCTGTTACAAAAATACAAAGCAACATGTATTCTCTATAGATGCTTCTCTCAGCATCGTAACATTGAAGATCGATTGTGTGTTTGTAATTAACACCAGACTAGCGGTATGTCCTAGATGGTTGTTTATCACCTATAGATAGGATGATGTTACAGGAGGATCATTGATTTATCCAGCTGAAATATGAAGGATTGTGGAGCCATGGATCTATAGTCTCTTCAGGCTGTTGATAGATCCCTTTGGGTCTACATCAGGCTGGGTCTGATGACACAAGTCAGGTTCACACGAAGGGAGCTAAACTTTAAGTTTTGCTTGTAGTTTCAAAACTTTAAGTTATCTTGTAGTTATCTTGTTGTTTCATACGGACTTGTAGTTTCAAATTTAAAGATTACTAGTAGTTCCAGAACCACAAGCGAGCTTGTGGTTAATGCCGAAACCATGAGCAGCGGGGGTCCTCGTTTTAGTTTCGGACCGTGTGGACAGAATAAACTTATAAGTTTAGCAAACTCGTTGTTAACGATGACCTCTCTGCTCATGTTAAACGACGATTGCTCGACCTTTAATCTCAGAACAACGAGCGTTGTTGTTTCGGGCACGTGTTGAACCCTCGTCGTTGTTAGTGAGCCGTTGCTTCGTTAACTTTAAGTTTTGCTAACTTAGAGTTTCGAAACTACGAATCCTGTATGAACGTAGCTAAACTTCTGTATGAATGTAGCTACAGTTGTCTTACTGTTGAAAGCCAGAAGGGCACTATTTAAACACAGAGTTAATGGCCTTCTGGTTCTCAATGAATGATATCCTATTCAGGTCTGAAGCAGAACAGTATGAACCCCATCTGAATTCAGTTTTTCACTTCAAAGAAGTAACATTTCAAGCCAAATATAAAAAAACAGTACTGTATCATTATTATCTATTGCTCTAGGGTCTCTAGCATTAAACAGATGATAGAAGGCATCTCCAAAAATTAAACACAACTCGACTTTCAGCCAATGACAAATAAAGCTGCACTAAATGCAAGAAACCTTGGTCTGTATTTCTGAACAATGTTGGTCTTGTCAGTCTGTTCAAAATTGTTAAGACTTGTAGAACTTTTAAATGACATTTGTTTCATTTTATTTTTAAAATGTATTCATCTTGATCTCCAGATCAGCTAAACATGTCTTAGTTGTCATATTTATGGAGCGCAAACAAGTACAAGCATTCACAATGTGCATTAATGTATATTACATACATGTACAGTTTATAGCCAGAGAGAACACTAGAAATAAACCTACCATTCAAATACTTTATAATGATGAATGGCTATCTATGTACTGCCCTCAGTCTAAATCACAACTTAGTTTATGTTAGCTGAATTCATTACCCCAGAATGATAAATTGACAGAAAGCAAATTTAAGCGACTTTGATTTTGAGACATTTGTTTATTTAGCTCAAGCATACGCAAGCAGTTCAAGATGAATGAGTTGAGTAAACAGTTTCTCTGGAGCAAGCAATTCCACAGTTGTCATTCATTCAAACACTAAGACTAAGGAATTGCCTCAAGTTCTTCAGAATATGAAATAGAATTTTATAAGTTTCAAATTATTTAATTGATGGGGTATAGATTTCTTTCACAGGGACAACTGTAGATTTGATGCACCTGTTTCCTGTTTCAGGATTTAAATAGATTCTGGTCCAAACAAAGGTAATCACTGAAATTCTTAGATAGGATTAGCTGCCCATTATTTATAATCATCTAGTAATATGATGTAATGTAATTTGAAATACCTGCATTTGTGCTGATTTAGATGGTCATATCACATGTACTAAGGAAGTTCAAAGTACATAAACACTGTCCAGGGCTCAGCAACTTTGCCCTATGAGCTAATACATATTTGTCCATATAATCCCACAATCATTTCGTCAAGGGGACATTTCATTTTTTGTGGAAATTGGAAGAGTCTGGATAAAAATGATATTTGTATTTTGTAAGATGCCTGTATTTAGATTTTTTTTTTCATTGACTACAAAACTTGCTAGTCAATTATTTTTGTCCATACATGTATGTGCACACCATGCGATCAGGCCACGATCTGATTTTGGAACAATTCGCAATAGCATTTGATTGTACACTCAAACATGAATTTAAAACTTAAATGATGGTGGTCCTGAATATTCATGAATAATGAAATCAAAATTTTGATGGGGTTGCAAGCTTCCTCCTGGGAGGAAGAGCCAAATCCGCTCAGAATTGTAGTGACGTCAGACCATATTGTGCGATTGTCTGGGATTCAGGCCAATTGTCCTTTATTCCAAATAGAAGGCTAGCAATGCACTGATATTTTGATTCTGGTATTTACATGTACATTATTTTTCTGAATCTTAATCAAAAAGATTATGATTGTTTAAATGTCAATAATTACGATTTCTTCGAAATAGGATCGCAGTCGGTTCATATAATGTGAGGTGGGCTTAAGAAAATCAAATATGAGCATCCATATTGTTCATTGATTGACTTATGTATACACGGTGTACATCTAAGATACTGTATTTTAAGAACAAAAAGTCTGTAATTTATGAGGAATAAAATGGAAAGACCAGAGCAATGAAGAGGAAAGCAGCTCATAGTTCAGGTTGACCTTTAGTGTGTGATGTATGTAAAATGACACATGTGTGTTTTCTCTCAGTTCAAAGACAACTTTACAAGCAGGTCTGGATGGTTAATTAAAGCTAGCCCCTCCAGCCAACACACTTATGTGTGTAGACATCCATACCTCATTCACACTTACAAAATACATGTAGGAGAGCTTTTACTTATTATAGTGATATTGAGTTTAGACTTCAGAATCAACTTTACAAGCAGATCGTGATTTTTTAATTAAAGCTTAGCCCCTCCATCCAACACACTGATATGTTAAGACATCCATACCTCATTCACACTTTTTCTTTTATACTTTTAGTGGTATTGAGTTTAGACTTCAGAATCAACTTTACAAGCAGATCATGGTGGTTAATTATAGCTAGAACCTTTAGCTATTAAAGACACATTATTAGACATCCATACCTTATTCACACTAACTAAATAAGAGTGCTCTTAATGTTAATAGAACAAATTAGTAAGTAATACATGAAGACCTATTCTTTACTACTGTGAATGTGATAAGAACTTTACTCAAACTACATGTACATGTATTTTAAAGATAAAGTTGAATTCTGGTCATTAGATTGAATTGTGAAAGAAACTGTCTCAAAGCAGTTGGAAAAGGTTGATTATGTAGCACATAAGAATTAGTGTATGCAGTAAGGTTTTGAAATCACCAAAATGATAAGAAATTGACTCAATCCTGCTGAGAGTCACATGCACTGCACACAGAAATGTGTATATGGGACTACACACAAATGTTCAGCCTGAACATTTCAGCTGTTTCTTGTCACATTTTGAATGTGAGAGCATTGAAGAGGAATCCTTTTCAGGGGACCTATATACTACAATAATCTTCAAAACTAACATAAAAAGAATAAAAAAGCTCACAAAATATTTTTTACGTTTCCCAGAACTCCACCTTCTCTTGAAGAGTGATAAATCATAGATATCAGAAGAATTACATCAAAAAAATAATTTACAAGAGCTGTTTCCTCACAATTTGAAAATAATGTAAATTTCTATTACTTTCCCTCCCAGTCCGTGTCTTTCATTTATACATGTATGTGTGTCTAATTAGATTATTACACTTTTGCAGGAGCAGGGTAGACTGAAGAGACATGCTCTCTTCAAACAATTTAACTAAATATTTAAAATGTCAAATTTATGTGTGGTACCTTTAACTTGAATTTTGGGGTATGAATGAGAGTTAGGGATGGTGATTGAGGGAAAGGGTGCTAGAAGTTATGTACATGCACACGTACCCACTAGATAGGAAGAGAAAGTGGTAAAATGGTGTTAGGTTTATGAGAGAGACTTGTGTAGTGTGTGCAAGGGAGAGAGAAATAATGAAAAGAAATAATGGAAATAATGGAAAGAATTTGAGAGGGTTTAATATTTATGTTTTTGTAGTCTATGTGTGCATGTTCAAAACTGTATTTACAGGGTTATGAAAGGAAGAGGAAGGGGGATAGATAGAAAGCGAGTGGAGTTCAAAATAAACTGGGAAAGATAAAGACGTCTGCATTAATTTTTAAGGCAGTAATCTGAAGCAGGTATATAGATTTTACTGGATTGAAAAGAATTTTTAAAAATTTCATTTCATTCATTTTTCAAAAGCTAATACAAGACACCTACATGTACAACGATACCAATATGTCTACTTCATTTAATCAAAGGAGTACAAAGAAAAACATTTAAGCAAACAAGGTAATTGAATAAATTGACAAAGGTAAAGGGTATATGAATAAGGATAATGTAATTTCTAGTGCTTAAGATTGTTCTGTGGTGCCTGCTCCTACAACAATGGCTCTGTAATCACTAGATCCAAGTTAATCCTTTCAAGGCAACTGACCACATTTTGTGGTTTGGCTCAATAACTTTTGATTCAGAAGGTGCGTCTCCATCAGCCCGAGTTTGCTCAAGCTCGAGATTCTAGCCCGATCAGCGCTTCTCGACAAAAAAGTCCGAGTTTGAAAAACCCCGTCTCCATCAGCCCGAGTCGAGCGATTCCCGCTCGTTCTTGGAATAAACTCGAGCTTCAGAGCATGCGCACTTCGAAGATGGAAAATTAAAAAAATATATATAGGATAAATGAAGAGAAAAGAGCAAAGAAATACATAAGGAAAAGATAAAAAGAGAGAAGGAAAAACAAAGAAATACATAAGAATAGAAATAAGAATAGATAATTGGGAAAACAAAGAAATATATAAAGAAAAGACAAATAGAGAGAAGAAAAACAAGAAATATATAAAGAAAATAGGATAGCAAGAAGAACAAAGAAATACATAAGAATAGAAAGAAGAATAAAGAATGGGGAAAACAAAGAAATACATAAGGAAAAGGTGGAAAGAGAGAAGAAAATCAAGAAATACATAAGGAAAATAACATTTCTAGGATTGGTGTCATGAATAAATTAACCCGAGTCAAAACCCGAGTGCGTCTTCACCTGCGAATTAGCGGGCTAATTCGCCAAATAGCGCGCTATTTCACCAAAAAACCCGAGTTGACTTAGGCTTCTAGCTCGAGCTAGAAACCCACGAAATAGCCAGCTAATTGCGTCTTCATTACAAACTAGCTCGAGCTAGTTCTGATCGGGTTAGTTTCCCGGATCAGAATTAGCGGGCTATTTTGGAAACTCGGGCTGATGAAGACGGGCCTAGAGCTCTAAAAAATATACCAGATGCATGAGTAAAAAGAGCAAAAGTTTCTGCACATCATACGTCCATTTTTATTACGTGACCCTATTGCATTTGATGCTAGAATTTTTTTAAATGAAAATAAGCTTTAAAATCCTTAAATTGGCAACACCTTTAGAGATTCAAAATCATTGGTTTTTTTTTTTTATTAAATTGGCAATTTTTTTTCAACTTTTCGATAAAATTCGTAACCATGTATATTGTTGTCAAAGACATTACACCTTATTAGAACCACTAAAAGAAAAATATTATTGTTGCCAATTTGAAGAAGAAAATGTGATCAATTTAGCCGTTAAATAATTCCTGTCTTGAAAGGGTTAACAACTTCAATCCTGGACCTGACATTATTCTTAACCTAACGTAACACCGTATTGCAACTTTAAACCTACCCCTATATTTTCAACAAAAAAAGGCCTTTAGCAGTTGTTTGCAGAGCAAATTATACACATACTGTACATCCACATCTATGTAGATACATGTAACTATTTTTGTACTGTTCAGACAGAGCATTAGTTTGACATCTGAAACATGGTTAATACATGTATGTTCAGATCTCTCTTTGTTTTGCTGAAGAAGTTTATTATATTCTGGAACATGAATGAAGCTTTAGTCTGCTCAAATTACATGTGTGATGTTTTTTGTTCAGTTATCATTGAGACTATCCTATCAAGTATAGATAACTCTTTTATTCTGTTTGGAAGTGCATTTGGTTGATATCTGGAACATGACTGAAGCGTTTAGGGAGAACGGTATAAACACTATGGCCCGAATTCACAAAGGAGGTTATGGTTTAAACCCCTTCTTGGGTTTTTTAAGCGGATGTGCGCACGGAATCCGATCCAATCATATATTTTCTTTGAGTGCGCGCATGGGCAATGTGCGCTTAGTTACGCTTATTTTAGTACGCTTTACGGAGGTTTAAACCTGACCCATGGTTTAAACCTCCTTTGTGAATTCGTACCTATAAGTCTATGTGATGAGTTATCATTGAGACTATATTATTAAGTATCTTGAACTCTTTTATTCTGTTTGCACAGTCCATTTGGTTGATATCTGGAACATGATTGAAGCGTTTAGGGAGAATGGTCTAAACACCATGAGTCTATCTGATGAGCTGTCAATGAGCCGAGTTGAGACCATTCTATCCAGTATCTATTATCAGCTCAACAAGAGACTACCAGCGGTACATCAGATCAATGTAGACCAGTTCTTAAGCTTGCTTTGTAACTTCCTCCAGACATCTTATGATGAGTAAGTACCTCAATAAACAGATCAAGTGAACATGGTAACATGAAATCCAGAGAGTAAAACTGCAGTTAGTTTTATTGTGTATATTCACGACTTTTGTTCCTACATGTACATGTATGTGCTTAAAGGGGAAGTCCACCCTGATTTCAAGTTGGTTTTTTTTAAAAAGCAGAAAAATTAAAGAAACAGATCAGTAATGTTTTTGAGGAAAATCTGATAAGAAATACGAAATATATAAAATTTTGAGGTTGTACATGTAATCAATCAAACGCAAAGTGGCAACTCCTTGATGTATCTTGCAAGTTCCTCTCCCGTTTGCCCTGTACCGCAAAAATCATTAATTTCCATTTTCTCTAAAGAAAATATTCAATCATACATGCACTTTAGATATAATCATTGCTCATATGTTATTACACAAAACCTGTATGAAAATAATCTATTCCTTCATTGAAAACTAAGAAAATGAACATTTATGAGATTTTCTGTAATGAGCAAATACATGTAGATGTAGGAGAGGAGCTCACAAGATACATCACTGAGTTGCTAATTAGTGTCTGATTGATTATAACTTCAACAATTCAAAACTTTCTTATTTCTTATCAGATTTTGCTCAAACTTTCACTAATTTGCTTCTCTCATTTTTATTCTTTTATTCAAATCATCTTAATACCAGGGTGGACTTTCCCTTTAAGAAAAGAAAGAAGATGAAAGGAACTAGACAAACCTGTAATTGGCCAAACCTTACATGTACAATGTTGGTATGTCATTCAATGTGTAAACAAGTACATGATTTGAGAAGGATTTCATACTAATACAGTAATTGATTCCTTCACATGAGATGGGATAGAGTGTCAAAGTACAGACTGTGTAACTTATCACTTCTATAAAACTTAGTTTGAATAGCAGGACATTACCAGAAAAATTTTCATACATGTAGCTGATCTAACCCTTTTGTGACAATAATTATTTAATAACTAAATTGATCGCATTTTGTTCTTTAAATTGGCAACAATGATATTTTTCTTTTAGTGCTACATGCGTGTATATCTACTTCTAATAAAGATGTAATGTCTTTCAATACAGTCCGACCTTGTTTATCCGGCCGCATTAGGACCGGCACCCATCCGGATAAGTGAAATGGCCGGATATGAGAGAAATGTACATTTTCTGTGCAAATGAATAGGGTAGGGCAGTCTATTGGCTATAAAATTTATGATTTCTTGGTGTAGTTGATGATTGCAAATGATCTTTTTATTTGTAAGAGATGAAATGAAATTAAATTAAACAGAAAATTGCCCATGGTGTTTCTGTTTCCAAGGCTTTTGGGTGAATTGCATGACGAACTGGCCGAAAGACAGGGCCGGTTAACAGAGATGGCCGGATAAATGAAGTTCGGATAAGTGAGGTCGGACTGTACAATATACATAGTTACCATCTTTGTCGAAAAGTGTTAAAAATGGCTCTTTTTGTTAAAAAGAAAATGATTTTGAACCTCTTAGTGTGTTGTCAATTTAAGGATTTTAAAGCTTATTCTCTTTTTTTTAATTCCTGACATCAAACACAATATGGTCATGCAACAAAAATGGACACAGTGTGTGTAGAAATTTTTGCTCTTTCTACTCGTGCATCTGGTATATTTTTTAGAGCTGTGAATCAAAAGTTATTGAGCCTAACCACAAATTGTGGTCTATTGTCTTGAAAGGCAAGGCAAGGATTCATATACAAGTACATGAATTGAGTCTAGACAGATCACTATCATTTATTCAGTGACTAATCTCCCAAGTAATGAACATATATGTGAAGTATAAATTTATGCATAAGTCTATACATAACAGTATCATTCAGTAACCAATTTTTTTATTCAATATTCTAGTTCAGAATATTGTGTGCTAATTTATTCTTTTTTTTTAAAACATGAAAATACAGTTATAGAATGCTGAACGATATTATTGGTTTTCATTGTTTCATTATTTAATGAATAATTCTTAGTTTGAAATGGTGTAATACATGTACATGTACTTGTGACTTTACCTTTGACTATTATTCAAGTTGTGTTAACTGTAGGCTTGTTCTCTCTCAAAAGAAATGGCATATCATGAACTATCTCTATGCAAAGGTTAACAATTTACCAACAAGTATCCTCCCTATGTTTGTTGATGTAGTTAGCAGAAGATTTAAAATTCATAGTTACTTTTTGATATAAAATAGTAAGCTCAAGTATTGACATGTTATGTTAACTAATGAGTATTTGAGCATGTGACTTTCGAGCCTATCCATGATAAAATGTATTAAATTATGCACATGTATGTCACTTTAAGTAGCTCTAATGAATAGCAATAGCAACACAAGGCTTGGAGCGATTAGGCATGGGAGACGCTCTGACCTAGTTGTATGAAATATTGATGGATGCGGTGTTCCAGTTTTCATGTTTGTCTCTCTTTCTTCCTTTGGTCAATACAGCGGAGCCACAGGCAAGATGACAGTATTTGCCCTCAAGGTGGCGCTTTCTACATTGTGCGCCGGCAAGCTGTCTGACAAACTGAGATGTGAGTATTATGATGATAGGCATAGATGGCTTGATCCATATTGTTGAGAGGACACTTAGTATTAGAGAGAGGAGGAGAGAGAAGGAACATAAACATAGATATGTAGAGAGGGGGAGACGAAATGGGAGAGAAAGATAGAGAGGAAGAGAAGAAGGGAGAGAAGGAGGGAAGAGAGAATGATAGAGAGGAAGAGAAGAAGGGAGAGAAGGAGGGAAGAGAGAATGATAGAGAGGAAGAGAAGAAGGGAGAGAAGGAGGGAAGAGAGAATGATAGAGAGGAAGAGAAGAAGGGAGAGAAGGAGGGAAGAGAGAATGATAGAGAGGAAGAGAAGAAGGGAGAGAAGGAGGGAAGAGAGAATGATAGAGAGGAAGAGAAGAAGGGAGAGAAGGAGGGAAGAGAGAATGATAGAGATTAGAAGAGAGAGATGAGAGAGGTAGAGAATGTGAGAGAGAGAGTGGGTGATCGAGGGGGAGGGGGAGGTTGATAATAAGAGAAAGAGAGAATACTTTATCAGTGACAGGTGAGAGCTATAGAGTACTGCAGCAAGGAGGGAAATACATTACTTGCATTAGGTTTTTTTTTCTATTTTAGTAAAAAAAAAATCCCATTGTTTGATCAAATGCCAAGGTTATATTTAAGTGTGTCTCAAATGGATAATGGAATATTTCATGAAAAATATCTTTTATGCTTTTCGATGTTATTATAAGTATCTTTTGAATAAAATGTCAAGGGTTCATGGCATAGTACTGTAGAAAACCCCAGTTTGTATGGATAACATGTCTAGAAGGTCAAATAAATGATAGACAAACATCTCTTCAACATACATTGTACTTTCCTATTACCATTGCACTTTCATAAAATAATAATAAAAAACCAAAGATCTTTATAAAATACAGAACATGTACATATTGAGATTGCTGCATCTCTGTAGATACATGCAACAACCTAATGACGGGTACATAAGTACGTCAGTTTTCCAAACAGAAATGATATGAATGAAAAGAGAGACAAATACATAAAGATGATGTAATATAGATAAAAATGAAGATGGAATGTAGAAGGATTTCTTAATATACATCCTTGTTTTGTTTAATTACTTTCTATGAACTTGAACTACATCTAAAATATGACGATGATTATATAAATCATTTTTACTGTATATTGACTGTGCAGAGTTCACCAAAATTGTAGATCTGAAAGGAGGGTAGATTTTGAAAGCAATTAAACAAGTTTGATTCTTTTAGGGGATTCAGAGTTTCAGACAAGTTATTCAAAAGGGGACCAGTCTGCTTCTTACTCTGATTGATATGAAATCAGATGAATTGATTTCCTCAGAGAACCATTAGATGTTTGTCACATGATCAATCCTAAGCTAATCATAGTATAGTTGTCTCCTTCCTTGTCTTACATAATCTGCTTTGAATTTTTTAATTGGAAGTAGATCTGTTAGTGGGAAAATACAGGCAGTCCTTCTAAATGAATTACAAGATCACGTTCTACAAAAATCCAATGCAATCAGGCTTGGTATTTTACTAAATGAGGTCCAGATAAACATGTTTTAACTGCATGTGTATATATGTTTTCACAACTCAACTCTGAATGTTTTTCACCATCAGAAATTCAGATCGGTTTCTAACATTGTTTGCCATAACTTAATGATTAATTGGAAGACTTTTGATGGATTCAGATCAATATTCTCAGACATCATTTGTTTCATTGAGTCCCCTCTACCTGTTTTCTTGTTTTCAGACATATTTTCTCAGATATCTGATGGTAATGGAATCTTGATACATTCCAAGTTTGATGAATATCTCAAGCTAGTACTCCAGCTCCCTACAGCAGTGTTTGAGGGTCCATCGTTTGGTTATGATGAGAACACTGCTAAGGCTTGCTTTGGACAAGGACCAGTAAGTCATACTATGGTTCTCTGTTGTAATACCCTGTTATGAATCTGTTTTTTTTAAATTATTGTTCATATTCATGAACTTAAACAATATCTCTCTACCTTTTTTAAAATCTTTTTTGACATTTATATACATCAACTTTTTAAAAAAGAATCTTGTAATCCTTGTTGGCTTGATTAACCTCAAAACTGATATCCATTTCCACATTGATTTAAGGAATTATCTGTGTGATAAAATAATGATAATTTTGCCAGTGTAACTCTCTCCCCACTGTGTAAGCATGAATAACCCATACTCACCAATTTACAGTAAACATGTTAATGGTAATATACAGTCATGTCAACATCCATGCATCTCAACAGACTGGGAATGACTGAACTTTACAATCTACTTTGAGCAACCTCAAGTAATGTGTACATCCTCACACAAATTTTGATATTCTGAATTTATGAGAAAAGGGGTTTTTGATCTTTGAGGGATTCCATTTTTTTGCAGTTGAACAAATATTAACACTGCAAATCAGAGAAAATTCCACTGTATATTTAGCACATAGGCCGTATGTGTAATTAAAGAATCCTTTATTTTCTCCCTACAGAGTGCCAATCGTCGAGTAACCCTGAATGACTTCCTTGATACAGTGTTAGCAGAACCAGGTCCGCAGTGTCTCATGTGGCTCTCTCTTATGCATAGAATGGCTAATGTTGAAAATGGTAAGCTATACCTCATAGTGGAGCTAATAAATTGTATGTAAGCTCCATGTCAGGATGGTTTAGGTTTTCTGCATTACATGTATGTACAAAAAACAGGAAATAGCTGATAGTTTTTTTCGCTGAGGTAACACGCTCCCTGATCATGTCCTTGATCACTGTAGTCATGTGACAAGTTAAAGTGTACCAACCACCTTAAAAAATAATTTGTATACTGCTAGGAAGTATAAAATCAACCTCAAAGAACTTTATCTGGCATTCTATAGGTCAACAGTTAAGGAGTATGAAGGAAATAAAGGATAACATTACGGTGCTCGTGGGGAACCGAACTCCGAGTTGGGTTTTGCACGAGCCCTTATCTTGATGAGCGCGTACGGGTGCATCGAGTAGTCTACTCACGAGTCGCTTTTGTGCTTGTAGAGAGTGTAATTAAACTTGCATTATCTCTTTGTAGAAGTAATATTTGAAACCATATTTTGAATATAGTATAATGACATGGAACCTGTGACATATACATCTACAGAGAATTTTTTTTTTAGGTGATTGGTACCCTTTAAGTAACAGTAAAACAATTATGTATGGGCTGTCTGAAAAGCCCTGTTTCTAGATATTTTCAAACACATCTAAGATTTTAGTTAGAGTCCTATGTTACATATCATATATTTTTCTTCTATTCTTCTACTATGATGATCGCTTACAAAACTCAATTTTTCATTCTGATTTGAAGTGCATTAAAATTTTGCACTTGGTCTTTTGATTTTCTATTTTTTTTTCATGCTTATTGTATTCTGGACTTTATTTCAATGAATTTAGTTCATTTGGTACATTTTGCCAGGTTTCCAACTTTCCAGTTCTTTACATTATTGTTCTTTTTTTCCATTCTATTACAGTGTTTCATCCTGTGGAGTGCAGTCATTGTCACAGTGATAGTATGATGGGGTTCAGGTATAAATGCCAGCGCTGTTCAAATTATCAGCTGTGTCAGAACTGTTTCTGGAGAGGGTATACCTCAGGAAATCACTCCACAGACCATGAAATGAAAGAATACTCATCTTATGTACAGGTAAACTCATATAGCATTGTAAGATAACATACGACACACTCCGAACTCTTAATCGGATATCGATCATTAAAAAGAAATGCAAACAGATTTCTATAAATTTTATTGTAAATGTTTCAAAGTAGGCCTGAGTCATAACGGTTTTTTTTTTGACCGGTACCCGCCAGTGATTTTTCGGCGGAGACCGGCGGACCGATGAAATTTCATGAAAAAATATGCGGTGCAAAAAAGCTGCATATAACGCGCCGCCCGTATCGGGAAAGTAGCATGTTTTTTATTGTTGAAGAGGGAAAACATGAGAGATCTTAAAAGAACATAATATTTATATTACAAGTAGGCTTGAGTCATAACGGTTTTTTTTTTTTGACCGGCGTCCGCCGGTGATTTTTCGGCGAGACTGGCAGACCATTGAAATAAAGAAATACCGGTACATAAAGAAATTCAGTGTTAATGAAAGACTTTGAAAATCAACCAGTTTAAGAACTAAATTCGCTTATCTATATTAGAACTTTCTCGTGATATTAAATTTCAAACCATTAATCAACCAAGTGGGACTATGGAAATAAGATTACCGAGCAGGATTTCTCAATTTTCTTGCTTGAATTTATCGGCCCATAACATTATGATATTGTTGCATTCTGTATATGTGTATGGGCGCTGCCATCTTTTATCTGTTTGTTTGCAACTCGTAATTACTCCACTAGAGTTAGCCTGGAGTTAGCGCCATCTCGGGAATTGTACCAGCAGCGCTCACACTGAATTAAACAATAATGTACGGGCCGATAAATTCAAGCAACAAAATTGAGAAATCTTGCTTGGTGATCTTATTTCCATAGTCCCACTTGGTTGATTAAAGGATTGAAATTTAATATCATGTGAAAGTTTTAATATAAATAAGGAAATTTAGTTCTAAAAACTGGTTAATTTTCAAAGTCTTTGACACTGTGAATTTCTTATGTATTTCTTTATTTCACTGGTCCGCCGGTGTGCATGAAATTGCACCGGTGACCGGCTGCATCGGTCGGGCGCCGGTGGACCGACCGACTCGACTCAGGCCTATTTCGAAGCGTACATGGATCATACCATATAATTCTGGTATGACTTATTTGTAACATACCCTGTATTAGTAGCTTTGTAGAATATAAATAGTGAGTACTAAAACAAAATATTAAGTTAAAAAGTTATGTCCTTTTCTTGTAAGACCACATTACATAATTGTATTTTTTTATTATTTAGGCATGTGTGACAGATTACATGTTTTTTGAAAAATAACTACAATACATACTTCAGAAATAATTTTGAATATCAATTCACTACCTTTAACCTAGCATCATTATCAATTTTTTTTGAAATGTCAGAAATCTCCAGCCAAGAAGATGGGTAAAGCTCTGAAGAAACCATTCAAATCACCGTTAAAACAACCCAGAGTTCCACATTATCCTGAAGAACCTGAAAGACCTCTTGACCTATCTCACATTGTGTAAGTAACATATTTTGATTTAGAGGCAGCAATAAAGTATTTTATCGGGGGTGGGGGGAGGGGGGGGGGGGGGGGAGGCAAATCAATATTCAGTTATCCACTGGTAAGGTATGTGTGATGAAAAAGATGGGCAATTGCCCCCTACCCCCACCACTATCCTTATTACTGCCGCTGTGTTGATGATATTTAAGTGTGTTAATGGGCTTGTCAAGGTCCTAACTCAAGTCCTCATGAAAATGTTTTGGAGCAGAGAATTATGTGGAAAGCAAAAGGAGAGCTGTGGAAACCCAAAATCATTCTCCTCAATATTCATATCATTTGACCCTACCTTGTATCAGTGGAGAAAACTTCTGTTTGTTTATTTGGGTGGTTTTTTGTGGTAGTAAAAGTGGGAATTTCTGTGCAGCAATTTAGTATTTTCATGTTTTTCAAGAATTCTTACTAATCCTTTTGGTTTCACCATGCTTGTCTTTCTTCAGAAAAATTACTTTTGTGACTTCAATACAGATTTTACAGAAAAAAACACTCCCATGACACCTCTTGACTATTTACATGTATACTTACAGGGGTATTTTTTTTTCTTAGCAGACTGCTTTTTTTCTCATATCTTCACTTTCATTAGATCACATTTTGTTATTTTATGCTTAGGCCACCATCCCCCATCACCATTCTGACGTATGACAGTCCAGACAGTACTAGGATACTACGCACAGAAGAAGACTTCAAAAAGTAAGTAATTATTGATCTCATATTAACCTGTCTATAGTGGTTACCATTGAATACAAAGGTCAACTGTAGTGACCTCTGCTTTACCCTCTTTAAGATGAAATATTATTTGTTGAGATCCAGAACCTTGGATGTTCATTAATACACTTTTACACAGAGTTGATAGCCATTGATATACAGTGTAGCCTATAATTATTTGGACACACTGAGAAATTCATACATACACATATAAAATGGGCGAATTAGAACATAGTATCATTGAGGCATGACGAGTTACGGTCCATTAATTACAACAAAGTCTGAAAATTACCGTTGTTGTGATTAATGGACCGTAACTCGACATGCCTCAACGATTATGACTTCTTACTATATACGACAGTATAATTTTCTTTTATTTGATGTACAATTTATTGTATTTTATTTCTTAGTATTTAAAAAATATGAACTTAAAAGGGTGTTAATTTGCTTGTTTTATGTGTGAATTTCTCAATGTGTCAAAATAATTATTAGCTACACTGTATAAGGACAAAGAAACTGGAATTGTGACCACTAGTCAAATGCCAAAAATAGCTAATTGATTTTTCTTCAGAAAAAAACAACCCTGAACTATCTTTCTGTGGTAATGAGAAAATTTAGCAAGTCTTGGTTGGCTTTTTAGAGAATTAAAGAGTTACCTACGCAAAAAAGAAAAACTACTTGGTACAGTACCATCTGCTGCTTTACATGTATACAGTGTTGTCATGTTTATTATGTGTTTTTTTTTCTGTAGGATGAACAACAGTCTTGATAGTGCAAGGTTAGATGATGAGCACAGGTTGATAGCGAGATATGCTGCAAGGCTTGCAAATGCCTCTGCTAATCCGGTAAGTTAATGACATGAAATACAAACCACATCAGATCAAGTCATTGGTGATTTTTTTTTCTTTTAAGAGGAGAAACCTGAATTCCAGGAAAGCAGTAGACATATATACATGTACTTGTATAGTACATGAAAATAAGAATTGATTTCGGAACTAAGTGGCTTTAAGTTCATTTTAAGGAACTGAGCTTTGTGGATTGATCTCTTTAATTGCTTGGCGCGTGTGCTCTGACTTGATTTTTAAATTGGACCACCCAGTGTTAAAACCATTGCTCAGTTTCCTTTGCCTCATGGTTCATTTATCTCATTTACTAGACTTGCATATCTTTTAAAAAGCTGTAATAATGTAATTTCTAAATGTAGATACTGACTTTTACTTTTTATGATAACAACATGCTGACTAATATTTTTTTTATATACCCTGTAGAACTCTGGTCCTGAACTGCCTCCTGGTTTGGATGCTAATAGAGAACAGAGAGAGCTCATCATGCAACTAGAGTCTAAGAACAGGTTAGTAGTCCCATATATTCAAATACACATACTCCTTTCTGTACGCTAAGAACACATCTGTCATCCCATCTATTAAAATACATGTAATTTTTCCTGATGTGAAGAACAGTTTAATAGTCCCATCTATTCAAATACATTTAATCTTTTCTAATGATGTAACCTAGACATCAAATAATTAGACATGTTCGAGCAACATTCTTCAATACACATACCTCTCATATGGTCTTTTCAATCACAAGTTCTTATTTATTTACTATAGAGAGATAATGCGAGAGATCCAGCGATTGCGACAGGAACATGACGAAGCTGTGAGGTCATCGCACTCTCAACGGAATCCAACTCTCCTTGCTGAGCTACGACTCCTGAGACAACGCAAAGATGAATTAGAACTCAGAATGGCAGCTCTTCAGGAGAGTAGGAGAGAACTCATGGTACAGCTTGAAGGACTTATGAAACTACTCAAGGTAAATATAGTGTACTCAGAGAAACGATGTACCAACCTGGTAACTAATATTTAGAAATGGTAGGGGTTGGGTTGGTAGTTTATGGATGAAATGCCCATTTTACCCCCGTTTTTCACCGGGGGGGGGGGGGGGGGGATCTTCATACCCCTAACTTTACTAACTTTACTAAATCATTGCATGCTTAACTGTACTCACCAAAACAGATAGAAAAAAAGGCGATCAGGTGTTGTTTTCATGTACATGTAATTGCCCTGTAAATGTAATTGAACTGTAAATGTAATTGAACTAGATTTCTAGTGTTATGGACTGTGAAATAATGAATGTATTTCCATGTATGTTATATCTCAGAACCATGGCTCTCCAAGAAACAGTCCCAACCACAGCCCAAGGCCTAACCAGCCTCTTACCCCAGGCTCTTCCACCCAGCCTTCCAGGGCAGCTACCACTACCGATACTGTAAGGAATGGTGAGCAAACTGGAGGAACAACTGGATCAAGGAGTCTAAGGAATGATTTACTTGTAGCAGCAGACTCTGTTACTAATGCTATGTCATCACTGGTCAGAGAACTCAATTCCGGTATGACAGTATATTTACTGATCTTACTTTCTTGTTTATGGTAATGTATAGTTTTGGTATTAAAGACCTCAAAACACTTTTTGTCAGATTTATTTGATTTTACATGATAAATAGCAACATCTAGCAATACTAAGCTGCTGTGAAATGTTTTCCTCCTCAAGTGGGGTATTTGACAAATGAGAGATGAAAAATAATTAGATACCTGTTCCAGGGACGTAACTCAACAGCAGCAACTTGTACTGCACACGCACTGCACATGTGTAAAACCTATGAGGATTGTTGTGTGTATGCATACACTACACTCCAGGTGAAGTGTCAAGGTTTTAGTGGGGGGAGCCACCAGGGTGAAGGATCGTAGTGTAGGTATCAAGCTTTCCTTAGAGATGTTTAAACTAAGATTTGTCAGAAATCATTGATGGAATACCAAATGATCTCGTACATGTGTCTTTTGATACAAAAACAATGTGAGACTATGTTTAACTGTTTTCTTTCCAGTTTCATTTTTGCTACCAAAATTGTAGATGAGATTTATATCATAATGAAATAGTATGTATAATCTGCTGAGAGTCAATTACCCCTGTGTTAAGTGATGCCTTCATATCCTTCTTGTTTCTTGTAGACTTGACTGCTACCTCTAGACTAGTGGAAGGTGGTCGTATCATGTAGTTGAACATATTTTTGTGATTGCATGCTTTTAGTTTATCATTGAATGTGTTTAGTAATACAGTGGAAACCCACTATAATGAGGACCTTGGGACCATGACAATTACCTTGTTATATCAGGAATCTCTTTATATCAGGGTGAAAAAAGAAAAGAATACAAAGACCTGGGACCGGCAAAATCACCTTGTTATATCAGGAATCTTGTTATATCGGAGCTCTTTATAGCGAGTTTCCACTGCATTGTGAATATGAAGTAATAACTGCTAAAATTCTCCTTTTCTACATGTCATTACCAACTGCATTGAAGATTTAAGTATACCTGATGATTTTAATGGATGTCACATGATTTGATACCTACTTGTATAGAGCAAATATAGAGCAAAAATATTCATTATGCTAAATATGTTTCTTCTTCCTTGATGGTTTATGTATTGGACACAAATAACCAAATATCTTGGACTTGTCTCATGTATTGTTGAGACATGCTGCTCTACATGCATGCATTTGAATAATATCTTAGAATTGAAAATTATTATTATTATTATTATTATTATTATTATTATTATTATTATTATTATTATTATTATTATTATTATTATTATTATTATTATTATTATTATTATTATTATTATTATTATTATTATTATTATTAATTATTATTATTATTATTATTATTATTATTATTATTATTATTATTATTATTATTATTATTATTATTATTATTATTATTATTATTATTATTATTATTAATTATTATTATTATTATTATTATTATTATTATTATTATTATTCTTATTATTATTATTATTATTATTATTATTATTATTATTATGATTATTATTATTATTATTATTATTATTATTATTATTATTATTATTATTATTATTATTCTTATTATTATTATTATTATTATTATTATTATTATTATTATGATTATTATTATTATTATTATTATTATTATTATTATTATTATTATTATTATTATTATTATTTTACAGAGGATGACCAGAATGATGATGATGATGAAGAGGAAGGAAACCCTTTGAATACAAGCAATGGTAAGGAACTAGATTCATTATCAAGAGTATTTTAAACTAGACAAGGCATTATCCCAGCAATCTTTGAAAAATAATAATGAGTCTCATTGTGCATTATGGTTTTAGGAGACGAGCATGACCTACAAAGAAATTTGAATTAAAAGACTTAAAAACAAATATTTTGATTCTATTCTAATCACTAGACAAGTTTCAATTACTAAATATTTTTTTCTTAATATATATATATATATATATACCACTAATTCGCCCTAAAAGGGGAAATGGTAAAAAAAAGCATAGCAAAGGAGAAAATTTATGTAAACCTGTTTATACATAATAAAGGATATGATAAAAGACATTACCCCAAACAGCACATATTTTACCCATGGCACAATATGAATCCTGAAATTTGAGATGCATGCATAAGGCTACCCTACATTTGAAAAAAAATGGAAGGGTCCTCATATCGGTGGACGCTCATTATAGCGTTGTGACAGCGAATTACAGGTTGTGATATGGCAGGCAAAGGACAGAAAGTCTAGTTCAAAACGTAAAGGAGAAATGCATATTTCTCCTTATAGTCGATTTCCCCCTTTCGCTGCATTTTTTACCACGTATTTTCGTCCTAAGTAGGTATCTAATGAAATATATATATATATATACAAAATTAATATGAATGGAATATTTGCTTTTGTATTAAACATCTGGGCCCCCTCTTATAAGAAAAATCAATTGCAATTGTCCACTTAAGAGATAGGACTTGCTATTAATTTTAAGTTGCGATCGATTTCAATCAATCAAATTCAAATTTTCAAATTCAAATCGTAACTCTTTATGAGGTTGGGGGGGGGGGCTGGTGTAAACATTTCCCTCTGAAATGGAAAAACATTTTACATAACTATTGACAGTAAAGACAAGTCTTCTTTTGGGGTTTTTTGTATCATGGACAAGTACTTAATTTTTTTCTCACCTACTGTACCCTTCCCCCCCCCCCCCCATTATGTCCAGATGGTGCAATCCTTGTAGTAGAGGGTAAGAATGCTTCAGGTGAGCCCATTCTGATCAGAGGGAAGAAACCCAGTGGTAGGAATAGAGGGATGTCTGATCAAGATTTTATTGCTGAGCTGACAGCCAGGAAAGAAGGAAGAGGAAGAACACATCCTGATGGGTAAGAGAATACTTGTAGTTTTGAACCAAAGATAATAACTTGTTGGATACAATTTTATTTAGGTATAATACCCTTTTCCAAGAGACACCAGTCTAAGTTAGCCTAAAGCTTAGTATACAACTCAAGGCTAGGTTATCGATTTAGTGCATATGACCTATCTCCTGCACAGTTCATTGCTCATAATATTATGGCATGCTATTTATTGACCGATCAATTAGGATTTTAGCAGTGCAGAAACTACCAGGAAGGGATGTAAAGATTAATATTAGTTGGTCCCATATAATATTGTCTTGTCATCATTTTTCATTAGGTTTACATCAACTCCTGTATTGTGTATTGTTTTTTTTTTTTCTTCCTGTGTTAGATATGGTCATACAGATGAAGGTGAATCATATGGAAGAACAGATGATGAGAGTTATGTAGCAACTACAGATGATGCAGACTCCTATGTCAGGACTGATGAAGAACTTAATATGAGAACAGATGATGAGTTCCAAAGATCAGTAACAGATGATGAACTCAGGGAGTCAACAAGGGTATGTATATATACAGGCAAAAAAATAGGAATAGTGATATTTATTCTGATTTGGTTATGCTTAATTGAGCAAATTAACAACAAAGTTTGAAATAAAAATTGATTCTTGATGGATCATGCTACTTAGTGCTACCGAAGATGTTAGACTATGATGATAAATTTTCTTTTATTAGGTTTAGGTGGTTCTACTTGCAAAATGAATGAAGTGGAATTAGGTCAAATTGTACCTACAAGAACATCTTGTTTGAAGTCACTTGCTTAAAGTTTGAATATATCTACTGATTTTATTCAACTTCCAAAGTATAAATCTTGCTAAAGCAGTTCACTCCACATCATACTACAGAACTAATTAAAAAAGTTCTCTTATTTTATTTTATATGTATTGTAAAGTGAAACATTCTTTATACATTGCGAATGATGTTAGTTACTTCATATTACTTCATTATTTTGCTGTATGATTATATGTTTATTTGCTTTGATTGTATTTTATGAAAATGAAATGAATAAAGGAATGATATTATTATTATTATAATGTGAAGCTCTGCTAGCCAGTGAGATCTTCACTGTATAATCTTCTTGGTTTATAAAATAAGGAATGAGATCAGTTTTGGCTCTTGAAACTGGTAATAGTTATTTCTCTCTTTCCTCCAGCTAGATGTAAGCCGAGCACCCCGTGACCGTGATAGTTTCACCAGGACCACAACAGATGAAGAAGGCAAGAGAGGAACAGATGATGAAAACCGCTACAAGGAAAATGTTCGTCGCTGGATCAACCGTTAAAGCAAGATTGAAGTGGGCTGAAGTAGGCCTCCTTTGCTTGAGTATAAATAAACTCTTCGACTTGCTGGCCAACATAGGAAAAGTGAAACCTTGAAATTTGTTAAAGCCAGTTGAAAACTGGTGGAAACCAATGTGAACCAATGGGAACTGGTGGTAACCAGTTGAACCCGACTGAAACAAGCAGAAACCAGTTGAAACCAGTCAAAAGAAGTGTGGTAATGGTGTAAGAACAAAGATACATTGCACAAATAAGCAGGAAAGTTGAAGTCTTCTTACAATAGGGCCAATGTAACAATGTTTAGTGACATAACAAGCTAAATGTCACAAGCGGATGGAACAATTTATGTTCATATTATGTCATAAGACTTCATTCACCAAGTCGATGCCCATTTTCCTTTTTAGCTATGTGAAAGCTGAATGAATGGTCTTTAAATTGCTTTACATGTGATATGCTGGACATTTGTTTGTGAGTTATAAAATCATTTCCTTTGATTATGGAATATATGATATATGATATCCAATGTATGGGGGGGGGGGGAGAGAGAGAGAGAGAGAAAGAGAGTGAGATATAAACAAGTTTTTCTCAAAGTTAAAAAAAGGTATTCTAATGATAGAAAAGATAGAAAGAGAAAAGATAGAGAGAAAGAGAGAAAAAGAGAGACCAAGAGGCTCACAGAGTATACTAAGGATCCAACCATTGACTTAGCTTCAAATGATATTTTTCTATCATCTATTTAAGTGAAATCAGGCTTTATTAAGAATTGATCCAGAACTACGCTTCTTTGTAAGACATACATGTAGTCTCTTAATATTTGTTATTGGTAGTAACAGTGGCCAAATATATAATAATTAACTCTATAAATGCTTTATTAGAATGTCCTGTTTTTTATTGAAATGAAATTATATCTTAACCAATATCTATATATTATTCCTCCATTTTCTTTTGATCAGTTTTCATACTATATATATGTTCTGCTGAGAATCAGAAAAGTGTAACTGAATGTTGCTAGATATGAGTTTTAAATGTAGTTTCTTATATGTAGTTTAGGAGAGTATTTTATGTGCATCTATTCCTTGCATTATTCACCAGTTTGTATTCTATCTATGTATGTATCATTGTTTTTACTTCTTGTTGCTCTGCTGTGCTTTCCACTTTCTATTTCAGTCACTTTCAGGGACAAAAGGGATAATAATTAAAGATTTTCATTATCCCCAATATTCTAGATATATGTACCATTGTTTTAGGACTTTGTGTCTTTTCTATTGCCACTGTTATGTGTGCGTACTTAGGTAGCTTAGCGAAACGTTGTGGCGCATAAGAACGCGGGAGGGACGCGTAGAGGAAAACTTTTGTATTTGTTTTGTATGCGCTTATAAAATTAGAATCAGACATATCTGAATAAAAATTTTCATATCATTTTGCTTAAAACTGTTCAAATATTTGAATACTTATTCTACATTGTAATATTTTAAGCCTGCCTTTATAGAATAAAATTATGATTTTGAGCAAATTTGTCATATGCGTTTTTCCTGCGTTCTTACGCGCCACAAAGTTTCGCTAAGCTTCATTACATGTAACTGGTAAATGGTTTTGTAAACTCTTAAAAATAATTGTTTTCTAAAAGATTTGCTTTCTCATGTTCTTGTTTACTGATAGTGTGGTCTATTATGATTATCATTCTATCACAGTGTAATAGGGATTATTTATATATGTTAGGTGATCAACAAAATGTATTCTGGGATGCATGAAAAGTAACTAGTTTTTCTAATCTGCCATATAACAGCCCTTTTAGTATTCAAAGAAATTCATCTGGTTTCATCCATGACCTTGTCTTGTGAAATTAGCATCTGGTCAGATTTGAACCCAGAACCTTTCTATTGGTAGTTAAGAGTGTTAACATCTTTTCTACATTGCCTGTGTACTGGTTTTAGTGTCATCTTGATTTGTTTTTAATGTCTGTAAGTGCCAAATGTGCAGTTAGTCTATGTGACTTTAAATCAATTTTACCAATGTACTACTTAATTTATCATACAGCATTGTGTAAAACCTTTGCTTGTTATTCAGAAATGAAATTCCCAGCTGCCAATGAATTGTTATTCACTGTCTAGCATAGATGATCACACTCATGAAAACTTTTTATTTGATATACTACATGTAGAAGATTTTCATTTTTTCACAGAATTTCCCTTTTCACATCGCAAATATACATCACATTTGACACTTGCATTGCATACTATTTTAAATTGAAAGGGGGAAAAAGGAGTTGAGATGCATTTCTGTAAGTAGTAAGTTTTTTTCACCCTTCTCAGCATTTTCCATCCATTTGATAGCAGCTGCCATTTGGAGCATTATTTATTTCATCCCTTATACTAACTTATTCTATCGTGTTTCACCTACATCACATGTTTATGTATGTATGTAGTGTTTGTACAACTAGAATGTATTCATTGTTTATAGGTCGTTTCAAGTATGAACAGATAATTGCAATATGAGCAAAACTGCCAACAAATTATTCTGCATTCTGGATGGTATATTGTGTAGGAAATGAGAATCATTATATGTAACAGGTACATGTGACAAATTATTGTAAAATCAGAAACTTGAAAACAAGCTGAAACTGCAGTGGATTGTTAACACAATTTCTGCAGCAAGGAACTTGTGCTATTTGCAAAATTAATTCTTGTAATTCAATCAAGAAAATACCAAGGTTTTACAGCAGAACAAAAGTTAAAAAAAAATATTGCTGAGAAGGAACTAGGAAGTTATTTGAAGGCCATATGAACCATTGTAAACAAAAACATTTTCAATAGCAATCCTTGTTATGATCCATGTAAGATGTGACTAATTGACTTGTATACTTCTATCAAATTCCAATTGTGTGTTTTAATGAGACCGATTCATGTGTCTAGATTGTTTTGAAAATGTATTTATTTGCTGTTTTAGATTTAATCAGTATTTCATGAAGTGAAACAGTTCATTTAATGTCTGTTAATCATTTGTGTTTGCCTATACATGTACCTATATAGCATGTGATTGTTGATAATTTTGTAGTACTACATATATGTGCATGTATATGTCCTTATCAAATGTGTTTATATTTACTGTGTGGTAAAGCAAGTGGTTATCATATTACCTTGTTGAGATATACATGTATACTGAACTATTTTATTCTTTATACATGTAGTATGAACTATGACAGTGATCACTTTTCTTGGTTTTTTTTTCTTTGTGTTATCAATTACGTGAATCTGAATCATGTTCTCTTTAAATACCATGTAAGTAGATGTATGTGTCCCAGTGCAAACTGAATTGTACAGAATCCTTTTTATTTTGGATAATGACAACTTCTTTAAAAAGACTTTAAAGATGTGTGAAGATTGGTAGGAACTACTAAAATCAAGGAAAAACACAATTGCAAAGACGTTAAGAAATCAACCGAAAGACGGTTTCAGTCTCCTTTTGTATTACATGGATTATGTAATGTGTCATTATAATGTTTTATTATAATAGAGGAGTAGGTGATGGTGAAGACTTTAGAAATGCTGTTAGCTTGATTTATGAAAGTCTTTTACAGTCATGTGTTAGAAGATCTTTTCTTCTATTATATATTTTAGAAAGAGCCATTTGATAGCTTTATGTAGCTTGCTATTCATATTGATTTGGGGTGCCTACCAAAATGTTGGGCTTTAAAATGAGTACACCAGTATTCACATCAGATATGATAAGATAGTTGATCTTTGGTCATTTGATGGTGGCAATGGTAAGCTATTGGTGTATTATGACAGAGAAAATTGTACAGTATATATGATGTAAATTATTTGTACAGATACAATATAGCTGTGTCATACAGGATATGTATGCTTGGAGTAGGAGTATTATAGATAATGATTGTATGTTCCGTATGTGCCCTTGCAAATATCTGTACTAAGATAGGTTGATTGTCTTGTGATTTATGTGATGTTAGCATTTGTTAACCCATGCCCTCGTGAATATTGCTAGCCATTTTCCAGGGTGAAAGATCCCTATTGAATCCCTCATTTGGCAGCACTCTGCCTGGTTAGACGTTGATAATGGATGCATGTAGAAACAGAAGTGATCAGGGTATTTTGGAGAACTCCACTACCATGCTATGAGTAAGTCTGTTCCGTTTTCCTTGTTCCTAGGTCATGTTTATTTTTTTCTTGAGATTTTTTTTCTTGGGTATTGTAATATTTGATATTATATTCCACATACTAAGAATCTTGCTGTTAGATGGGTCAAAAGGTAATCATGTGATAGAACATAGTTTTCCCCATCAATCGACCCGAGAAGAAAAGTTTGTGACCTTGACGGCATAGTACTTATGTGTTTCGCTGATCTCTTCAGTCCATATAAAGTCACAATGCGTTATCTATATTTGGGGTATGCGCGAAATGAAAGTGTGTGACCTTTACAAATAGCTCCTCCATAAGCGTACTAAAATATGCTTAAGTAAGCACATTTTAGCGCACATTGCCCATTGGCGCGCTTAAATAAAACACATGTGTGCACCCAGGGGGGTACAGTATATGTAATGTTTAAACTTCTTTTGTGAATCAGGCCTAAATGTCTTTTTCGAGAAGTAGACAATAATTGTCTTTCTTGTACCAGTTAGATATTTCAGATGTGGAATATAAAGCAAATAATCACCTTTTGGTTTCAGGCGATGAGATGTACTATCCCTTCCTCGGAGATCAGAATTTACATGCTATTATTCCTCAGCTTTGCTTTGGAAAGATAGCTACATGTACATCCAGATTGCCTCAGAAGTGATAGTTTGTCCCATCACCTTCACCAACGGTGATTATTTGCTTGCTACACCCACATAAGTCAGGATACCTGTAATTTCATAGTATTTTAACATACACTGTACCAAATGAACCTTTCTGCATGACACTACACAGACACTGTGTCGTCTTACATATTTCCCTGAATGAGTTTTGTGAACCTGAACCTCATGGACAACAGTATTTAGGATCAAATGAGATTACATGTATTAATGTAATTGGACTGGATGATTTTAGATACAAGGGTTTTTGTTAGAATGGAAGAATGGGGTCCTTTTGTTATTTAGCTTCTATTATTGCTTCTGTGTAATTACATGTACTGGTCAGTGACGCAACATAGAGTAGACTGTGTTGAGGTATTTTATCATTTTTGCAAATTGTTTTGCCTCTTTTATGTATTATAAGTGAATGGCATGGACAAAAGTAAGTGGAAAATTCTGTATTTGTCTGCTATCATGAATTCGACAACAAAGGAGGTGATGTGGAGTAGTAATTGTGAACTAAATTTGTAGATAAATTAAATGGATTGATTGTTTTGTAAATGATGAAACTGTACAGTGAACCATGTCAGGAGAGTCTGTCATTTGGTGTAGAATTTAAATATTGTATATTGAATATAACAATCTGAGAAGAAAACTTAAAAAAAAAAAAAAGTGAGACAGCTATCCAAATAGATATACATTGAAACATAGTTCCTAAACTTTGTTTTTGTATTTTGTGGTGTCGCTTGGAATTTCATGCTCTAGAATTCTCATCTCTCTCACACACCCATACCCATCAATCTCTCTCTCTCTCTCTCTCTCTCCCTCTGCCTCTTTTTCATACCTGTATCTCGTTTTTCACTTCCTGTCTTTCTCAAAACTTTTGGATGATCTCCTTCACCATCCTATAAACTTGTTTATAAGAAAAGGTTGAGAAATTGCATGTTGCAATCTGCAGTGTGATAAACTTGAATCAAGGGGAGGAAAAAATAATTTCACCCAGCCTGCATGAACCTGCCCCAATCACCATACCTACAGAGAATCTTGAGAGGATTCTGGCAGAAATAAAGACATGGGCACCTCTTTGGGAACTTGAATACCTAGGAGAAGAAAGGACAATTCAACACAGTGGAACCTCTTTATATCGAAACCTTGTTATATCAGGGTTAAAAAAACAAGGAAATACAAAGAAGTGTGATCAGCAAAATAACCTTGTTATAACGAGAGTTTGTTATAACAGTGTTCTTTATAACAAGGTTCCACTGTATTCTACTAATGAGGATACTCCTGAACAATGCAAAAGAATAAATGGTCATTTTGATCGGGGAACTGTAAGAGTTACAGTTTCCTGTTTTGATATAACACTGCCATTTTCACAAAACCCACATGAACATAGGGAAGTCCTCATTATACAGGGTTTCATATTAAAGGAGTTGATCAGTTTCTGGATAATGAAAAGAGAAAAATACAAAAGAGGTTCCAGTTGACCAGCTTCATGTGAACCTTTGATCGGGTCATCTGACCTATGACCTCTGCTCATCTTGAACCCTGTGAGCAACCATAGCATCATGCAATAATATGTAGGACTGTATGTTAAAATATAATCAGAAACATAATCAATATTCGGGTTACAGCAGTCAAAGTAAAATGTTAATAGAATACTTTATTTACAATTCATTCATCTAATTATATCTTGATTTTGACTGATGATGGAAATCTTGTTCTTGTTTTCTTCATCTTTGTATTCAAAGTAATGAAAACCATACTCCATGATTCAAATATGGCTAAATAAGATCAGTTATCAAAGAGAACAGTGATCAATTTACTGCTATAAAATCAATCTCCAGAATTGCCCTTTTCCTTGCAGTTATCTTTCAGTTAAAAAAGGGCATTTAAAATACAATAATATAACTGTATAACCATAATGATATTTGATAAGACAAAGAAGACATTTGCCTACATTATGTAATCTGAGATTAAATTCAGGATTAAACTGTCATGAGTAGCTTCAATGGTCAATCTACCAAATGGCAAAGTTTTGTGAATCGGAGCATTTATCTCCATGAATGGATGGACCCAGTCCTTAGGAATATACCTCATGCATAAGCCAAAGAGAAAAAAAAATTCTGAAAATTTTGTACCGATTTCTGCAGCATCACAAAATACTAACTGATCTTTTAGAGGAAAAACACAGGAATTTAAATACTGGCAAAATACTGACAATTCAATATCACTGGTCTCTATTTCAGTTGGCTTCTCATTTTACTCTCCTATAAAATTCCAATTTATGAATTAACATTTTTATAAACAAGTCTTTTTGTAGAGTCATAATATGAGAAAGAAAAATACAACTGATATCTCTATGGAGAAGTAAATCTTATGCAGTAACTCAATAAAATTCCTATCCTTTTTAGTTAGCCTGTTGGCAGAGAACCCTTCCTAGTTGCCTATTAATAATATCAGCGTTGGTTCCAAGTCATCTTTAGATCCCAACTCTTATGATCAGATCAATCTCTCATACAGCATGAATCCATGAGAATTATGTGTTCTTCAAGCTATAAGACTCGGTCTCCCCCACCCCCTTCCCTCTCTCTGTCTTTTAAAGGCAGTCTTATGTTTCAATGTGAAATGTGTCATGCAGCCCTAGTGCAGAACACTAGTGCAGAACCTATCAGCAGATTACTGCCCAGTTTGATTTGAAAGACCAACGGAATTCTAGCTCTGTGCGGTCATCACAGTGGCAAAACAAGGAACCTAAATTTGCACCTCTATTTTGGCAATTTATGAGCTAAAACTTCTCACACAAACTAATTTGTAGTTGATTGTCTGAAAAAACCTGAAATATGATGTCTGTTTTGTTGAGTTATAACAACATTTTGAAATGAAATCATCCCAAAACTACATGTCTATTTTTTTCTGACACACGTCTACCCCTGCATAAATATTCATGATACTTATGTATATGTACATGTATATTCTATATTTAGAAAATGTTTCACTGATGCGACTTCTTTCTTTGCAGAGATATTATGTCTTTTTCACATAATATCTTGCAGCAATTTGGAGCAGAAAATTATGCGCAGTGATGCCAAATTCACAATCTCGCACATACAATATTCATTAGTCAGCTGCAGTCAGCTCATTCATGGACTGCGCATGCCCATGACCCATGGACCACTCACTCGTTCAATTCACACAGCACAGCCGTACCCAGATTTCAACGCATGGTACAAGGTTGTAATATTTTTCTGTTATGTCAGCCTCCACAATTTGACACCGAGATCCCTTTTTTTTCTGACACAACTCTTTGTGGAAAATTCAGCTCCAGTAAATACCATACAGTTGTAGAAAATGTACAATTTACTGATTCATCACAGTGCTTTTCTTGCGAACCTAACCAAAATGAGGAATTTTAGAGGAAGTTTAGCAGATAAAATTTTCTGTGCGTAACTGAAGAAATCTCGCTAAATTTCATATTTTCTATTTGTCAAACTTTGATTTCGCAGTATTGTTGTGAAAGACACATCTATATTTAATTGTTTTTCGAACATTATGTTTACAAAAGGTGGTGTTTAATTCATTATTTTTCAGCTTGCATAATTTGTAAACAACTTTTAAAAGATTTTGGGAAAATACAAGAACTGGCGAGGTCAAAGGGGGTCAACTGAATGGAAATTTGCTCGCTAATTATAGGGCTGGTCTACCACTGACGTTTGCTGACAATGGTCTTGACATACAAATGTTGCACATAGCACACACACTACTGGGATGTCATCCTAATTGTGATTGAGATCTTAATTAATTGGAGCATGGCCTGAGAGCATTCACTTTGCTGTGAGAGAAGAATTTATTGAGAAAAACTTCCCTCCCAGGTGCAGATCAATTTGAATATTCTTTGTCAGTTGTAAAACCAAACCACAGGACTAATGATTTTACTATCAGAGGGATTACAGACGGTGTGATTTCTTCTACAGAAACTCGCTATGATCTGACTTTACTACTGACGATCTAGACTCTATGCTTTCAATAATGACTGCAGATTATTGGGTCAGTATCTCAACCTTAGCCGATTATATAGGCAGCTTATATCTTTGTTACAAGAACAGCAAGAAATTCACATCCGTTGGTAGATCTTAACCAAGTTCATTGATAACAGTTCTCCACATTGTGCAAAAGCAAAGAAAGCTTGGTGCTATAAGATCTTGATTCCTTGCATGTTCTGTTTGAGGTTGTGCATCACTTTATTCTGACGTTTCTCCTCATCTTTGAACACCTGCTGGTTAGCTTTCTTTTCTACTCTCCTCTCCTGAAAGATGGACATAAGACCAATATAAAATAAAAACAAATCAAACTCATTCTTTTTTTGTCAATCACAACTTCATTATAGAAACACTAAACAAATCCAACAACTGACATTACACAGGGCTCCACACAACTTATTTATTTATTTTTTTTTTCTATTTTTTTTTTTTATTTTTTTTATTTTTAATTTTTTAATTTATTTATTTTTTTTATTCATTTTTTTTTTTATTTTTTAATTTATTTTTATTTTTTTTTTTTTATTATTATTATTATTATTATTAATTTTTTTTTTTTGGGGGGGGGTATGAGTTTAAAACTTAGGGTCCGTGTGCTCCAGCAACCTGTTTTACATTTTGAAATTTGCGGGTCCAGAGAAAAATTCAGGGGGGGGGTGGGTGGATTGATATACACCTGGCCCCTGTGAGTATCATTATTGACATGTAACCTGCATCAGAAACATGATACGGTACATGATACGGTACATGGACTAACAACACAGGAAAACAGGGATAGATATAAAGAGGGAGTGAACCACTTCATTGGCCCACCAGAGCTCTCACTGAGAGTCTGCTGTTTCTCCACAATGAATAAATCTGTAAATGTTTGGTGAGGCTGTTGTTCACATTTTGCACAAATATACAACAACAACAAAGGAAAAAAAAAAGGATAGAGAGCTCAAAAAGAGATACAGAGAAAGAAAAAAATACAGAAAGAGAGGGAAAGATAAAGAAATATAAAAGAGATAAGATGAATTGGGAAAAATATAGAGAGAGGGGAGAGAGAGAGGGGAGAGAGAGAGAGAATGAGAGAAAGAGAGAGAGAGAGTGTGTGAGATGAAGAAGATGTTGAACGCACCTTTTTAGCTAGTTTGACAGCTTGTTTCCTTTCTCTCTTCTCCTCTGGTGATTCCTTCACTCCTTTTACTCTACTCGTTGTCATGACAGGAAGGCGGTTTTCTTCAAACTCCTCCCTCTCTTGCTGTTTCTTGGTCGGACCATGCGAGGGCAGCACATGCAGTGGCATGCCTGATTTCTGAGATAGTTTGATCTGACCATGTTCATCTGAGTTGCTCGTCTAGTTCAAACAAAGTAAAGGGAAATTCATATCAACTCATTCATTTCTTTGCATACTTTAAAGGAAAGCTTGAGTTCTTGGAAAGGTAAGAAATAATTTGTGAGCTTTCGCATTCTTATTTTGTTAGTTTGGATGATTGTCATAGCAGATATGTCCCCTGAAAAGGATTGCCCTTCAAATGCCCTCACATTCAAAATATGATGATAAGCGGCTGAAATGTTCAGGCCAAACATTTAAGTGTAGTCCCATATACATATTTCTGTGTGCAGTGCATGTGACTCTCAGCAGGATTGAGTCAATTTCTTATCATTTTGGTGATTCCAAAACCTTACAGCAAACACCAGTTCTTATGTGCAATACAATCAACCTTTCCTAACTGCTTTGAAACAGTTTCTTTCACAATTCAACCTCATGGCCAGAACTCAACTTTATCTTTAAGCATTTCTTCTCAGCTTTTATTCTTCTCTCCCTTAAAGGGCTGGTCAGACTTGGCCGATAAGGTAAAAAAAAAATTTGATCAAAGGTCCATCCTACTACACCTGTACTATTATTAACAAACATGAGCATACTCACACTTACATACAGCAATGTAAGGTGGAACTTTCATTGAAAATCTGGTTATTGTTATTGTTATTTGTCAAGTCTGACGGCCCTTTAGTCTACTTCAGTGTTGTCATTTCTTTTCATTCACTAATTCTGCTAAATAACATAAATAAATCTAAAAATCTACATTAATTTCAAGGGAATAAAAAGACATCTAGAAGAAAAATTGGAAGTAAACAAAAATATATATATGTAGATAAAATAAAAATATGTAGAGGGATAGAGATAAATGACAACCCACCTGACGTTTCTTCTTGATGGGTTCCTTGATAGTAGTAGGATGATTATAGAGTGTAGAGTATGTACTAAGTATTGATTCACAGTCCCATTGTTCTTTCTTCTCATCAATATACATCTTAATCTTCTCTTCTTTCTCTTCTTCTTCTTCATCATCATCATCACATTCCTGATGATACCCTGTCTTGGATGTCTCTATGTCATTCATTGTTCTGTCAAACAATTATCAGAAATCACATTTGAATACTTTTCAATCACGAAATGCAAAGAACGTATCTTAACCCATTGCTTACAGGAAACGAGTGATCCCTGTGTTTAAGCCTATGGGAATAAGAAAATTCAGTAGTCAACGAGTTAAAACTGTCTGTGAGATGTGCTTTGATCCATAAAAGCGAAACGATTTAGAATTGTTCAACTAATAGAATAATGTCTTTATTATGTACATGTATATCAAAAGTGGTGCAATCAAAGTGGTCACTATATAAAAACATTTTTTTTAGTCTTTGATCAGCCTGTACCAGGGCTATTGATATCAATATCATTATCATCATAATCAGTGTTGTAGCTGCTGTAATCATTAGCACTATCCACAAACATCATTAACATGCCCTCACACAAACACTCACACTTAAATCACATTTAAGTAACTTCACTTTCTTTTATCATCATTACACAACATCTTGTTTCTATTTTCGGTAGCATGAATTTCCATTCCTACAACTTGGGCTTGAAGATTAAATCTATGAAATACCTGACTTTAGTTGCCTCTTCAAAAGCCTTGACAGCTTGCTGTAGAACCAGACTCTCTTCTCGTACATGTCCTTCAATTTCATCCTGATCTAATGCTCCTATCTCCATGTCATCATACTCCTCAAAGATCTATGAAACAATACAACAAAATTTTCAATTGATAATCAGCAGTAACAAGAAATAAGTTGGCTACATTATTTCTATAAATATTGCATCATATTAGGCAAACTTTGGCACAAGCATTTCCCTTTTTGGAGTCGTTGACATCCATACATTGATACTGATGCAATCTATTTGGTCAGGATTTAGAAAATGCATATTAATATTAGCTCAAAGTGGGATCATAGTGAGTTTCAATGGGGTAAATCACAACATCCCCAAAATGGTGAAATCCTTAGTCTTGTGATTTTCATGACTGTCAGTTCTTAGGTAATGCATTTACCACCCAAAGGCTTCACAATATCTGCCCCAACAGAGGTCTATCAATTTACAATAAATTCTTCTTCCGAGCCAAACTGAATTCTCTCTGATCTTTAATAGGCCATGCTCAGAGTAACCATGTCCTATGTTCAGGGTAACCATGTCCTATGCTCAGAATAACCATGTCCCATGCTCAGAGTAACGATATCCCGTGTTCAGAGTAACCATGTCCCATGCTCAGAGTAACCATGTCCCATGCTCAGAGTAACCATGTCCCATGCTCAGAGTAACCATGTCCCGTGCTAAGAGTAACCATGTCCTGTGCTCAGAGTAACCATGTCCCGTGCTCAGAGTAACCATGTCCCGTGCTCAGAGTAACCATGTCCCATGCTCAGAGTAACCATGTCCCATTCTAAGAGTAACCATGTCCCATGCTCAGAGTAACCATGTCCCGTGCTAAGAGTAACCATGTCCTGTGCTCAGAGTAACCATGTCCCGTGCTCAGAGTAACCATGTCCCGTGCTCAGAGTAACCATGTCCCATGCTCAGAGTAACCATGTCCCATTCTAAGAGTAACCATGTCCCATGCTCAGAGCAACCATGTCCTAGAAGTTGTTGCTGCATGTGAGACCTGTATGAGCAAAATGTGATGCATTGCACATAAAAAAATTCTGAAGTTTGTGCTCTAACTAAACTGATACTTACCTTCTCAAATCTGTCATCAAGAAGAGTCAATCCTTCATTCCTCTTCATGACAGATGATGTCAATGAATAGTTAGTGAATCTTGATTTAGTCTCTTCTGATGCAAACGACTTCTGATCCATGTCATCAAGATCATCGCTGTCATAATTCTCTCCGCTCTCCTCCTCATCTTCCTCCTCCTCATCATCATAATCATCAGAAGCAGCAAGATATACATCTTGTGATCTGATTTGAAGAATTAGAATAATCACATATCCAAATAGAAATAATCAACAAATTTTCTTTATTTGGCCTTCCAAATCATTATTTAAAACAAACATGATTTTGATAGTGCATTATTCTCAATGTGGATTCCTTCTGATTCTTTGGCATCTAAAGTCTTTGCTGAAGGCATTCAAATTCCAAATCAAAGCAAACTATATTTTGGAATTATCAATTTTGTTTCAAAAAGTCCCTCCTTTTTGAGACATCACTGAAAATAATGCTGAACTAACTACAAGGCATTAACTTTTTCTTCGTATTTGAGTACCAATTTTCAAAAATAAGAATAGAACAACCTGACATTGTTTTATTAATGCTAGTGTGATATTGTTCAGATTTACCAATAAATATGAATTTCTTGATTGCAATGACCCTATGAAACATGCTATCTTCTTCTAACATTTGGATTTTCAAATCAATACACATTCTGTAATCATGATATTACAACAACGTCTTACCCAGTAATAGGTTTATTACTCTGTGCCAACATCATAAATTCATCATCCAGTTCATTGTCAGGATCATCAAAATCAAAATCATCATCCATGGCAGCTACGATGTCAGGGTCTAGATCAAGTCTGGGTCCTAAGAGAACAAATATTATAATACTTATTATCATTGCTACATGTATTTATAGTATTCTTTGATGAAAGGTGAAGGGTGAATACTTCCACCATACATCTATGATTAATTGTTCTTACTTCATGCATGACTTCTATGCCATTTCAAGATTTATCCATGCCTAGGTTGCTTTATTATTAACAATCTCTTTGAATAATATCTCTAAATAGTCCTATCATCTCTATCAATCTGTCTATACACAAGTGCAGAATACCTGACAAATCTCATCACATTAAAACATTCAAATTCTACAGAGACACAGGGACATTAAGCCCATCTGTGACAAGTCTAACAATCTGAAACCATGTACATACATACTTACCTGAGATGGGTGCTGCTCTGTTCAATAGTCCTATCTCTTCTTCCTGTTCAGATTGAAAAACTACAGCTGGGAGCTGAAGGGTCGGTTTCTGGGAGGAGAGAGAGAAAAAGAGAGGAGTAATCAAGTCACATCTTCAAAAGTCACTCATTTTTTAAAAGAAATGAGAAAACAGTCATTGGGCTGCCAGATACATGTAGAGGGTATCTGAAAATGTCAATGGGCACTGATATATTGCATACGCTGAGTGGTCCATACAAAGATGTTACAATATGGCACTGCCTCGCAAGTCGCAAGCCTCTCAAGAAGCGCCCTCTAGAGCCTGATGACATGTGATGGTGCCTGATGATGCTGTCACTTTAAAACTGAGCCAATAACATTGCTTAACATTTATCAGTTCTACTTCAGTGGCTAAGAATCAACTGTTTAATAAAGACATATTGGCAACTGAAATCAATACTGCTATGTTTCAAATAATGAGATGAATGCGATCAATCGGATAAAATGCAATAAAATGTAAATGTCTCAAAGTGCACACTATCAATGTCATAGCCAAGATGTGCAATATCTGATTTCATCCTAGCTTTTGTCTATACAAGACCTATCTGCACCTAAACGTGAGTTGTACAGGTTAACTCTCCACAAAATGAATGAACTACACATGTATCTATCCACCCTTGACAGAAAAAAAGTGGTGAAACATGTACATGGTAAAGAAGACGAATACATTAATTTAATACATCAGTGATAAGAAACCAAATATGTTTTTGGTAAGCTCAAAAGAGGACTAGGCAATCTGTGCTGAATGGTGGTTCACTCACCTCTGATAAATCTTCCACTTCAAAATGAACATTCTTTGTTGGTTTAGATGTTGTTGGATGCTGACTAAGCTCCCAGGAATTTTCAGCCTTAGATTCCCGAAGATGCTGCATGTAATCATAATCATCTGCATAGTAGACCCCATACTTCTGTTGCTCTTCAATTTGACTCTGTTTCTTCTGCAACACAAACATCATCAAGGCACAATTCAACACTAAATGTCAACTCATGCTTCCCATTCCTAGAGATCTTACACAATTTTTTTTTTCCAGGAAACTATATCTTGCGATTTTGTGACATCTGTGGTACTACCATTTCTTACTTTTTCATGTTTTAAAAAGAAATTTATCATCATAATGTAAATAGAATAAAATATGATATAATGGTTGATTTGTGAAAGTGAAAGTCAAGTGAAGATCAAGTCATTTTTATCTATATACATGTATCATAAACATGGCAATGTATTTCTAACCAGATATCACAATGTTTAACTTCAAGGCAACACAAATGATATAACTTTTAACCTCAAAGCTATAACTTGACACTGAACTTAAAACAATGTTGCATCATTTTTCTATCTTTATTTTAAGGGAATATTTAGACTGACTCTCAAACTTTTGGACAGCATAAGAGAGAGAGAGGGAGAGAAAGAGAAAGCGAGAAAGATAGAGAAAGAGAGAGAAAAAGAAAGAGAGAGAGAGAAAATGGCTTGTATTGTTAGACTTAACAGTAAACTGAAATTGACTAGACAAAGTCAGATGCGTTCCAAATATCATTATTAATCTTTCTATTTATTCTTCTAAATTTAAAAAAAAATGGAATTGTAGACAAAGAATGAAAAGGAATTTATCCACATCACCAATTTGAAAAGGAGAAGGTGATTTGTCTAGCCATCTAACGTAATCATTTGCTTTGATGAACTTACCTGGTTAGGGTTATCAAGCGGCTGTAGAACAAACTTAGAACTCTGATCATCCGCTTGGAGAGGATCACGTTGACTTCTATGAACAAGACTGAATGTTACTGCATTCTTCTTGTCAATGAACTTCTTCTTCTTCCCTGGCTGAAACATCACAATAATAACAATTACATGTAGACTACTAGTATATTATATGCATAATTCATATCTATTGGCCTTGACAAACTCATATGTACATGTATGCATAAAGAGCCCAAGGGTTCTTATTACCTTATTACCAAATCTACTGGGAAAATGCAGTTACTTCTGCAGTCAAGTTTCCAGGTCTATCTTCTCCATTCTATCTCTCTCTACCTGGTTGGGTAAATTCTTTGTGTCTGTGTACTGTGCCAATGGGGTGGAATATGTCACTATTCCCATCATCCCATGGGTGAACATATCAATGCGACACAGACCAAAACTTGTCTAACTTTGTCTTGAAGCTATTGACTGTTGAAGCCATGACTAGGTCTGCAGGCAAAGAATTCTACTCATTGACTAATCTGACACTGGTGTTCTGTCTCACATTAAGTCTGCTCCTTCCTACGAACAACTTTTAGGGATGGCCACATGTAGACCGAGAAATCAGTCTATTTCGTTTGGGGATATGCTCCGCTGAGACGACGTCTGGCTTTGCGGAATCCCTCTCCTACACAGACCGAAGTCTGCCCCAGCCACTCCCATTGGGGTCCATCGCTATGTGTTTCCCTATGGTGCTACAAATATTTGGCTCATCGCGGAGGAGCTACACACTCATATGCATTACTTTTGCTTTGGCCAAAGTTTGATGAAAATATCATAAATACCACATCACATAAAATCACCAACTCTACTCATACTTACATGACAATCAAAAAACTTGCAATAGGAGTGATAATTTGTATGTTTTCAATATTTCTTTGGCAAAACAAATGCAACAGAATGTCACAAACGATCTTTTCTCAGTGCTGGTCTCTCGAAAATCAGAGTTCTAATCACCATTGCGCACACGCAGTAGTGCTTCAACATGGGAGAAAAGATCATTCGTGATCGTTCACGACATAATATTCTCGCCTTTTTTTTTCATCGGAAAATATTCAGATCGTAAAATTCATCTCTTTCACGCAAGTTTATGAATTTTTATTGCAGTTTAAGTAAGGTTTGTGAGATTATCTTACGTGTTATTTGTGATATTTTTACCGAAATACGGTGAAACAAAAAATTTATCAGCTTTGACTGCATTTGAGTGCAGAGCTCCACTTCTGAGCTGGGACCTACGTACGCGCGTGCGTTCACTATGCTAGTATTCCGTTTGCCTTGATTCACTTGCTTTAACCCCGTTGACAACATGGCAAAACGGGGTTAATTTCCTGTAAATCTTGGATTATTTAAAAAATCAGGTGGGTGCACTATATTAAGTATATGATGATCATTATATCCCGTGTAGTTTTTATTCATTTACGACTGGATTTTAAAGGGGATTACGTGTTGGGGCGAGGTACCTCATACTTTTCGTCCATAGACCCAACACTTAAGGCAGGCGAAGAGGTACTCGACTACGATGACTATGGGAGGCTTCCGTCTGTCTTGGAGGAGAGCCTCAAAAGTCAAAAAATGTTTTAAAACTCCTCCAAACAGACAGATTTTTCTGTCTAGGCCACATGTTGTCTGAGTAGAACATGTAGCAGACGTGAAGGACAAGTCTTTGTTCAAATCATCGATGCCATGGATGATCTTGTAGGTCTAAATCATGTCACCTCTTTGCATTCTGTACTGGATGGAAGGTAGCTTCAAGGCACAGAGTCTTCTTTGTGTCATGTGTGTCCTCCTCCCCTCCTCCTTCAGTAGAGGTGCACGGCCGATTTGGGAGACTTTCTCCCACTTGGGATACTTTGCTAACAAGGGGACAATAGAAACAACACCAACAACAAGGCACTTTTTCTTGGCCAAATTTTTTCCCCTCAGAAATCAGAAGCCCATTTGTTTTGTGTTTGAATCATAACAAAAAATCTTATGAAAACAGTAGACGGTGGATTTTTAAAGTAGACGGTCAAAAGGGGTACTTTTTCATGAGAAATCTGCTTATCACATTTTCATTTTGAGCCAAGGTAATCCCTTTGCTGCAAATGTAAACAAAGAAAATTGGTCTCCTACATGGGAGACTGCCTCCCAAATAGGCCATCAAAAATGTTGACATAAGTCTCTGATAAAAGAGATGTCTCCCAAATAGGAAACAGTCTCCAATATAGGCCGTGCACCTCGACTGTCCTTCTTCCTTTATCTTCTTCTCCTTCTTTCATCATCTTCATAATCTTCTTCTTCCTTTTGTTTTTCTTCATCTTTCCTTTTCCTCTTCTTCTTCTTTCATCCTCTTCTCCTATTTTCCACCTTTTTCTCTTTATTCTTTTATCTTCTTCTTCTTCCTTCTTTGATCGTTCTTTCTTCAACTTCTTGCCCTTTCATCGTCTGATTCGTATTCATCTTCTTCTCATTCTCCTTTTCCAACTTCTTCTTTCTTCTTTTTCGTGCTGCTCATTTAAAATTAGGTCTAATTATAAGAAGATGACAGATTATAAGAAGTCTCCATTCCATAGCATTGCACACAATAATGATCGACCACTCATAGGCCCTTGCCTATGTGGGACTATGTCCAACATTCACCAATGTTCACTGTTGCAGTAGTCAAAAACAGACAACAAAATTGCTATGAGCAAGATTTAATTTTCTTGAATTTGCCAGATTACCTGATTCAGGGACTCTTTAACTCTTACTGTGCCACAAATTTGGGGGATTCAGAGTTGAAAGTAAAATTTAATGTAGACTCTAATTATCATGATTATTTTCCTCTCATGTATGAATGATCATGATGATCTAGACTGGAAAAGGGCCTGCTGATACACACAAAAGTTATTGAAGCCTATTCACCTGTAAAAGCTAGTCTGGAGTACAAAGATATCTTCAGATAAGCTTGTACATGTATAAGTGATGATCGACATAAGATTCAGATAGGTTGTGCAGCCACTTGTTCTGAGCTGAGACATTTACCGACACAATTCTTTTAACGTGGGACCGAAGGCATAAAAACCTGTCGTAGATGACAAGTAAAACATCATAATTTCATATGTTTATCACTTCAACCATTTCGTTAGAGAACTTCATACAGCTTTACTATATAAAAAGTTTATTTCCAACTTACCATGATTTGTGTTTTGCTAAGATAAAAGTGGGAAAATTCAACAGAAATCTCACGGCATGTACGCTGAACCTATCCGATCGCACTGAAAACAATTCGGGTACGGTGTCTTCAAGGCCGCCTGAAAAGAAACATTATCCCACTTTCCCTAATTATCCTGTCTGATGCGTTTCTCATATCCATCCCTCATATCAATCACTATTTCCCATATTCTCCTATATGCGTACAATCAAAAAATAATAACAAAAGGGAGAGGAATTCATAATAGACCTACTGAGTTTTTATTCATTTTTTTTTTTTGGAGGATTGCTTAGTCTAATAAATATAGGCCTAATAATAATTCAAATTTAAATAGTTTATTGAAATAAAATCCTGACATGATAGGATTATTTTTAATTAAAAAAAACATAACATTATATCAGCAGCTTATATTCATTAAACCTCACAAAACTAGGCAATTCAGATCAAAACAATATTGAACATAAATTATGCAACAACAACATCACAAAGTAGGCCTACTCGACGAAAATTGTTACAGAGCGGTTACATTGTATATTTTTATTGCATTTTCTTCATTCAACTGTAATTCAATCTTTCGGAAAGACATGATTATCAAACAATTTATCAGAATGCTCTTTGTTAAATTATCATCAAATGGAAACAGAACAATAAGAGAAGCAAAATAGGAAGCATATTCAATAATAGTAGCACTGTAGGTAGTAGATTAGCGGGGGAGGGGCGGGGGGGGGGGTGGGAGACGCTGGTCACGCCCCTTTCCAGAATATCAACTTTCCTGTTTCTGTATATTGCATCATCATAAGTGTGGATGTAATGCTGAGGAATTGAACATAGCTGCTCATTTGTAGTGCATGCTCAATAAGGAATGATTATAAGTCACAAACGGTAATCAAAATGAAATGTGGGAATGCAAAATGTGCAGCCCCGCGTAATATAGAGAGACCATTGTATATATATATATATATATATATATTATTTTTATTATTTATTTATTTATTTATTTATTTATATATTTTATTTTATTTTATCTATTTATTTATTTGTTTATTATATTATCATTTTTTTGTTTTGTTTTGTTTTGTTTTGTTTTTGTTTTGTTTTGTTTTGTTTTGTTTTGTTTTGTTTTGTTTTGTTTTGTTTTGTTGTTGTTGTTGTTGTTGTTGTTTTTTTTTTTTTTTGGGGGGGGGGTACCGTGCTTGATCTATACCATCATATTGGATACACCAAGTTAGACCCGGAAGAGATCTATAATGATACTTGAATCTATAGACAAGTATGAAGCTCCAGAAGGGCCATTTTTGTCATGTATAAAGTTTTAAAATTTATTTGTCGTCAGATATAATTCTGTAAACAAGCAAAAGAAAAGAAAATAGAATCAATAAAGTCAAATAAAACGTACATCGTTCAGATGGGTAGTAGGTGTTTTTCTCTCATTGTGTGAAAAAGATAAAGAGAGGGAGAGAGAGATATTGATGGAGAGACGGAGAGAGAGAGGGATGGGGATGGGGATAGGATGCGGCGGGATATATAGGCGGCGGGAAAGAGAGAGAGAGAGAGAGAAAGAGAGAGAAAAAGAGAGAGAAAGATAAAGTCATGAGAATTTAACAGAGTATTCACTGTCTTTGAACAAGGCTATTATCATGATAAACTTGAAAGAAATCATAAACTGCATGGTATTGCGCGATTCCAACTTTGCACAAAACCGTATAATGATAGCAAAATATTTTGGTTTCCTTCAACAAATCGAAACATGGAATATCATATATGGAATAAATGCAACGACTGATGAACTTGTCTTTCATTAATTTAGCTTCCAACTTCTATCTTTCTCATTGGTCACGATCATATTCATCATTTTCTCTAGGTTTTGACAGCCACTAGTTTTTCTTTTGTGCGTTAATTCTCTTCTCCATTCGTTTAAAAACTAGACGGGGACCTTATCAAACAATCATGATTCACTTCAAATAAGTTCCTAAATGATTATATGTTTTGAAAAAGCAACAAACAAACAAACAAACACTGAAAACCTATTTGTTGTAAAGTTACTACAGTTTTATTCTCACACACTGTCAGAAAGGGGTCGATATTAATAAATAAGTTTCTTTTTAAAAGATAATAATTATGTTATTTCATATATAGCTGTACCTTGTCAGAAAATATATACAGACCTATTGAACGTGACAAAAATAATAATCGAAAATAATCGAAAATATATAGGGTAACCTGCAATGGCGTAGCCAGTTTTTTTTTTTTTTTTTACAAGGGGGGCAAATTTCGTCAAGTGTCAAATTCTGCTTGGAGGGAGATCCGTATTTTTTTCTTCTCGCCAGCCCTCCAACAGTCTCTCAGTTTTTTGTTTTGTTTTGTTTGTTTGTTTGTTGTTGTTGTTTTTTTTTTGGGGGGGGGTCCTCAGATTTTAAGGGGTTCAGTTTTCCACCATAATTCTCAACAACAACAAAAATAAATAAATAAATTGGGGAAAAATTGTAGGGGAAAGTCTGCCCCCCTGCCCCCCCCCCCCCCAGCTACACTAGTGTAACCTGTTGTTCTCCTTTCTTGTGGCTGTCAGTTTTGTAAAGGACTTTTGCATCTTCAATCTTAGTTAGGTTATGAAACAGTCCTCGTACAAATTTTTAAAATAGCATTGTAAGTTGGGTTATTTCGATAATAAGCATGCTAAGTTCATTGTTTTGCCATGTTAATAAATATTGATTGTTACCACTTGTCATGAAAATGTAAAAGAAAATCATAAAGAGATACATGTATTGACTAATAATGTTGCGCCATTGCGCGTCCATTACAGCCGTTCCATGTTTATTACCGGTGAAATAAGAACACGGTCATAGTGAATTCGAACCTTCTACCGCTGTACATCCGCCTTGCTTGCCATGCATATATTGTTTCTGATTTATAGTTCCGTCAACCATCTCACACCCCTTTCTAACCCGATCACATCCAGACACACTCTCTATACTCTCTCTCTACTCACCGGGGAGCCAAGCTGAGGCACAGAGCTGCCTACCACTTTCATTTATCGGAGTTCGGCGCGCTGTGTTGGGCAGCGTTTTGGATTGGAGTCACTTTAGCATCTACTTCGACAGAGCGCCATATCACCTTGGCAACATCGACATTACTAACATCACAATAGTCGTATCATTTTGAAAAAATCCACGTCATGTGTGACAATTTTGTTTTCAAGACAAGAAGAAATATCTAGATCGAAAAGTAAAATATTGATAAAAATACTCTCGAAATGCTGTAGTGTCAAAGTATGCATTTGACATAAGCATCGATCCATCTATTTGCGTATTTGGTATCCATGCACTACTTGTAGTAAAAATTAAGTTTATTTTGGAATCAGCAGTGAATACTTGTAACCAGGCTTAGGCTTGCATGGTTTAAACTGTGGAATTCATATGCTTTCATGGTCGACGTCGTAATTTTTCATGTCATACTGACAACCTCTTCGAGATCATCCATTTGTTTGTCGAAGTTGGAGGGGGAACAAATAATACTTTCTGATCTTGATCGGACTCATTAATAACAATTATGGCTATAATATGAGGAGAATTCTGTGCTAAAAACATCATTTTCATGACTGAAGCTTTGAATGACTTCACCATCGTGAAGAGGGCTCTTTATCTCATAAAATAATAAACAACTGAAAAACTGCGCATCGGGATTGCCGCGGATAGACAATCGTCAACACTTTAAATCTTACGTCTATAGGTGTTGAAATACAATTGATTCGCATTACACCAAACAAAGGAATATAAGTGAAAAGATAATCGCTCTACTACCCTGATTATCTAGAGGAAGAGCAAACTGAGGATCGAGCCAGTGTGCTATAAAATCATTTGGAGATTAATTGACATCTCATTATTAAATCGGATTTCTAAAAGAGATAGGGGGTAAATAACGATGTCGGAGCAAACAGGTGCAGAAAATATGAATTTTCTTGACAGCTTAGTCCTAGAACCCCCATCGCTGAGCATGGATAAATTAGAAGAGATTTCTCCCGTCTTAGCGGAGCTTACACCGAAAGCGAAGGCGACCAATACCAAGCCTGCTCGACGAGGTCGGAAGAGAAATGCAGACAAGATCACGACAAGCGGAACTACTACGACTTCATCAACAGGATCAGGAGAAAACAATGTAGTAAGCATGGCGACAGCAGGTACTAAGAGCGCGATCAAGCCTAAACGAGGTCGTGGTCGACCAGCTGGAAGTACGAATCGAAGCAGTAACAAACTCTCAGCTCAAGCTGCTACCACTACTGCTTCGACGACCACCAGTGCCGATGGCAGCGAGGTGGTCGATCAGAACGATCCGCTGAACGCTGCGCGGGAACGATCCCGTGTCAAAACGCTTCGTGATGCTTTCCTTGAGCTTCAGCGATCTCTACCCTCCGTACCCCCTGATACCAAACTTTCTAAGCTGGATGTCCTAGTATTAGCTACCACGTATATCTCTCATCTGATGAGGACCCTTGATGATGATGATCAAGCTCCCCTAAGCTCCCCGGGTGAGGATGTGACAGGATGCCTCGACAAGCACCATCGATTGAAAGCCCAAGGTTATCTTCATCCAGTCAAGGTGAGAATTGTGCATGTAACTCATTTTCAACTTTAAAAAATTAATTTTCCGATGATCAACACACACGCTTACCAGTGAAATAAAACTGCTACTGATATTTCTCGACGACGAACTAATCCTCAAGTTAAACCTTTGTTTTAAAATGTATACTCTCTCAGCATATCTCATATTAACAGGCCTAGATTACATAATCATCATCATTGGCAACCCAAACCTGCAGAAAGAGAAAGTCTTGCAACAAATAATACATTTTTTTTACTGTTATATTGAAATTTATGGATGTTTCTTCCATGACCCCTCTACAAATGAAATCAAGTTTTGTATTTTGTGTTCTTCCAATTAAAGGATAATGTTTGACTAGAAATAAAGAAACTAATTAGCAAAGCAAAGGAGATACTTTTAAACAGTTATTTGCGAATGATTTGGGTTCGCTTATACTCAACAGTAACAAAAAACCCTTTTATTTAATTTTGCAAAATCTTCACTACGGTCGGAAAATGTCTCTTTTGCCAACTTTTGGTTTTAGTTTAAGTTTCAAATTGTAACTGAACTTCAGATATTAAAAATTATCCCTTTTTTTTTATTTATCCCGTAAAAAAAATGATTGGAATATCGAACAGGGAATATAGTTTTTGAAAACAACAGTATATCAAGTATACACAAAATATAATCAATTTAGTTTTACAAAAATGATATTATTAGTGTTACGACAACAAACATTAAAAAAGATATACGTACATACAATCTGAAGAACATTGCTTATTTACCATTATAGCCGGATGACATATTGAAATTCATTAAATTCTTGTTCTAAGAAAAATGCGTGTTAAATGCGATATCGCAATTCTCTGAATTTGACATAAAATATTGTATTCGTCATTTTTTTAAAAATTCTGTAGGTTTATATAATGGTTTTAAAAGCAGTTTATCTACGTTTCCCCTGTCTATCATTAAATCCACTTATGTATAAATGGAAGCCATTTACACTGACACAAACCAAACAAATTGTCAGAATTGTGAACGCGGTGTTAAAATGTATAGCAAATAAGTTTTAATGTTATTGTTGTTTGTTGTACATGACAAGAAATGAAATTCTTTCCATGTCTAATGAATTATTCAATCGGTACACATTCTTATGGGTTTTTCAAACTAATGTATTTTTAATGTAACTTTGACTTTATTATTGATTAAAGGCATGAATTTATGAGTACTTGAAACCTTTCATGTACCATCATGACCTAGTGTACTGTGTATAGTTATATTCCAAAGTTATAGTGAGTACTCTCTAACAAAAAAAAAAGAATTTTCTCTCTATTTTCACTCCACCAGGCGTCACGCCAGTGATCAGTTGATTAGGAGTGAATGTCGAGTAAATTTCGAGTGCGCTCTAAAAAAAAAGAGTGAATCTTCACTTTATTTTCAATCCCCCAGGGAGTCACGTCAGAGATCAGTCGGAGAGTATAACAATTGATTGAAATTTACAAAAACAAGTGAATGATCTAGTTTTCGCATACACTTGGATTCAATTTAATTAAATGAATCAGATCAGCAATAAATCTGAACTCTACAATATATGGAGAGAAGCGAAATAAATAAGAAATGGAAGATGGGTACATAGTATTACTATATTACTACCGGAAGTGTCTTCGTTTTTGAAATGTTATTCGCTTTCCTGCATCAGGAAATATAAAAAGAGAAGTTTGAGTTCTGGCAAAACTGCAAGGAGAAAGTGACCAACATCCTTTTGAATTATAGTTTCATATAGTTTTGAAAGAATTTCCATTTGAAACATGTATTATATTGGTAGGCATCAAGACAATCCGAATTTCGCATAAATTGATTTTACTCTCTGCAAGCCTCTACGAGGAAATATATTTCATATGATTCAAACTTTTCCGTAGAAGTCGTACACTATTCTTTAAGAAGACCTATTAAAAGTAGCTAATTATTAACACGTTGAATTGAAGCATTATCCATATTCTAGATGTCAAATTGGATACGCGTGACTTATACGTGATTGTGGCTGGTTTAGTGGCCGAGCCTTCTGGCATCAAATCATTGGTCTCTATACCTGCTCTAGGCGGAAAGTTTCACGGACTCGTGGACTGCCCTCAAACCAAACATTTTGCTGCATTTAAAGCTAAAGTTTTATGAGCCTGATGTCATTTATCTTTTAAAATTGTATTATTCTGTTTTCTGTCTCATGTTCTCAGAATGAAGAACATAACAGAAGAATATAAAGACTGAAAGAAAAGGCAATATATTAACAAGATTATTCTAGTAGCACACTCTTAGGCCTATAAAATTAACCAGTAGGTTTCTGGAAATACCGAATCTTAGGCCTACTCATAGGAAAGAAAAATAGTCAGTAGACGGTATTATTATTGACAAATCACGGATATATATTTATATTCCGAAAAATTCCGAAAGATTACAAAAACATATTAAACGGACAACAAACTATCGTTGGATTACCGAAAATTACTACAGTATTATTAAAACATTACCAAACGAAACTATGTAATGTATAAGTTGTATATACTATATAATATATCATAGTTATAAACTATATTTATTTATCATCTTACTATAACATTATATATTAACTACATATACATCTCAGTGATGTCTGATTTGAAAGTAAAAAAAAAACCCCCAAAACAGGGGGTCGTCTGGTAGAATGATTCACGTTAATTTTTAAAAGATAATGTTAACTAAATCTTGTGGTTGCAGATCGATTATGAAATATTTCAGGATTATTGTAGACGTATGGATATTAGTTTTGTCTCATTCATCTTGACTGAATTTGTTATCACTCCATGGCTTTCGTTTGAGTTTTAAAAGACAGTTAACTTCAACACAGTCAAGTTCTATAACAAAATAATAACTTGCATTTAGTCTGATGAATTTAAATACAGTTCCTGGCCTTTAAGTTCAAGTCCTGTATGCATGCCATATATTTATCCATCATTCTCCCCACTCTCTCTCTCTCTCTCTCTCTCTCCCTCCCCCCCCCCTCTCTCTCTCTCTCTCCCTATCTCTCTCTCTCTCTCATGCAAGTATATAAACATTGCTTTAGGAGCCAAGTAATTATTGCATATTGAGACGTTTATGGCACCAATGATCTTGGGTCAAATATTTCCCTAAAATGACATCAAAATGTCTTAATTGGATGGTTACTTAGGGTCATAGATTTAAGACACATGTTGCTATGTCAATCAATTTGATCCGTGATATCAGCTCTATGTGTAGATATCAAGAGATACCTCTTATGATTCAAAATATATTCTAATTTATTTAGCTGAGCTATATACAGACAGACATGATTTCATATGCAACGAAAGGAAACATATATAGTTCTTTACAGATTATGAATATCCTTGGAAAACTCATTTTTTGGAAGTCTTGCATTTTATCAACTTAAAAATTTGAATCAGAGAGAGAGAGAGAGAGAGAGAGAGAAAGGGGGAGGGGAGACGAAAAAGCAATTATGAGCCTACCAAATCTGTACATCAGATAATTATTTGTTATCCATCATTATAGACATATTAGATGCTTAAAATGATGATTGTAAAGAGAAAACATGAAAGGAGAAACTGGAGGAAACGAAAATATAGAAGAAAGAAAGAAACTAAGATATAAAAAATAATAAATTAGGAAACAAGATATAAAGAAAAGTAGATAAGAATAGGTAGAAAATAAATAGAGGAGGTATAAGATAGATAACCAGAAAGATAATGGAAACAAAGAATATGAATAATAAATAATTATAGAGTAAAGAATGAAGTCATTAATGTCAATTGCTTTTTGATTTACACATCTAAAGATCTCAATGATAAGAATGATGATTCAGAGCAAAGAAGGACCCAGGGTTATTGTATTTGATAGGAGACATGTAAAGACATTAAGAGCTCATGCATGGGTTATAGCGAAGAAAACGCTTTTATTGTTTCAAGGGGGGGGGGGGTGAGGGATTTTTTTTTATTGCGGACCTACCTGTACAAAAAATGTTTTACGAAACGTTTATAATGTTTCTGATGAAATGTTCTAAAGTACAATGACATATTTCGTTCTTTGCACTGATAAATCAACGGTATCACTAATCTGTTGTAATAAAAGGAGGCACGGGACAAAAAACAACAACTATATCCTGTGAAAAAGGGTTTTGTTTTTGTTTAGTTGCATTTTCACAATTTATGGACAATGTCGTTCAATATAGAGTATAGTGGTAATCAAAAGCTCAAGAGGACTTGATGGAGAGTTGTAATGATAAATTTTGTTCTAGGGGCTTGATGGAGAATTGTAATGATAAATTTTGTTCTAGGAGCTTGATGGAGAGTTGTAATGATAAGTTTAAGGGCTTGATGAAGAATTGTAATGATAAGTTTTGTTCTGAGGGCGAGTGATGAAGAATTGTAATGATAAGTTTTGTTCTGAGGGCGAGTGATGGAGAGTTGTAATGATAAGTTTTGTTCTGAGGGCGAGTGATGGAGAGTTGTAATGATAAGTTTTGTTCTGAGGGCGAGTGATGGAGAGTTGTAATGATAAGTTTTGTTCTGAGGGCGAGTGATGGAGAGTTGTAATGATAAGTTTTGTTCTGAGGGCGAGTGATGGAGAGTTGTAATGATAAGTTCTGTTCTGAGGGCGAGTGATGGAGAATTGTAATGATAAGTTCTGTTCTAGGGGCTTGATAGAAAGTTGTAATGATAAGTTCTGTTCTAGGGGCTTGATAGAGAGTTGTAATGATAAGTTTTTTTTTCTAAGGGCTTGTTGGCAATATGTTTGACCTGAGGGATGCCCCTACTCATGGCGCCCCCAATATTTGTTTGCGGTCATTGTCATGCTGGTATGATTAAGGGCTTTTACAAATCAGATTATTTCATGACCTCATTTCCGACCATTTATTCGTAATGGTAAGACTCTTTTTATCTCTCTTTCTAACTATCTCACCCCATGCTCAATTTTCCTCTACATATTCCCTCGCGCACGCTAATGTATATCTCTTTGTATGCCCTTCATATACTTTCTACATGTCATACTACTACTAGTTCAGTTTTGTTCTTTGTATCTCCATAATCTCCATTTGTCCTTTGTCTTATCTTTAGCAAAGTGTCTATGAAAGTAAAATTGGATGCAAAGAATGGTTATGATATTATACCAGATTAACCATGGCATTGTTTGAAGCTATATAGGCGACGCCTAAAACAAAACTATATATACCACCCTGCTCGAGCGAAACGATCCCCCGCAGTCAGCAAATGAGTCCTCTCCGACCCGGTAACTCTGGGCCCCTGGATAATGACTGTACCGCTGGACTCCTCTACCTCCCACTGATAGTCTGGTATGGTGGTGATTTATTTCTTTTGTTGTTTTCTCAACTTGTGATTGACCTAGTTCTTGAGATGAGTCATCCTATGGATGTACCTCCTCAATTCATTGGACCAGGGAGAGGATGTATTGGTATCAGAATTTATTCCGTAGACATGGTACCATAAATGTCGGAATTATCAATCCTGGAAATCACCTTTACTCTGAATTTGGAAACACTTATAATATAGCCGTGCTGCTTCTTAATCGATCGTTAATTTTCTGCCTTATGAGCAGGTACATTTATCCATCTTGGGAGGAAGGACCGTACTTTAGGCTTTGTCGGGAGCACAAGGGGCCATGGCCCCTTGTTTATTCGCTTTAAATACAAAAAGAATCATCCATGGAACCTAGGTGTCAAGGCCTTAACTCTAAGCCTCCTTGTGGTTGTGGTTGTGGTTGTGGGTGTGGGTGTGTAAGTGTGAATCTTTATTTTGTGTGTCACCCCCCCCCCCCCCTCCTTTCAGCAAGTCTGCCTAGCCCTGTAGGAACGCATCAATCCTAAATGCTCCGTATAATAAAGAGTTAATAACAATATTATTCGGGGAGGGGGGTGGGGACTACTCCTGTTCTCTCGGAATTGATACACCTCGTCTCAGAACAATGTTTTAAAGCAACAACAATAACAACAACAAACATGACAAAAGACCTTTTAGACCAAAAGGCTATTCTTTTTTGTCTGAATTAAGGAAAAGGTGAACAACTTCTGCTACTCCTGACCCCTTACTTTAATTCTCTCTTTCTATCTCTTCTCTCTCTCTTTCTTTCTCTTTCATTTTTTCTTTCTTTCTCTCTCTCTCTCTCTCTCTCTCTGCTATTCCTTCAGTTCCACCCCTTTCCCTCAAATCTGTCGTAGTGTCACTCTTTCTTTCTCTCCCTCTCTCTTTCTAAGTCATACTTCCTCTGCAAAAATAATGATGCTCTGTCATTCATCACTTTAATGAGGATTATTTTCTTGTTCAGTATTTCTTCCTAATTCCTTTTGTCTGATATACATGCATGTAATTTTTTTTTTTTGTTGTTGCTGTTATCCTACTTTTAAATCACTTTACTGTTTCGTCCAAGCATCCTATCAGTTTTCTTCTCTCTTTGTCATCTTATCCTCTCATCTCCATCATACTGATATCAGTTCTTTCTTTTCTTACCAATCCCATTTTTAGTTCGTGCTATTTCCCTCCATCTCTCCGCCATGAATCATTCTCTATCTGTCTGTCTGTCTCACACAGAATGAGTAGACGAACGGGACAAGTATGTCAAAATACAAAACCGAAACATCGATTAATAATAAACTCAATTTATTTGGCTAGAATTGCTTGAACATGACAGAACTTTACACAGACAAGAAAACATAAAGTATCATGATAAAAGCTGTTACAACGCATATCTTTATGGGAATCTGTAATGTAGTTATAAATAGAAACTTCATGGATACACGTCGCTCAATATCACTATTCACTGTTATAAAACATTTTCCTTCATCGTCTATTTTAAAAAGTAGTAAATTAGCAAACTAGTTCATTTACAGTGATAAAAGATGGCTTGATATTCCTTGATTTATTTGTCCGTAAATTATATGGAAACACGGCGTAAATCTTACCCATAAAATTATCTTTGTTTTATAGACATTTATAGACATTATTCTATAGACTGTTATTATAACAATATCAAATTATACGAAGAAGTATATTATGCAAACCTGTCAACTAAATATCTGTTATTAACTTATATTTTTGAAGGAGGGGGGATTATTGTGGTACATCTTAAACATCAGTAACTAAAGCCCACCGCACACTATACAATCAACTGCCATCCGATTCTGGAAATAAATTGCGATCTCATTTTGGGCATTTCAACAAATAAAATCTACCTGATTCATGTTCTGAACAGTAACATGAATACTAAACATATGATTTTGATGCTTATACCCGGAATAAGGGCCAAATCAGTTTAAAATCAAAGACAATATAGGACTGCTCTGACGTCACTACGATTCGGAGCCGATTTAGCCTTTCCTCTGACCAGAAAGCTCGCAATAGGCCGTATTTTCGATTTTACTATCTATATATGACTATTCAGTACCTCAATCAGAAATACTGCAAGTTTTTAATTGTTTCTATCATATGCTATTACATTTTCCCCATAATCAATCGCAGACCGATATAGTGTGTGGTGGGCTTGATAGTAACCTTGAAGGTGGACATTGACTCCGAGTGTCCAATGATACGTTGCCGTTTTAATGAGCTTGTAAATCCAGTCAAGTGTGAAATGTAACCAGCGTGCATTGGGTGGCCGTATGTTTAGCTGCTAGAGATGGAATGGATTTTTACGACTTTCTGTCAAATTAACGGCTTGCGAAAATGTGTTCAAGGATTTACGAGAAGAGGGAAAGAGAGAGAGAAAGGGATAGAGAAAGAGAGAGAGAAAGAGAGAGAGAGAGAGAGAGAGAGAGAGAGAGAGAGAGAGAGAGGGGGGGGGGGGATCTCCATCAAGGAACGGTAGGCCCTGTAGTCTCCATGACGTATCAGTAGCCAATCGGATCGATGTTTGATTGTCTTGAATTTTCGACGCTCCGCTATATACCCTGTCTAAATATCAGAAATAAATAAATAAATAATAAATAAATAAATAAATAAATAAATAAATAAATAAATAAATAAATAAATAAATAAATAAATAAATGCAATGTGTGTGATTTTATTGTTTTACTCTTTCTATAGCTTTGGTTCGGATGATGATTAATAATGATGATTTTTCTTCTTTTTTTTTTTTTTCTTGTTCGTCAGAAAATTTTCGCAATTTTGCGCTGATAGTCTACAGATAATTTAGGACCGTATAGGATAAGATATAGTTATGGGTTAAGATTAGACATATATTAAGATAGGATTAGGGTTACTGTTATAGTGTTAGGTTTGATGTAAAATTTTGCTCAAATCTTGGTTGTCAAAAAAGATGTAAGGTTCTCTGTTGTTGTATGGGCATCCGAGCCAGCTTTCCCGCGCCCCATGGTACCACAGCGCGCGCTTTACATTCCCAATTCTTCCGTCTGCAATTAGTGGCCGCACCAGCTTGTGTGTGGTGAACTTTCCCGCAGAGCAGATGACGGGGTTTTACGTAAATAGAACGCGGGAGAAAACTAAAATAATAAAACTGAAAGCTTTTATATTTTCTTCCAGGTCTGTAAGTTGATTGACCTGCAGGGCATTCAACTCAAATCATACTCTCGGCCGGTGAAATTGTTTTAAGGGATGATTTGTATTGAACGGCTAAGTCAGATAGATGAGAATATACCAGAAAAATACATTGAGTTGAAAGTGCATATACAACAGCGCGAAGTAAAATAAGAACGATTACAGAACTGACTTCTGAGACTATGTCTTATAATACTGCAAATAATGAGATTATTATCTGCACGACGCCAAGGTCTCACAACACAACACAAGGTATGCCTAATCTGTATATACCGAGACAAAACACGACTGGCATAGCACCACAGAAATTAAATGTGCTAGGTGACAAGGGGACATCTACCCATAGAGAGATTAGCTAGCCCCTCCCCCCCCCCCCCCCCCCCCGTCCTCTCATTCCATATGTCAATCCTATATAACTCCTATCCTCCTATCCTGGAGAAGTATAACGATGCTCATAATAAATTGTTAATGTCGAGCTGTGACTAAGACATCAATCAATGTAAACATCCGGTACGATTATATATATCTCCCCCCCCCCCCTCTCTCTCTCTCTCTAAAAAAAGAAAAAAATAAGAAGAAGAAGAAGAAGAAAGAAAAAAGAAGAAGAAGGAGAAGGGGGAGGAAGGGGAAAATAATTATATTCGTAGGTATTTTGTTCCTGAAAAATTTTCTAGAGGTTTAAAGTAATCATGGTAATTTTAACTGGAAGCCGCTCCACGACTGAGGTAAACGCACAAGTCAAACCCATACAAGTTCACTAAAACTATGCCTTTAAATAAGTTTTTTAAAGCAGATGGATGAAAAAGGTCAAACAATAATGTAAGAAATAGACTTCATAATCGATATTTTGTAATACAGAAAGACAGGTTTGTTCTCGAAGAAAACCAAATGAGACAAAACGGAACATTAAAGCATGACACTTGTAGGCATCGAAATACTTTCAAAATAAACAAAAGTAGGAGTGGGAAACCGGGGGTTGAAACCTCTTTAAATTTTACGATAGCATTATGACAAATGTCAAGTTTAGTGTCTGGTTGTTCATCAAGCAATTCAGAATGGAACGTGCTTCTTCTGGGTTTACTGACCGGGCCAGCTCGGCGCCATTACAGACAGACAGACACCCTTGCTCCGCGTCATTTCAACACCTCAACACGAGTGTGAAACGACCAGTGATGTATGGGAGACTCATAAATCTTATAAGATGTAAGCTATAGGGAGAAAAAGAGGAAGAGAAAAATACACCCAGTACAATTAAAAGGGTCATAAATATATGAAGGTGTAAATTCAAGTTCATAACTCAATACTGCTCTCCGAGTTTATAGTCGTCGTCGACCAGATAAATGAGAATGTTAACTTGTACATAATTATATTATTGTGGAGAAGGTTTGAATTGATTTTATTTGATTTTATTTGATTCCTATAATAGTTGTAAAACTTTTCAAGCATATTAAATATATAGCATTGAAAGGAATAGAGGATAATTCATAAAACTTGGCCATAACTATTCTAGAGCTTGGGATCTTGTTTTTGTTCAAGATATTGAATAGATAAGGACGTAAGTATAGCTTAAATCATCAGCCTTATCTTTCTTGCCTTTTTTTTTTTTTTTTTTTTTTTTTTTTTTTTGAAACCAGAGTCTCTCTTTTTTGCTGTTGCAGTGACAAGTAATTTCTCTTCTCTCTCCCGTGTGAACAGAAGTCAAAACAAAATACTGGAATTGAATGCAAACTTTCATCGCAGAGTGATGTTTTTCAACAGTACTCAATGTTTGTGGTTACAAAATAGACAGAGAAGAATAAAGGAAGAGGGCAAGATGATTGATGGACTAAAGACAAATTTGTAAGACAATAAAGGAAGAGCAGGAAAATGAAATATTAAATGTTCTTTGTATATATTGTGAATATTCTTTGATCGATACAACAATTTAAAGCTATCGGTAACACCATGAGTTATATAGTAAAAAAAAAAAAGCCTGTTGATATATTTTTTCCCCAAAAGAATCCGCTTGCGGAACGTTCAGAGGGCTACATGAAAAGAATAGTATATAGATGATTATATGAATTTTATATGGAATTTTAATGAAATCTTTTTTGGCGTTTTTACACCAGAATGAAGAGGTAAAATGGAAAGAGGAGGGAGTAATCAAGAATGGAAAAGTTTGCGAGCAAGTCGAAAGGTTGAAGACCATGGTTTGTGAAAAAAGAAGAAGAAACTTTTGGTGTTCCTGAGAGGAGTTGTTATAAATAATACTTTCAATAAAGCTGAGAAAAGTACAAGAACAGAGTGCGTTAAACAATTCCGTGGAGCAGATTAATATAACATTTCAAAGGACCTAACCGACTGGTGGCTTCAAATCTTAAATAACGTCATTTATCCTGTCAGTTTAGACTAATGACGCTATATTAATCTCGTCTTGATTTACACAGAACAGGAACCAGCGGCGCACTACAGTAGCGCTAGTCCATTAAACACCGTAATGCTGGAGAAGTGAAGCGAGTTTAGCGGTGCGAGGCACGCCTCAATCTGATAAAGAAGCGACATTGTTGATATTCCGTTACCCTCGATATATTCCGATATTTGGATGAAACTGTCAGGCTGGTTTCTCCAAAGTATCAGACCATATGGCTGACTATACTTCACAATGAAATATTACTTCTGAACATGCCTTATTTGTAGATCTGAGTCTCTCGGGACCTTTAAGGTAAATAAGGCCGTAAAAGCAATTTCATTAGAAATCTGATTACCCCATGCAATTTTCCTAAACGCTTTGGAAGCACATCATCCTGTTATCATGATTAAAATATGCGCTATATACAAAAACTTAATGTTATATTTATTTTTTAATTATATTAGTATTACAATGTACTACACTGTATTATTGTTGTTACTATTATATTGATACTAATATGACGACGATGACGATGACGATGATGAGGATGGTGCTGATTATTATCATCATTATCATTATTATTATTATTATTATCATCAGTAGTAGTAGTAGTAGTAGTAGTAGTAGTAGTAGTAGTAGTAGTAGTAGAAGAAGTAGTAGTAGTAGTAGTAGTAGTAGTAGTAGTAGTAGTAGCAGTAGTAGTAGCAGCAGCAGCAGTAGTAGTAGTAGTAGTAGTAGTAGTAGTAGTAGCAGCAGCAGTAGTAGTAGCAGCAGCAGCAGTAGTAGTAGTAGTAGTAGTAGTAGTAGTAGTAGTAGCATTAGTAGTAGTAACAGTAGTAGTAGTAGTAGTAGAAGTAGTAGTAGTAGTAGTAGTAGTAGCATTAGTAGTAGTAGTAACAGTAGTAGTAGTAGTAGTAGTAGCAGCAGCAGCAGCAGCAGCAGTAGTAGTAGTAGTAGTAGTAGTAGTAGTAGTAGTAGTAGGCCTAGTAGTAGTAGTAGTAGTAGTAGTAGTAGTAGTAGTAGTAGTAGTAGTATAGGGTATTACTATTATCATTCGCCACGATTTCTTGTCACCCTCAGTTGCTAAACAGTCCTGAAAATTTTCGTAGGAGAGGGGGAGCGTCCCCCTCCCCCCTCCCCCCTCCCCCCCCCCCCCCACGGGATCGCCCCCATGACATTTAATTTTGTTACGGATATCATAATAGTAAAGCCGGGGGTAATAATTCCTCAAACTCTTTGGAAGCGCATAAAGAAAGGTTACAGCATAATATGATATGTGGTATACTATAGAACAACCATTTTCTCTGTATTACTACTGGGTCAAATCTGATGATCATAATTTAGGACATATTTAGGAAGGTAATTACACAAGTAATATAAATTTCTTATTATTCATGTCCGAAAAACCTGAAGTTCGGTTACCTCTTGCTCTTTGCATTATTTTCTTTATCTTGAAACGTTTTATTGGTCAGAAAAACACATAATAATATACAAAATATACACTGTAAAAAAAATGCGACATGTGACATGTTTATTTCTGTGACAGATTTAAAACACTACGACGTGTTTATATATTGTACGGGTTTAAGAGCTAAACACATGTGCCTATTTTTTTCATCTTTCAGCACGCCTTAGGTGTTTACTAGATAAACATGTTTACCTTTTAAATGGTTCCAATGTATAGGCTAAACACCAAATGTTTACACCTTAATCATTTAGTGTTTACACCTGTTTAAATACTAAACAGTGTGTGTGATTATGGTGTAAACACCACGTGTTTATATTGTAGCTAAGTTAAGAGCTAAACACATTCTGTGCTTATTTTCATCACGCCTAGGTGTTTATTAGATAAACATGCTTACCTTTTAAATGGTTCTAATGTATAGGCTAAACGCCAAATGTTTACACCATAATCACACACACTGTTTAGTATTTAAACAGCTGTAAACACCAAATGATTATTTTGTAAACATTTGGTGTTTAGCCTATACATTAGAACCATTTAAAAAGATGAAAAAAATAGGCACATGTGTTTAGCTCTTAAACCCGTACAATATATAAACACGTCGCAGTGTTTTAAATCTGTCACAGAAAAGTGTTTAGAAATAAACAAATTTTTTACAGTGTGCGTTACATTTATTTTGCAGAAAATAAACTATTATACTGTTTGACACATTTTACATAGTAACATTGCTTTATCCTTGAATTTCACCTTGATGCATAGGCCAGGGAACATAAAGATGAAAGTTGGTAAATTCATACGTAAGCATATTTTCTACATCGTGCAAAAAAATTTTAGTTTGATTTCCAGCTTTTCTCAAAGTTTGCAAAACTTATTAACGAATTAACTTTCTAGAAAATATGTAAGTAACAATAATTCATTAAGAACAGTTTAGTGCACATTGACAAAAGTCCCCCTTGACCCGCCAATGGAAACATAATTATGCAATGAATATTATAGTGATGAAATGAACTATAAGAGCCATATATTGGGCAGAATTTGACAAATAAACTTTTATACGCCCATCAATCATAAAGCCATTAATGAAGACAAATATAAAGCCATTTAGCTCTCATTTTGTTTGCTTTCATATCTGAATTAGAATAAATATGATTTATGAGACAATCCCAAACCGTTATAATGCTAGTCAACATGCTGGGAATGAAATATAACTGAGTGGATATGCAGAGGCAAATGATGAATATGTGTCCCTCTGGATCGCTTTAAGAGTTCTAGTGTTCATATACAACGACCTCTAGATAATTATAAAGACATTTCATTTTGTTTTGGTCGAAACTATTTTGTCGTGCGATGTGATTTGTTACGAATCTATACAAAATACTTCAATCTGCATGGGAGTAATAATAGTTGGTGATATTTAACAATGTGTTGTGTCAGTTAAACGAGCTATCAAAACGACGTCGCAATCGTATCTTCATTTTCCACCAAAAGCAGTACCTAAATAATCATAAATATATCATCACTTCTTTGAATGCAACAGATGTGTGTTGTTAAATCTGAACCACTCAACTTTTCTACATAAAAAAGTTCAATGAAGTATAGTTCCATTTCAACTTACTTCAAGAAATATATTTGAAAATATTGATAAATATTCAAAATATATTTGAAGATATTAATTCAATTCAATTCAATTCCATTTATTTCCACAATTCAATAAAATGACAGCGAAAAACATACAAAATAATTCATAGACATTGAAATGTAAAGAAAAAAGATACATATTATAAAAACAATGAAAATGTGGTAAACAAAAGTACATTACTGGATTAAGAGAAGACATATCAAAAAGTGGAGGGACAAACAAAAGCCAGAGGCCTATCACAGGCTTGTCCCCCAAAATATAAAAGTATAATCATAGATACAGTACATCATAGATACAGTACAGATACAGTACACGTGCACAAACAAACAAACAAACAAACAAGAAAAAGCAAATAGCATAAAATGGATATTTGATCAGGGAATGTAAGAATTGAACAGTTTATTTCTATATTTCTTTTTAAAACTAGACAGAGAAGGGCAATTCTTTATTTCAGCCTCTATACAGTTCCATAGCCTTGGACCACTAAATGTAATTGTAGTACGAGAAAACTGATATTTAAATTTTGGGATGCGAATGTGATTGGACTGTCTGGTAGAGTATGGAACAATTGAACGATTTTCATTAAAAAAAGTCATCCAAGAATCTAGGCCGTAAATTGTGCAAATATGAAAACATAAAGTTGGCTATTTGAAGTTTGTGTATATCGTGAGCTTTTAATTGATTAACTTTATGAAATAAGGGATCGGTGTGTGATAAAGGGACTGAGCCTGTAATAATTCGTATTGCCCGTTTCTGTAACAGTAAAATTCTATTAAGATGCACTGAAGCACATCCACCCCAGACAATGTTACAATATGTTAAATAAGGTATTATCATTGATTGATAGATGGTCAGAAGATAATACCTTCTTCAATCTACTTATTGCACCGTTAACCTTATTAACCTTATTGAATTCCGAAATGTTGGTTACTGTCATCTCATTTAAAAATTATTTCCTACAAATTATTAGTTGCTTACTTTTAATACATACATTATAATCTTAAAAGAACCGAGAAATGGGGAGAAGAGAAAGTAGGTGATATATATATAAAGAGAGAGAGAGAGAGAGAGAGAGAGGGAATAGAGAATTTGCACAAAGATAATCACATCATTTGTAAATGTGGGGATATTCTGTACCAATGTGAACTAGAAAATTCAATGCCTGTTTGGTCAATAGTACTTTGCTCTACTTTTTATCTGTGACAGAATTTCATGAAAAGATAGCTAGCTCATTTGAAATGGTAGCATAGTGATTACAGTGAATGAGAAGCGAATAACCATATTTCATCTAGGTTATTACATTATTTTTACCTGTTAACATCATTTGTGTGAGTCTAAACTATGTAAATTGTAAGACTATTGTTGATAAACGTCACTTGAAGCGGATCAGTGCAATTTTTTTTTTTATAGTTCCAAATGTGTAACTTCAAATGTTTATTACTTCACTGGTTTCAGGTTTCTCATTTTACACCCTAATAAATGTTTCATCACACAACAGTTGGTTTTTAATTGCAAGGTGTCTTGGGAGTATTCAACATTTTGATTTCTCTAGTGCAAGTCCATTATAAAAAGAATGAAATTCAAAAGTAGTGAAAGTATTAAACATTTTATTTCATCTACTTTCACTAATGTTAGTGAAATAAGGAATGTATGGGGTGTTATAAATTTTGTTGATGTTAACATCAAAGACCTATTAAAAAAGTCATATATTTTAAAGGTCTGCCGCTTTCTACGAATGGCCCATATACTGTTCACGAAATTAAAAAAAAAAACTTTTAGAAAACATAATTATCACTTTACGAGAGGCGCATGCAAAAATATGTTGTTGTTGTTGTTTTACGAATCAGCATACAGGACATTCCACTGTACAAAGTCGAAATAGTCGAAACATGATAAAGGGCTACATATTATGCAAAATGTATTTTGTTGTTCGTCTATTACATACCAGAAACCAGGAGTTTTGACTGGAAAGTAGATTAATGTGGAGTGGTTTGCGTTTATCACAAACCGTCAGAAACCAGAGACTTTCGCGAGAATTTAATTTCACGAGTGGTTCAATTTCGTGAAAGTTTTATGCCGCGAAATCATTGAATCATAATTGACATAACATTCAATTCTTGCAAAATTTTTCGCGAAAGTTTCATGTCGATAACATTTCTGGTTTTACAGTATCTTAACAGGCTTAATGTCCACATAATTAGACAAACAAACTAAAATAGATATTGTAATGATTATGGTATGTAGGCCTATCTATATTTTTAAGGGCCGAGAGAGCATCCACATTCCTTAATATATATATATATATATATATATATATATATATATACATATATATATATATATATATATATATATATATATATATATATATATATATATATATATATATATATATATATATATATATATATATATATATCATGATACAGTTTATAGCAGTAATTTGAAACAAGGTGCATGGGTTCATTGTTAGATCACCAGGTAGGAAAATTGTTTTTTAATTTTTAAAAAATGTGATTATTTTACAAAATTATGAGATGTATAGCCTCCTCAAATTATGACTTGATGATAATAAATGATGGTATTCTGAACAGTAAAATGTAGGTTTTTCAGAAAGCTATAAATCAAAAGGATATAATGTTCATCTGTATATTTCTCTCGCTCTTTCTCGCTTTCTAGAAATGGCCGATGCGATCCCGTCTCTACGCCGGAGCTTCTGCGGACTGTCTGTTAGAGAGTTCGTCATAACCCTGATCTTCATACCTTCAAGAATACCAAAGAAAGACTGACTGTACCGTATACCTGATCTCCCTGCAAAGAGAGCCTTCAGAAATATTCTCCTTATAATGTGAATAGCGTTATAATCATTGGAAGAGGAATATAAAACATTTGAGGTAGGATAATCGTAAGCTTTTAGATTTATTTCTGTAAACTTTTTGGACTTTCCTACAATGTATCAATGTTTTTTTTTTTAGTTCATTTTCTCTGAGGCTTAGAGATATTATCTGACATCATTTTTGTTGTTTTTTCTACTTCGATTTAAATGAAAAGGCCTATAGGGGCCTCAAAACTGATATGCAAATAACTGAATGTTAATTTCGTTTTTCCCCCAAATGGAAATTTAGGAGACAAAATCCATATTAATTTATGCCAGTGTGATACTTTTACGAAATCTTAAAGCAATACGTACACTTTTTTGTAGAACGTATTATCCTCATATTAATATAACCTGTACAAAATAATTTCAAGTCCATCAGTTAATAGCATTTTTATTAAGTAAGCATTGCAATGACTGGTAAATATATACATCATGTCTATAGGCAAATTTATCTTTTTCAATGATGAAATACATCATGTGCCACTGGTAGAAACATCGATTTGGTCTGTTTGTCATAATTCTCAGTTTCTGTGACAATGCCATCTTTTGAAATGTCGAAGAAACTATTATGCACTGAAGCCCATTATATATCATATTATCAAAACTCTTGTTCTGTTGTATTCATTGTATTTTACAAATGAAGGCAATCTCAATAAAAAATAAACGTACTGTTTTGCCAGCATATACGATCATTAATTTGTCTTACATGACGGGAAGAAAAATAAACACGGAAATAACTAGTAGGCCTATATAGTTTGTGAACATGTCGAACAACAAATTTCTGACGTATTTTGACCATTAACTTAAAAAGGCCTTTCATAATATTCCTAAAACTGTGGTTTAATATCAGCATTTATGAATTGTTCATAGTTAAAACTTGTTTTTTTGTTTATTATCAGTTGAAGAAAAGCCCTATAAGATGATAGCGCGATCACTACGTCAAATATGCCTATAGTTGATCGTTGATTGTTGTTTAATAGGCGAGGCATACTTTTTTTTATACAAAGGGGGTACTCGTTTTTCCGAAGGTTCATTATTCCGAAGGTTAGTCATTCCGAAACACAAATCTCCCATAGCAGGGGCTTCATAATTCCGAAAATAAAATATAGGGTTCATAATTCAGAACATTTGATGCATTACTCCGAAGATTCGTTATTCCGAAGATTCGTAATTCCGAAAATGGAATAGGGTTCGTAATTCCGGGGGGGAAAAAAAGGATCATAATTCCGAAGGTTCGTAATTTCGAAAATGCAGTAGAGCCCTACATAACTTTTCGGAATTACGAACCTTCGGAAATATGAAGCCTTTTTCATTTTCGGAATTATTAACCCATGATATTTTCGGAATTACGAAACGTCGGAGTAAGGAACGTTCGGAAATAATCTGCGGAATTATGAACCTTCAGAAAAACGACATGTAACCCTTTTAATTTCCATTTACAATTCAATTTACTTATTTCATAAAATCACATGAGTATGGGTCGAGCACGCTGTAAAGCCAGAGGCTTGAGGTGGAATGGGTGAGCCACAATATGAATATTAATGATTTCTAGTGATAAAACAGAAACGATTTAATAGCATGAAATAGTCTTGTTATAGTCATAAAAAATACTACTCCACCAATCTTATGTTGTGTTCTGTTTTATCATGTTTACCTATGCTTGATAAAACTACTTTTCATCTTCATGCATTTTTCCCTATAAGGCATCATAATGATGATCATTTATGTTAATAACGATTATATTTATTTTACCATTCTTTTATTTGACTTTGGTCTCATTCAGTTTTCGAAGACTATTTATGTATAATTTATTTATATTTACAGGTCGTCACCAGCAAGCTTTGAATGTAGCTTATGACGATCAATTCGTGTACACATTTTAAATGATTTATACTTAAATCATTGAAATTGTAGGGTATGGGATGGGTTGGACCGGGCGAAAATTGTTATTTTGTTATTTTTTTGCCGGACATGAAACATGTTTTCCCACTGATGTATTAATATTCCGACAAAACATTACAAGGCATGAAATAGTCCGGGCTATCTGTCGATTAAGCATTTTTAAACCCAATAAACCCCTTGACTTTTTGACTTGTCTTTTCTTCGATAGCGAAATTCAATACATAACTTTAAAATGTAACTTGTTGATCTCGCTAATATTATCAACATAATTAATGTACACTAAACGTATGATTATTCGTCTTAAATGAGTAAAAATGATGACCCCCTCCCCCAGCAAATTTTATGCCAATTATTCTAGTAAAAACAACTTGTGCTATATTCTACAACCTGCATATTGAGGGATTCATGAGCAGGGGGCCATCAAATGTCGGCCTCCCTGGGGTGTCGAAGACAGTCTGGGGCATCCATGCCACTATGAAATATTGAAATGCTGTGGGCCATATCATTAGGTCTACTTTTTATGTGCCTGCAAGCAGATTGTATTGGTTCCATTCTAGATATGTCATTTGCTCTGAACCGTGTACATTATTATATTTTATGTTATTTTAATTTCTTTTAATTGAGATGATGGCCTTTGATTGACATCAGTCTAATTCCCTTTGCAAACTGCCAAAGTTATAAATGGTACTGTACAATTTTTACGGTTAGTTAGTTAGACCAAAATGTTAAACGCTATTCATGTATATAATACTGGACTGTATTTAACTCAGAACGATTTACTGAAATATAATTTGTTGACATTGAAATCCTAGATATAGAGCATTGTAAGTTGCTTGTTGCATATTGTGTATAATGAAATGAAACAACCACTTTGATTTTTTTTTTGTTGTTGTGAAATAAAGATGAGTGCTGAAATAATGCAAAGTTTATCAATTTATCAATAATTTCTGCCTTATGTCAATTTTTACTCAATTGATATCTACGTTCACCCCCCCCCCTCTCTCTCTCTGTTTATGTGGTCCTTATTCCAATGCTTCATTTTATCATTTCACTTTTCATAATATACTTTCATTATAAATTCACTCCTTTGCTTATTCAATTTCTAGTCAAACAGATAATAAAAACATTTAGAAACAAAGGAAGTAAGAAATACCACCGACAAGTGCCCGGGGATGGCCAAAAATAAACTACAGTTAGTTCCTGTTAAAAGTGTTCTCCTCATTATTTAGTCAGTGATTTATAAATAAACACACATAAATACAAAGCAATCTCAATTCTATATCTATGTTTAACAGCTCGTGAAAATAATGAAGTAATAAAATATTTTAAAAAACATAAGACAAGATAAATAGGCTAACAACATGTCTCTTTCTTCATCCTTCTTGCCTGATATTTGGCTCTTTATCCCCCTCCCTCTATCTATCTCTTCTCTCCCTTTTTCTGAACCCCACCCCCACTCTCTCTTCGAAGTTTGTCTCTCTCTCTCTCTCTCCCTGTCTCTCTTTCTCTCTCTCTCTTTCTCTCTAACTCACTCTCTCTCACTCTCTCTCTCTCTCTCTCTCTCTCTCATTCTCTCTTCCATATTTTCACAAGCTGTTCATGCAGATGTTAATTAAACGGGTGTATATCCTAGAGCCAAAACTAATGGTCTTGTTCGTATGGCGTCAGATACAGGGCTCCCTCTTGTGCTCCAAAATGGCCCGAGGGACAACACTGGAATATAATTAATCGGATGAGAGGCCATTTTTTGGTCACCTTGTCTACATCAGTTGGATGGGTCACGTGATCTGCTGCTAAAACAAAGTGTCTAGTTTAATCAGGTGACACCTCATATGACATCTTGCATGCAATTGAAGCACAGTTATTAAATCTTATTTCCTTAGTCTGTGGTAACTCCTTATTCCCAGGGGCGTCACTCCAGATCATTTTCTTACTGGCCGCGCGGAGAGAGGGAGAGAAGTTGGGGGAGGGGGGGGGGGGGGGCGTTGTCAGCATCGTGATTTGTTGTAAATTTTCCCAAAGCTAAGATGATACGAGAAAACTTAATATATTTTTCTTAATTTTCGAATGCATGTACTTTCTAATAATAGAAAGTTTTCAAGTTTCATTCTGAATGAGTACAATAAAATTCGTTTCAATTCTATGATGAGCGTAAGAAGGAGTTCTACATCCTGTACGTCTCCATAAGTTAGGACCTCCTAAGATTTTTATAATAGCCGAGAAGACTTTAAATCATTTCATCTAGGAATACTTTACATTATCAAAAAATACTAACTTCTTACAAAGTAAGACTATAAGTTTCCTATGATCTTTTGCTTTTTCTAAAAAAAAAAAAAAAAAAAATACCTAACCACTTCATTTTATTAGTGATTTTTTTTTTTTTAATGGGCTCAAACCAACACCAGCTGGGCCTGACAGCATCATTTATGATTACAGATGATCTAAAAACGTTTATTAACTTCAATTCATACGTTCACATTTTTTTCTTATCGAATGATTTTTCTCTTTCCTGATCATCCAGTAATCTATTGGCTCTGTAGGTTGTGCAACTTTTTTTTCCGAAAGTGAAATGAACGTTACTTATCTCTTTAAAAAAAAAAGTTAGCCGGAGTTGCAGAGTGAGTTTTTGGAGCCGGGGGTCTCAGGGCGAGTTAGTACCAAACTAAGGCTAGGGCATAGTGTCTATTCATGTAATAGGGCATGCGCATCACGAGCCTCGAAGCCCAATTGTCTACCGCAAACCGATGTAGTTCCTTGTTTTCAGAGGGAAATGTTCGGAATCGTTTGATCAACATAACACCTGATAGTAGTGGTTGCTGCATTCAAGGAAGGGAGATGTACTTTACAAGTCAGTTCTGTAACTATATCTGCAGTGCCCCAGGTAATACACAATAAGGTGTGGTGCACTCTCGAGGACCTCACACAAGGCAGAAGTCAAAGGCCATCATTTATGGTTATCCAGACTCTTTCTGAGCCGAATTGTCTTCTATTATGGTTTTGATGGCTATTCATCTTATTTTTACATCAAACTGAGATATTTTGACCGATATGCGAATTCCCTCTTTTTATCATTTATTTTTAGTTTCATCTTTTTCGAAGGATATTAAAAAGACACTAGACGGTATTGAAAAAAAAACACGTCTGAAACTGAGTATTTCCTAGCAATAGTATATTATACAAAAAAAAAAAAAAAAAGAGGAATTAAGAAATAAAATCCACAGCAACGGTGCCTTTGAAAAAAATTGAGAATAATTGTGAAAGCCATCAAGCAGAATTTAAAAAAAAAAACCTTTTTAGTGTGGGCCCTTCACTCTGTCAGAGCAGGGAGATAATCGCGGGTTCTCCATGGTCAAATTTTGTAGACTACTTTTTAAAATATGATTTCAACTTGTAATAATCGTCATGATCGTTGCTATTAGTATATATCAAGCTCATTGCGGCCATTTAACGTGGATAGTACTTGAACTGAATTATGAGAGAAACGAGCTCCTCATTCTCAATTAGTTTTCATGCTGAAGATGGATAAAAAAAATTAGAACGAAGAGCTAAATTCAGTGCCGAGGGAGGGGGCCCAATATTCTGAAAATTTTCTGACAAGCAAAAAACAAACAAACAACAAAACAAAACAAAACAAAAAAAGAAAGAAAGAAAGAAAGAAAACAGGAGAAGGTCATCAGCGGTTTTTTTTGGTTTTGTTTTTGTTTTTGTTTTTGTATCTTCTTTTTCCCCTTTATGATTTCTACTCAGCTCAGTTTCTGGCTTGACATAATATGATTAAGTACATGTAATTGTATTCTTCGACATTCAAGGTTTGATTGAAGTTCTCTCACTCCCCTTCTCTTTCTCTTACGTCACACCCTTATTCCTCTATTTTTCATAAACGACCTATTAATTCCCCTTCGATTTTCTCGTTGTTTTTTTGTTCTCCACCTTAACTGATATTCACCAGGGCTGGGTATCAACATAATTATGTTACAATGGATGCATTCAACAGCCAAATAATACGAATAATTATAGATAAAAGGCAAAAGTGGATTCAACGGAAGTTTATTAAAAATCAAAGCCGGGTATCATAACAAACCTCTTGTCTCCATTCACACTCAAATACCGTACAATGTTATCTTTCCAGCTTTAGTACATGTATAATGGACTTGATAACTTTATTGCTATGCTGTATCATTCATTGATTCGTTCCCATTGCTAAGTATATATTAACTCAGTCTTGTACATCTTTTCTATTTTCCAATAACATTCACCATACATGTACATTGCTCCCTTCATCTCTTTCTCTCGTCATCCCATTATAAATGTATTCCTCTTCAAGTTTTCTTCCAGTTCATAAACCATTCCCTTCGATTTCCTCACATTGTTCAAGCTTTTCGTTCCCCACTTCCTGTGACATTCTCCTTCTCCTCTGCCTCTGTCCTTCCTTTTCTATCAATATGAACATTCATCTACTTTCATTTATCTTGCAATAACTATGATAACCTCCTTGAGGCTAGCTAGAATAGAAACCCAGCCCGGCCTGCAGCCCTGCCTGCCTAGCTAGCTACCTATCAGGTATCATTCTGATGTCTTGTCATGGGTGCTTGGCTGGATCACATCACGGCTTGCTACGGCTAATCATTGGTTTTGTCATACAATCAAAACCAGCCTAGGGCGCTATTGTTTAGAGGGATATTATGATCATTGAAAACGGTAAGTTCAGAGATGAAAGAAAGGGAGAAACAAAGAGGGACAGACAGAGAGAGCGAATGAGAGGAGAAAGAGAGAGAGGGAGAGAGAGGAGAAAGAGAGAGGAGAAAGAGAGAGAGATAGAGAGAGAGAGAGGAGAAAGAGAGAGAGAGAGAGAGTCAGAGAGAGAGAGAGAGAGAGAGAGAGAGATCTAGAAATTAAAGGCATGTTTCAACTTTATTTTGATTATACATGTACATCCATGCATGTAATTTTACCATGGATGGTGATGATGGTGATGATGATTATGATAATTGTGATGATTATGATGGTGAGGATTATGATTATGATGATGATGGAGATGATGGTAATTATGATAGTGATGATTATAATGGTGGTAATAATGATGGTGATGATGAATGACTTTAGATAGTGATCCGACATGTACTCCAGCAACAAGTGTTGGAGGATATATTCTATCAAAGACATAGGGCTAGGGTTGGTGTGCTTTGGTTTGAGGCGAGGTTCAGGGTTAAGGTGTAGGTTTAGGTGTAGGTTTAGGTGTAGGTTTAGGTGTAGGTTTAGGTGTAGGATTAGGTGTGGGTTTAGGTGTAGGTTTAGGTGTAGGATTAGGTGTGGGTTTAGGTGTAGGATTAGGTGTGGGTTTAGGCGTAGGTTTAGGTGTAGGTTTAGATGTAGGCTTAGGTGTAGGTTTAGGTTTAGGTTTAGGTGTAGGTTTAGGTGTAGGTTTCGGTGTAGGATTAGGTGTGGGTTTAGGTGTAGGTTTAGATGTAGGCTTAGGTGTAGGTTTAGGTGTAGGTTTAGGTGTAGGTTTAGGTGTAGGTTTAGGTGTGGGTTTAAGTGAAGGTTTATGTGTAGGTTTAGATGTAGGTTTAGGTGTAGGTTTAGATGTAGGTTTAGGGGTGGGTTTAGATGTAGGTTTAGGTGTGGGTTTAAGTGAAGGTTTATGTGTAGGTTTAGGGTTAGGTTAAGGTGTAGGTTTAGATGTAGGTTTAGGTGTAGGTTTAGGTGTAGGTTTAGGCATAGGTTTAGGTGTAGGTTTAGATGTAGGTTTAGGTTTAGGTTTAGGTTTAGGTGTAGGTTTAGTTGTAGGTTTAGGTGTAGGTTTAGGTGTAGGTTTAGGTGTAGATTTAGATGTAGATTTAGATGTAGGTTTAGGTGTAGGTTTAGGTGTATGTTTAGGTGTAGGTTTAGGTGTAGGTTTAGGTGTAGGTTTAGGTGTAGGTTTAGGCGTAGGTTTAGGTGTAGGTTTAGGTGTAGGTTTAGGTGTATGTTTGGGTGTAGTTTTGGGTTCAGGGTTGGGTCCTACTCTTCAGCTAGTAGGTCTACATGAAGTTGATCATGGAGCGGCTGTTACATACAGGCCTACAAGTTCATGATTGATAACTAATCAATGATTTAGTTTCAAATTAACTGTACCCTGCTTTGATAATTCAAATATTTTTGGACATTCAAATATTTTAGAAAAAAATAGTATACAGTTCCTGAATATTTAATACAAAATATCATTATTTTATTAGTTTTTAATGTTAGGATACAATTCTTTTGTTATACAATAAATACCTTCACAATTTGTTTAAAAATAAAATCCACAACCCAGCAACAAATACAATGTACAAACCTAATACACATATACATGTACACTGTACATACAGTTAACAGTATTTTAAACACTATAGCCAGATACATACCTTTCAAATAAACCTAGAAACATGTAATAATACTTTGTTGATGCATTCAAACTAGCTCCAAACACACACATGTATTATCAATATAAACATACAATATATTTTCACACAATAATATTTTGCAAATGAAACTTGAATTAAAACATAAGAATTTGGGATACTGTACAGGGAAACTCAGTATAAAGAGATCTGATATATAACAATATTCCTGATATAACAAGGTAATATTCCGGTCCCAGCTCTTTATATTCTATTGTTTTTTAGGGGTAACCTCGCTAGTCATAAGGACCGCTATTCATAAGGACCACTTATTCATAAGTACTGCTATCCATAACGTGTGACCAAATGAATAGCGGTTTTGTATGAATAGCCATCCTTATGAATAGCGAGCAAACCACAGACAACTTACCTCGCTATTCATAAGGACCTCCATTCATAAGGGCCACTCTTCATAACTATTCATAAGGACCACTATTCACAACGCGTGTTAAATGAATAGCAGTTTTCTATGAAAAGCGGTCCTTATGAATAGCGAGCAGACCCCGTTTTTTAAATCCTGATATAACGGGATTCCTGCTATAAGGTAATTTGGATGGTCCCAAGGAGCTCGTTATACAGAGTCTCCACTGTATTCCATTCCCTTATGGTGAATACATGTATGTACCCTGTTTTCCAAAGAAGCCTGGAAATGTCCAACTTGTTCAAGTAAGTTGTAACAGTGGAGATGGCTCTATGTCAATCGGGAACTTCACATTTTCTGGTAACATGCAAACATCACATTTTTCATTTGAATAGTATGCAAAAAGAGTTTTACATCAATAATTGTCATTTCTAATAATTGTCAGTACATGTACTAGAATCTTACCATCATCCAAACATTTCATTACTGTTGTATATATCAATATAGACATGTTTGCTCTACTAGCTGTGTATCTTGTTTCTAACCATCTCTCAAACCCAAAGCATAATGTGAACTATCTTCTTTTTACCCTATTTTTTGCTTTGTCATCTAGATGTTATAATCTGTTTTCCATCTGCAGATAAAACATATAACATAACAATAAACTGGCAATATAATGGCATTTATGATCACTTGATAAAAAGACAGAGTATCTATGCAACCCATATTACTATATAAAATGTATAAAAGATGGCAGGAGAGTGATGCACATATTCTGATACGTGTCAACAGAAGTTAATTTATACAGCATCTTCAGGAAGATGTATAGCAGCTCTTCATGTCTTCATACTGACAAAGCTTTAAAGTGAATTGGTAACTTTGTAGAGGCTTGACAAAATCTCAGTGAGCTGCTGGCCCTACATGATATCAGTGTATGTAACATGGCGTAAAAATGAAGCCCAGGGGAAAAAAAATGCACTCATAGACTGCAGTGTTAGCCAAAGAGAACCCCTATACGGTTTCGTAAATGGCAGTATTCAGTCATAGATATCTTAATAATAACATTGTATATTTGAAAACCTTTCTATGCCTGGCTATTTATTTATCCTTCTGAACATCATTATACAAGACAGAATGATATCAAAATTCAAGAATTTATTAAATCAAGCCTCCACAAAGTTACCGAATCCCTTTAACAGGATTATTTATTCTTTATGAATAAATATTGACTTCAGACTTGCTACAGATAACCATCATAAGCTTGTGATTTCTGAAAGGAATGAACTCCGAAAGGAATGAACTCTGTCATAAAGAAAGCCACATATTATCACTGATTTTGCAACCAGCATCCAAATTCTAGCAGGGATTAAACCAAAAATGCTGAGTTTCTTTTTTTCATATCCAATACATATGAAAGAAAATATTCCACTCTCATCACCTGTTTAATTCTATGACTGAATGAAAGTCAGGTATTGAAATTAGCATTTTAAACGGACAAAGTCTTTAAAAACGATTATGTCAGAAACATGTTTTCGCGCTGAGAGGCTTCCTATACGTTCATAATCAGCGACTATAATTATGTCTATCAATGAAACTACAGGATCAGGATACCAATACTGGAATACTGGTCCAAAAACACACAAAGGACATCTTTGGAGTTCATATCCACTTGAACCATTGGATACTATTTTGGTATGACCAAGGAGTTAGTTCTGTGATAACTCTTTGGTATGACATGTATGACATATACCCTTGCTCCCTCTAATATTGGTGTTTAGAATTCAACAGGTCAAACAATTTTTCTTACTTTGCAACTTCACAGATCTCACCAAGAGAGGGCAGTAGAATGAAAGTGTGATCAGAGCCATTCATACACAGAGTTTGCCCAACTTGCTTTCAGTTGTGCACAACATGGCATAGTTACATTCCTTTATTACATGCTTGCCTAAAAAGAAAAAGCACCATATTGTTACCTACTGGAGCTGAGTTGGCCAAACTCTGTGTATGAAAGGCTATGAGTGTGATCATTATAATGAGAGGGGTAAATAAAATCTACATCACTCAACCTAGATGTTGAGAGAATGTAAAGCTTTGTTCATATGTGATGCGATTAAACTGCTTCAAGAAACATACAAGGGAAATGCCCAGGGCAGTCTCGCCTGCATCATGCAATTTTCACTTGGTGAAAAATCAAAGATTTTGGGGCACTTTGGGGCACTTAGGGGTGCAGCCCCTGAGCCCCCCCCCCCCCCCCCCCCATCGCCGTCACCACCGTCTTCGGAAAAGCGGCGCCTATGTCTCGCTTTTTGCTTACGCAGGCGAGACAAAAATGAAATTAAAAAAAAACAACCCCCCCCCACCCATTAATCAAAAAGAAATTACAATAATAATGATACCAGGAATAAAAATTCATGTGAATTACTCCATAATAAATAAATATGTAACATGAAACTGTGGTATGACACTGGATACAAATAATACAAAATACAGAAACTGTAAGAAAGTTGTAGTTTGGAATATGAAATATACAAAGAAGATATTGTGTATCAGAATTTTTTTTATTAAAAAAGTAGATAAAGTAATGAGTTGATATGGTCTCTATGATGCAAATACAATGCTCATTCATACATGATGCTATAGATCACCTTGCTGAAGAAAAAAATTAAAAAATAAACTTAAAATAATGAAATAATATTCAGAAATGTATATTACATAAAAAAAGAACACAAGTTATGCCTTGACACTTGTTTTGTTTGTGTCCAGCTATGTATCATATTCATCCTCACTTGCCATTCATCCACATGTACATGTATAACTAAAGCAATGTTATTTTACCACAGTAGGATTTTTAAAACAGTTTTATACAGCATTGTATGTGAGCAAGCCTTACACACAGAGTCACAAGCAGAAATCACAGATATGAGAAAGCTATTCTATGAAGCATGAATTCAAATGAACCCCCTGAAAACTAATCATTCATTAGTCAATTTTGGAATTTTGAAGTATTATCTTTTGGTAAAAATGTTACCAAATTACCCACAATAATTGAGCAACTCTTCAAGTCAATTTATGCAGCAATAGGGAATGCAAGTCATTAAACGAAAATAAACATTAAACTCTTTAATTCAGTAACACATACCAATGCATTATGACTATTTTCCCATACGAGTGGAATTCTTTTGCATCGATGAGGGAATGATGTACATGTAACAAGAGGAAAGACAAATATTACTGTTGTCAAATTGTAGAAGAAATTCAGAGTCTGTCAATCTTTCAGAGATCTTATACAGACATAGCTCGAACATTTTACAGGAAAATCATCTTAAAGTTTAACAATGACCTACAAATATAATTTGTGTACAGCAAGAATCCGTGAATAGTACTACTATTCCCGGATCGTGACGTCAGATGTTACCCTCCATGGCAATTTGCTCATTTGCATGAGGCTAGTTGGAATTGTATTTTGTCCCATAACGCGCACTGGACCAATCAATTGCGCAGATTCTCTTCATGACGGATGTGATAATTATTATTCGCCTCTAACTTTTTAAATATGCCATAGGACAGCAATACTTGACTGCAACTGTGAATGTGTTGCCATCAAAATTTGAAAAAGTTTTAGGGAAATACCAAAACTAAAAACAGGCATAACAAAACCTTGATGCAACACCTCAATGGGCAGTAATAACAATGACATAGTGAAACTTACTTAGGTGCCTACCTCTATAGAAAGACCACTGTTTATTTCCCTTCAACAGAGAATCCTAGTCCATGGTGAAACCTGGGACCCGTTTCATAAAACTTGTAATCAGTGACAACTGACCCATTTCTATAACAAATTTGCTCTCAGCCAATCAGATTCAAGAATTTCAGTAGCTTATAAGATAGCTTAGCGAAACGCAGTGGCCATAAAGACGCTGGAAAGAAGCATAGATGAAAATTGCCAGTTTTGTATGTGCTTTTAAAATTAGAATCAGACATATCTGAATACAAATTTTCATATTATTTTGCTTAAAAGGGTTCAAAGATTTAAATACGAATTCTATATTCTAATAGTTTGGTTATGCCTCTAAAGAAAAAAAAAATTGATTTTGAATCATTTTGTCATACCCATCTTTCCCGCGTTTTTACGCGCCACAATGCTTCGCTAAGCTACCTAACAATTATTGTAACTTGTTATCAATAACAAGTTTTATGAAAGGGGGCCCAAGACTCTAGCAACCTACCATTAAGACCACCTATCTATTAAGACTTCTTTTGTTCCCCTTAAGAGGCTCTTTATACAGGCAGACCTTTAATAGATAATAATGAAGACGATAAAGATAATAATGGAGACAGCACACAATCGGTGTCATATAACTGGCGTCCCCACAGCAAATAGAATGAATACGATCCAACTAAAGAGACACACACAAGCAGACATATTGAAGACAGCAGACCAGCTCCCTGTAGAATGCAGTATACAGCCAGCTATGTAAGTACCAACGAAGCCCTGAACGGCGCCCATGGCATTCACTATACCTGTAGGGAGTGGCAGGAAAACAAAGGGGGAGAAAGATGCATGTTTATTACACGAAATATGAACAAAATAAATACTTATGATAATAACAACAATATTGATAATAATCATAACACAGATAATAACTAAAAATATACATGTATGCTGGTATTGATAGTCAGCATTTAGGCATGTACACAAATACATGAAATACAAAAATATTATTTACAGTATCTACAAATTAAACTCCTTCAAAGAAATCAAGATTTTGAAAATTGTTATAAATTGTCTGTGCTCTCGCACAAGACTATGAGACTATGAAATTGATTTGGCATGCAGCTACAAAGAGACAGAATTACATATTTCATCTTGAGATACAAGTATTTCTTGGTTGTTATCCTAACCAATGAATGATGCAGTCAAACCTGTATTAGAGGCCATCTCTCCTTATAAGTCACTGGTCTAAAGAGGTCACCAATACTGTCTCCCATGGAACAAATGTGTGCTGTAGAACCTGGTAAGACATTCCACCTGTCTATAATGGCAACTTTTCCTGTTTCCTTTAATAAGTTGCTGGCCTTTAAGGCGGTTGTATATGAATTAGGCCACAAATAAAAGTGTTGTATTGGCATAAAAGGCCATTGGAATATAGGGTAGGTAGGTCTTTAAATTTTTTTTTTTACTTTCTGTCTAGATCCAGTTGATTTCAGAACTCGTCGAAGAAAGAAAAAAATGAAATATTTAACTACTCACCAGCTCCAACGAATGTTTCTCTTACGTTCGGTGTTGTTTGTTAAATACTGGGTAGTGTTCATAATTTAACTAGTTTAAATCTGTGATCGTCTTTTTCCGTATTTGCAATCATCACAATATCTACGATCGTCTCTTTCCCCCAACGCGATCATTACAATATCTGCGTTCAATCACAATCATCAAGATTTTCAGCAATCAATTGCAATTTTCAGCATCTAGAGTCAGGCTAAATTTTAGGGTTGGTCGAGTTACGCCAATACAACATTTCAAAAACTTTTTTTTTTTTGGCCTTATGTAAGACCTTTAGTCTTGTGTGTACTCACCAAACACAGACCCTGCATGTTTAGGTGCTATGTCCTGTGCATTGGGTGGTATACTGCTATTGGTAAGTGAAGATGACATTACAGCGATGACTATAAGTACTAAAGATGCATGGTAACTATCTGTTAGTCCCACGCATATCAATGATAACGCCATTATCCACATGGATAACGTCTGAAAAGAAACAAGTCACATAGATCCAAACAGATGCACATCAATTGAGAAACTTTAAAAAAACCATTAACATTTAAAACTTTACCTGTTCAGGACACCACACATCTTATGAACCGACTATGAATGAATTAAAAAAAATTGCAATAAGATTAGATTTCAAAATTTGCAGCAGTAAAATTTTCCTCATTTAAGAAGCAGAATTTTCTTAAAATATTATCAGTTGTAGAAACTGCAGAATGTTTAAAGCATTTCAGTTGGAGATAAAGCTTAATTGGGCAACAAGTTAGTTTGCAGTTGTGCAAATAAGTCCATGTATACCTGCTGTTAATCCTGTCACATCACCCCCCCCCCCCCCCAATGTTGCTTGACCTAATTCCATTCATTTGGGAAAAGGTAGACAATTTTCTGCCAGGATGCCTAGACAGCGGTCTCCAGAAGCTTGCAGAATACAAAACCTTACCAATACACAGGTTAATTTTACTGATGGTGTATAAAAAAAAACTCTTCTACAATATTCAATAAGGGCCCTGTTCAATAAAATAATAACAAGGGACAAAATTTTATAACAAAATAGCTTTCAGTCAATAAAATGCAATCATTTTAGAAGCTTATAATTATCAATTAATGTAATTTGTTCATAATGATAAGTTTTAAGAAGCAAGGTCTCACTCTCTTCATCAACAAGATACATATCACCCTGTCATCAATTTAGAACAATGAAGTCAAAACAATCACACATTCTATTTATTTCTGATTTTATTTGTTAAGATTTTATAAATCCATTACAAGATGTTGTGCACCTGTTTCAACCTGTTATGTGACTTGCATAATTTAAGGAAAATAAGTATGGATTGAATGGCGTTATACAGAACATGCATGTTATGAAGAATTTAAAAAAATTAGGCCTATTATTCATCAGAACTTCGGAAATTTATAAGCAGTTCTTAATCTCTTGATTATGTGGCTTATTTCATTTCCTACATAAGGCATGTTGGGAATGGCATTATGTATCATGTGTTAGTAGAATGTCACAGCCATCGCCCTCAGAAAGTCTATCAAAGGTTGTTAACGCAACAGAAGTCTTGTCAGTTGTAAACCAGTTGGTTGTACAGTCATTTAATATACAGATCCAGCATGTTTAAAGCCTATGTCTAATAGGGATTCAGTAGTATACTGCTATTAATTGTACTTACTAAATACTGTTTCAGCATACAAAGGTACTATGTCTTGGGCATGCGGTAGTATAATGCTATTAGTTGTACTTACCAAATGCTGTTTCAGCATACAAAGGTACTATGTCTTGGGCATGCGGTAGTATAATGCTATTAGTTGTACTTACTGTTTCTGCAAACTATGATACTATGTCTTGGGCATGCGGTAGTAATATACTATTACTAGTACTTACCAAATACTGATCCAGCATACTATGATACTATGTCTTGGGCATTCAGTAGTAGTATACTAGTACTTACCAAATACTGTTTCAGCATATAAAGATATCTTATCTTGGGCATGCGGTAGTATAAAGCTACTAATTGTACTTACCAAATACTGATCCAGCATATTTAGGAGCTATGTCTTGGGCATTCGGTGGTATACTGCTATTAGTTAGTGATTGTGACATTACAGCGATGATCATTAACACCAGGGATGCATGGTAACTATCTGTTAGTCCCACGCTTATCAATGAAAACGCCATTCCAAACATACCTAATGTCTGAAATGAAACAATTCACATAATCTATTAAAAACAGATGCACATGTAATGGACCATAGATAAAAATGTATTCTTTACTTTATTTTCCCCTCATAAATTTCACCTTTTCTTTTACCACAATCAACCCATTATCAAAGGAAAGCAACTTTCTGTATTACGCCAAGGGAATGAGAGAATTCATTAGTTAACAGGTCTTTCTTTATTAACTCCTACTGCACAAAAAACATTTCCTGCATTTCAGCTGTCATATTTTATAATATGCTGCTGCTATGAATTTCCTTTTTCTGTTTCTTAGAATATAAAGCCGTACTTGTAATTCTTTTGAGATAATCAAGTCTATGAAAATGGGATATAATGTTACAGAGTTAAATACTAAATGTAACCCAATGTCAGCCTAAAAGTTGACCAATTACACTTTGTCTGCAAAACATATCATAGCAACTTCATCTCAATATCATTCCACTGTCTAACACATGATAGTAAATAAATGAAGCATATTAAAGTGAATTGGTAACTTTGTAGAGGCTTGATAAAATCTGAGCTGCCTTGCCTTACATGTATGCTATGAGTGTATGTAATATAGTGTAAAAATGAAGCCCAGGAAAAAAAAACAAGCACTTCAAAATCGTCATGTGCTTCACAAAAGTAAACATATGCAAGTGACCGGAAATGCCAGACTCATTTTTTCCCCATAGACTCAGTGTTAGACTAAAGCGTATGACCACACGCTTTCGTAAATGGAGTATCCAGTCATAGATATCTTAATAATGGCATTATATATTTGAAAACCTTTCTATGCCTGCCGATTTATTTATCATTCTGAACATCATTATACAAGACAGATATCAAAATTCAACAATTATTAAATCAAGCCTCCACAAAGTTACCAAATCCCTTTAATATAGCTGGAGATATACATTTACAACAATTAGCCCAATATAAAAAAATGAATAAAAGGCTTTACACCATTCTTAACCCTTATAATCAAGTTTATAAACATGTATCATAATCATATTTGGAACTCAACTTTTCTGTGTCTGCTTTTATTGTTCAATTTGATACAAACTTTGTTCTGTATCTGATTTCACAGTTCATGAACCCTTTTTATATTTTAAGAAAAAAGACAAGCTTTTCTACATCCTTCCAAGAATATAAAACTTTAGATCATTAAAACTGGCTACTGTACTGAAAGGGTAAAATTCAACTGGAATCATATATAATAAAAATTAATTGAGCTTACATGCATGATTTTTCTTGAGATTCCTACAGGCACTTTATGAGCAATGAGAGAGTCACCAAGACATCCACCTGCTACAGACGCAGGTATAGCTGCTAACCATGGAAGAACATTATATACCCAGCCCTGTAGGAGAACAATATACATGTATCATTTTATGATTGATCAGAAGCAGTGATCCAACATACAATATAATGCTCAGGCAACATTTGCATCCAGGCTGTATTTTACTAAATATAACATTAGCGTTAGCATTGGGATTGGGTCTTAGGTTAGGGTTAAAGGGATTCGGTAACTTTGCGGAGGCTTGATTTAATAAATTGTTGAATTTTGATATCTGTCTTGTATAAAGATGTTCAGAAGGATAAATAAATAGCCAGGCATAGAAAGGTTTTCAAATATATAATGCTATTATTAAGAAATCTATGACTGAATACTCCCATTTACGAAAGCGTATGGCCATACGCTTTAGTCTAACACTGAGTCTATGGGGGAAAATGAGTCTGGCATTTCCGGTCACTTGAATATGTTTACTTTTGTGAAGCACATGATGATTTTGAAGTGCTTTTTTTTTTTCCTGGGCTTCATTTTTATACCATATTACATACACTGATAGCATGTAAGGCCAGGCTGCTCAGATTCTATCAAGCCTCTACGAAATCACCAAATCACTTTAAGGTTGTGATTGGTTTTAGTTTAGCACTAGGGTTGGGATTAGCCGGGCTTCATTCAAAGGAGAATGAAACCCTGGGCAAAAATCAATTTTAATAAAATGGGAGGGCCATAGAGAGAAGCAATTTAAAAAAAGTTCCAACAAAATCGGTTACGAAATGAGAAAGTTATGAAAGTTTGAAAAGTCTCAATTTACTTTCTATGGCGATCCTCAAATTGGCATATGTTGCTTCAAAGTGACAGGTTAAGTAGTACTTGGTACAACTCTCCATATGCTTTGTACACAAAGTTTCATATTTTCCCCATTATCTCTCAAGGTGTAGCTTGTCTCCTTCTTTGCTCAAGATATATCATGGGAAAATGTATTTTGACACAACATATGTTGAGTTCACAAAAAGACAAGCAGCATCTTTAGAGATAATGGAGAAAATATGAAATTTTGTGTACAAAACATATTGAGAGTTGTACTACTAAACCTGCCATTTTGAAGCAACATTGCCAATTTGAGGATCGCCATAGAAAGTAAATTGAGACTTTTCAAACTTTCATAACTTTTTCCATTTCGTAACCGATTCTGATGGAACTTTTTAAAAATTGTTTCTCTCTATCCTCTCTTTTCATTAAAATGGATATTTCCCCAGGGTTTCATTTTCCTTTAAAGCTACATGTAGGGTTGAGTGCAGGTTGTAGCCAGGCTGGGTTATAGGTTTGGATTAGGGTTGGGATTAGGGTTGGAATTGACTTTTATGTCAGGGTTAAGGTTGGAATTTGATTTAAGGTTAGGTTTACGGTTGGGAGTTGATTTGCTGTTAGGTTTAGGCTTGGAATTTGATTTGATGTTAGCTTTAGGCTTGGAATTTTATATGATGTCAGGTTTAGGGTTGGGATTTGATTTGATGTCAGGTTTAGGCTTGGGATTTGATTTGATGTCAGGTCTAGGCTTGGGATTTGATTTGATGTTAGGTTTAGGCTTGGGATTTGATTTGATGTCAGGTTTAGGCTTGGGATTTGATTTGCTGTTAGGTTTAGGCTTGGATTTGATTTGCTGTTAGGTTTAGGCTTGGAATTTGATTTGATGTTAGGTTTAGGCTTGGGATGCGATTTGATGTCAGGTTTAGGCTTGGGATTTGATTTGATGTTAGGTTTAGGCTTGGGATTTGATTTAATGTTAGGTTTAGGCTTGGGATGGGGTTTAAAGTTGGGTATAAGGTTGGGTTTAGAGATAGTGCAGGGGTGAATGTTTTAATGTAGGAAATTGATCTCAGATCATGTGTCATACAATCATCCCAATCAGCTTTACATCCATCTATGAAGCTATCACAGCGTACTATGAAGTAATTCATGAAGCTGGAAAACAATGTATCTACAAATACATGAACTAAGAATTCTCCTGAATTAATAAGCTAATCATGGAAGAACATTCAACAATCACAGCAATTGGTTAACAAAGCATGCAAGGATTATCCTAAATTACATCACAGTCACAAGACAGATTCAATGATTTCCATTTCTTGATGAAGAGTGATCATGGCTTCTAAAAATTTGTAACTTTTTTTTTTCAGCCTTCTGCATGTTTTTTTTCTGCCAGCTTCTTGATTGTATGACTGTCAGACCTTTATCAATGTCCTAAAGCTAGAGTGGCAGCTACAACATAACCCATTTACTACAGGAACTAAGAGGTTCCTGTACTCAAGTTTAGGGCAATGCGAGAATTCAGTAGTCAACTAATTACCTTGCCCTTGGGGAAGACCTCCTTGAAATATGTTGGCATCCAAGAGAGAAGGAGCCACATCACAAAATTAAGAGCATTGTGACCAACTAGAATACCCCTGCATGCATGAAGAGGGAGAGTACAGGTGCACAAGAGGGGTGATGGAGGGGTGATGGAGAGGTGATGGAGGAGTGGTAGAGGGGTGGTAGAGGGGTGATGGAGGGGTGGTGGAGGGGTGATGGAGGGGTGGTGGAGGGGTGATGGAGAGGTGGTGGAGGGGTGGTGGAGGGATGATGGAGGGGTGATGGAGAGGTGGTAGAGGGGTGCAGCAATTAATGCAAGAGCAGACAGGTCAACGCAATGAATGCATTAGGTATAGAAAAAAAAAATATGAGACAGAGGGGGTATAGAAGAGAGAGGGAAGGGAGAAAAGGAAAGAGAAGAAAAGAGAAGAGAGATAGAGAGAGATAGAGTGTAGAGGGGGAGGAAAAGGAGGGAAGATTGAGAGGGAGAGAGAGAGAGAGAGAGAGGAAAAGAGAAGAGAGATATGACAGATATGGAGATAAGAGGAAGAAGGTCAGAATGAACATAGAATGTTGGGAGAACAGCATGACAGAAGTATTGAAAAATATTTCCATGTACATAGACGAGTTGAATGTATAATAAAAGAAACAGAAAGGAGATGGTAAATTAGTGTTGACATAGAAAACACAAATTGTTTGGGTGTGGGGAGGTGTATGGAAATGGCAAGAAATTAAATTTTGAATGATAGACAGAAATGTGCAAGATGAGAAGAGAGTGATAGAAGGATAGGTAGGAAGAATATGAGGAAAAAAAGAAGCAAAAAGAAAACACGCTCACTTCATTTGACATAAAACCACTTCAAGCCTCTCATTACTACAGCCATAATCACTATACCTATCAATATGAGTGTAGTAACAAGAGATACAGGCTGCCTGGAGATCTGGTAATGAACTCTACGTAGGTTGAAACATTGAGTTTTGTGTCAAATTATTACCAAATTAATCCATTGGCAACAGAATTTTTCCATTCCAATAGATTTAATACAGAGTCCGCCTGGTTCCTACAAGCAATGGGTTAACAGAGGTGTTCATGGAAAGGGATGAGGACATACTGTGTTGACAAATTACGATGAAAAACATGATACGACACACTTTTGTGACCCAACTTTTGAAAAGACATACAAGTTCAATTCTTTGGATTCTGTGTACGTTTTCATCATTACCAGACCTGTAGACTACCTGTACTAATGAAATAAAATAAAAATACTCACCTTAGACTCTGGATAAACCTCTTTAAAGAATGTTGGCATCCAATTTATAATAATAAAGTATGAAAATATGACGCTCAAGTGACTAATGGCCATTGCCCTGAGAAGGGAAGAGAGAGAAAGAATAAAAGCAAAGGAAAACCATTGGTTCCTTGTACTTTAATACCCTTTCTTTCAATCCCATCAATGTTTATTTCAATGTCAATTTAAATTTCAATTCAGAGTCAACGGCCCGAATTCACGAAAGAGGTTTCTCTAACTCATGGTTTAAAGTACCTCCATAAGCGTGGCCCTTATGTCCAATGGGAGGAGAGTAATGCGCTTAAATACGCTTACATGTATTTACACTTCTTCTAGTCCACAGCAGAGTTTTAAACCATGGTTTAGACCATGGTTTAAGATAAACTTCTTTCGTGAATTCAGAGTCAATGTGATTCTACAGAATTAAAATCAACAAGGTTTTTAGGTTCTGAGCTATTTGCAGCACATTTTCCAATTTACTAAAAGTTGCTTAAAGACAAGGTTGAGTTCTTGTTAACTTGAAAAATAATTTATGAGTATTCAAATGCTTTTTCATTTCCATATGAAAGAATATCATAGCATCAAAGTCCTAAGAAAGGGAATGCTTTTGAAGTAACTGAGTCAAGCGTCTGTGATTTTTGTGATTAAGATAATTTGTAGATATTTTTAAATTAAAAAACCTCATACATAGTACTCAATTTTTCCTTTAAAATCATACTCAACAATTCCCAATACTTTGTAAACAGTTTCTTTTAGAATAAAATAGCATAACCAGTTATGAACTTCTTCTTTAAGTGACAAGATCCATAATTCAAAGATATAGCATCACGTGCAAACTGAAAGATAATCTGAACTCACCAAAAAGGTTTTTTAGTAACAAGCTTCATGATAGGCAGGCTTTTCTTTTCTTCATCATCCTTCCTTGTTCCTGCTCTACCATTCTGAAATGAAAAGAATGTTTTCCTCCTCTGCTTCCTGGAGAAAGATTGGATGATGGTTGCTATGACGATAGAGATGGTTCCAAAGAAGTAGAAGACGTAATGCCAGTTGGAATGTTCTATGATAATAGACCCTATTGCACCAGTAAGGAGTGTACTGGATGGAAGATATAATGTTCAAGATGAGACAGAAAATAAAGCCACTAGTTTTACAAACAACTGCCACAAAAATAAATATTGAACATTCAGATTTTGAATTTTCTTCTCTTTCCTTCATTGCTAAACTTGGTTTGAATAAAAATTCTCACTGGAACACCCTTTACAATGTACGTGTACATCTTATGCAACCAGTCTTTGTTCCAGTAAGAAATGAAGATATAGTAATTTTTAGTCAAAAATATATATTTTTAGAACATCTTGAGCAGGATATCACCCACAACACAGAAAGAGTTTAAAATTGATCAATCACAGAAAAGATGCTATTCATAACTTATTATAAACCATCTTCATTAAAAAATAATGGAATTTGTACAGGTTTTATGTGCCCAAAATTAGAAATGACTGCATGGTATGAACACAACTATTGTCTCTAAAGTGTCTTTGAAATGCATGATATTTCAACAGAATCTTAGGAGCGATGCCCCCCCCCCCCCCCCCCCCCCCCCCCCCCCTCAAACTACTACAACACCTCCACACAAACAGAGACTTACCCAAGTGAGCTAGCAGCAAACACACATGACATGACATAAGCTCTCTTATCAGCTGTAACTTTCTGACTCAACAGACTAGTCAGGGATGGGTAATGAACACCTGCAGCACAAAAACAAAACAAGTATAAATAATTCACCTCTATCAAACTTCTTATTAGGAAAAAGTTGAATGGCTTATTCGCCTAGGCTAAAAGTGATGTAATTTGGTAACTGCTCTTATGGGAGCCTTTGAAAGGCAAACCCATCAGCTAGAGAAAGACTCTAGTGTAAAAGCGCAGGAGTTCTCAAAATCATAGAAAATAGAACCAAGTGGAAAAATTGTCAAGTTAGGGGCAAGTACGCTCAACTTTAGTAACTTTAAAGTAGTTCTGCAAGCAGTTCTGTTAAAGAACTACAATATATTTCTTTCTCTAATTCAATAATTGCAATTCTTTTAAAAAAATGCACTATCATGATATGACTGCAATCAAAACTTACAAAAAAGTGAGATTTGGGGTTCATAAACAAGAAAACAAGTGAGATTCTGATTATAATTCCAAACTGACATTCATAATGGTGACAAACCTTGTGTTAATCCCATCAGGAATCTAAGGACAGTCATTGACATGATGGTACCGCCCTTTGTTGTGAAGATATAAGGAACCAATGGTGTGACTATGGTCACTACACCCCAGATAAATGCAGCTCGGATGATTACATAATCCCCTCCAATCTTGTCACTCATCATACCCCCTGGAATCTGAGCAATGGGATAGCCCCAGAAGAAGGAACCTAGAACGAGACCCTGCAAAGTTGATGTGAGAAGGACATTCCATGGTGAAAAGGGGAAACTTGTAATATTCAACATTCTACAAAAAATGGACAAAGCAAAAGATGGGAAAGATATCACAGGAGAAGGAAAAAAAGGAAAAAAAAGGAAAGAAAAAAAAAAAATGTTCATGTACAGCATCAGAGAAAGGAAACTCTTATCAAAATATTATCTCATGAGAAAATATAAGAAAATTCTCCACCAAATGGCATTGATCAAATGATAATTTAATATAGTAAGTCAATATTTGACTTCATTAGAGTAAACAGATGAAGCATGTTACTTTAACAGAAAATATTTGTTTTCCAGAGGTTGGAGTTTGTCATATTTTTCAAGCTTTGTCACCACCCCCACACTTTACATGTAAATATGATAAACTTTCCCTCTTTTTTTGCTCAAATAGATTAACCCCTCCTGGATCCCCACTGCACCCCAATGCTCCAGGGTGATGGTTAGTACATTACATATTTTCTCATGTATTTGAACTGGAATGACATGAATGGTAGCTGTTAATAGGATTTGATCAATTTCATAGTACCTTGTTTGGGTAGTAATAGTAATTTAGTCCTTCATATACTTCCTAATACTTACAGTATCAGTCTTATCCCAACCAAACTCCTTGGATATATTCACTGCTACTAGAGGAACTATGGTCCGAGCTGAGAATAGAGCTGAAGTCATTACAAACAGCAGGACTGTCCATAGTCTTCTGTCAGAGCTATAAAAACAACAAAAAATTATAAATAAAAAAATAAAAAATCTTTAGATCAAGTTTCAAATTTTAAAAACATGCAATTCGTATCAAAAGCAATTCAAAACCATTTTTTCACATGGCAGACATTTCGAAAACATGTGCTCATATTTCCTAAAAATCTTGATGAAATTTTTAAACTAATGGGCAAAATAGATCATTCCATGCCTATGGTTATAGATAGTATTATAACCTCGTACATGATCTTAGTATGGATGGTACCGTTCTGTGAGCGATCTAGACTAGGCCCGCTTTGAGTAGACAAGTAACCGTGTACACGCCCAACAAGTTCTCTACATGAGTAATGAAATTTTCAACGAGTATGATGGCGGGACCTAAAGCTACGCACTTTGTTTCCAGTGGCTAAAAAGTCACCTTTTCAAAGATTTATGCAAATTTCTTTTAAATATCTTGGTTCTACATACTCTTAAATTAAATTCCTGAGAAAATTACAACGGACAAATATCAATAACAATAATTTTCAAGTCGATGTCGATACCCATGTCGAATTTGGTCGAAAAAATGAAAGTGTCCTAAAGCTACGCACACATAATAAATGAATGCAAATCTTGATTTTTAAGCTGACTGATGTGAATTTCACCCCGATTTGCAAATAGTGATAATATCACCAAGAATAAAGGAAAATTACTCATTCTTTTTGGCGAACGTAAATGATAATCTCGTTGCTCAGTCACACCGAAAGTTTGGCCCATTGAACGCGTCGCATTGCACGTATTTGCGGGGTGCGTAGCTTTAGGACCTGCGTAGCTTTAGGACCTGCGTAGCTTTAGGACCTCTGGCCATACATGAAAACATAGTTGAAACTTATAAATAAACCCCCAAAACTAATTCAGAAAAAAATACAGAAATGTATCATTCAATTTGTAAGTTCCAAGATATTTTAATGTCATTCGAATCAATAAAATTCACCCGAGAGTGTTTCTTTTTGGTAGCCAAGTTCTCAAGGCTCGAGCTGTATAAATGAGTCTTGCTATGAATGCTCCCACTACTTAGCTGCGGGTTTTAGGTCAGTGTGTGAGTGAATCAGGCACCCATCGGTCACCGCGATATGCTAGGTATATGTACATGTAGCTCATTGTGTAAGCAAGTTCCTAAGTTCTAAAAAAATGAATGGACGCATATCACCACAGAATATTTTAAAGATAATACTACACTGTAGATGAAAAACAAGATGAATGCGACTGCGTCTCCTACAAAATGTATATGTCTCCGCCTAAATTCAGTTGATGGCTCAAACTGTTTTTGAAATCTTGTGATAACCAGAATAAAAAGCCTCTAATTACATGTTAATTGACCTCTTTGACATTTGACCTTACATCTAATAACCCAAAAGTCTGATCACTTTATCTCCTCCTAGTCATGAATACAAAATAGTTGAGATAAGGTGATAAAAAAAATGTAAAAAAACATTAATTTCACATACACCTGTATAATGACCTCTATGACCAGTCACCTTTGACCTACGTGAACAAAAATCTGATCAGTTCGTCTCATCATGGTGATGCATACTAGTTCCAAGTTTAAAGTTAATGGATCAAATGGTTCTTGAGATACACATGTACAATGTATCATATTAAGGCTAAAACCTGCAATTTCAGAATTGACCTCTATGATCTTGAACTTTGACCTACGTATCCCCAAATCTAATCAGGGCCCCGTTGCACAAAACTTGCGTTTGAACGCAACTCAGGAAAATCAAACACAACTTTATTTTCAGCCAATCAGAAGTGCGCATTAAGGACTTGCGTTTGATTTTTAAGAGTTGCGATTAAACGCAAGTTTTGTGCAATGGGCCCCAGATCATCTTCCTATGGTGATACATACTAGCACTAAGTTTGAAATTCATACCTCAAATGGTTCTTGAGTTATCGCTAGAACGAGGCTAACACCTAAAATTTCAGAAATTGGCCTCTGTGATCTTGACCTTTGACCTACGTACCCCAAAATCTAATCAGATCGTCTTCCTATGGCGATACATACTAGCACCAAATTTGAAGTTCATACCTCATGTGGTTCTTGAGTTATCACTAGAACAAGAAAGCGGGATGGATGGACGGACGGATGGACGGACAACCCGAAAACATAATGCCTCGGGCACCACCTTCCATGGGCGGAGGCATAAAAAAGAACACCGACAAGTAAAGTAAGCAAGAAATACTTCATACTTGCTAATGCACACTTGTAGGCATTTTGAATTTTTGAAATGGATTAACGGTTGCAAAGATATGGCCAATTCATGATCGGCAAACATGCCTATTATTTGACAAGGCAAATGATGTCATTCTTTTGTTTTTCTTTGTTTGAACAATGGCACCGTCAAAGAAGGCATTTCAAATGTGTGTAATTTGTAATGGTGAAAGGTATCATGATGAAACTTTCAGGATAGCTTATAGTTTTTGCCACAATTTTTGCAATATTATTTTGTAAATATTAATATTTTAATCATATTTTAATAAATGTGATTAATAATATCAATAAAAATGCATATTTGTGACATTTATGCCCATATTTTTGCCAAAAATTAATCATTTAAAAGTTGTTGTCAGTCAAAATATCATGACCCAGGGCATGAAAATAGATTTGTAGTTTCTGAAAGACGGTGCTGTATCCCCGATCGCCCGTTCTCCACACAGAACATATGGGGTCACGTAGAGTTTCAGAACTACCAAGTCTCATGCATTAGGCGTGACAGTCAAGCACCAGGGCTCTCCCTCACGCTCACACGCAGGGCAACCTTTTTTTTCACGCCTCAGAGCCAAACCGCAAATATATATACATGTCACTCAACATATTGGACAGACGGGTATATGACGCTTTGACGACCCCCTTTTTCAACGGCCGATTGCCATTCTCAAGATACCCGAATTTCCATAAACTGCCGTTCTCACCCTTGTAATGTGATCTCAAGATACCCGATCGGATCAAAAGCGCTCATCTCTCTCCGTTTCCCCCAGCGCCCCATTCCCTTGCTCTCAAGTATGTACGTCCATTCACTTGCGTGCGCAATATATGCATGCACTATAGAATCCCCGCATGAGTGATTCCGCCTGGGCGTCTTCAGCACTACAATAACGTTGCATACTATGTGTGAGTGATTTTCAAGAAGTTCTTTAGAGGTTCTTTTAGTTTTAAATTCTTAACAGTCAGTCGGCAGGTCCACAAAAAGTGGCTCCTTTCATCCAAGTCATATGCATGACCTTAGCGGTGTCTGAATACATAATGAGGAAGATCAGTTCGAAACACCTCTTTTGTTCAGGCTCTAGTTGCTCTAAATCTGCATCAAATCAGACGTTTTTAGTATCAAAGTAAAGGATAAGAACCAAACTTTTATGTTCTGTATTTCATTTTAATGAAAAAATGTGTAAATTTGGTGAAATTTCGGGTTTCAAATATGATAAAAAAATAAAATTTTCACCTTTGAAAAAATTGTTATTTTGCAAGTCTTTTTCTTTTGAGCCCAAATGATTTTTACATCATATCAAAGCTGAAGATCTATGCTTCATGAAAATATCATTTATAATTAAGGACTCATTTTAATCGGGTCAAGAACACACTTTTCCTAAGCCAAGTGCAAATTATCTGCCTAAAACAAAGAATACTGCACTGTGATTGGCCAGATAGACTGCCCACCCACCAAGGAATCTCAACATTCCACAGCTGTTTGCCCACTGGGTCACTCGAAGGTCACTCTCCCCATGCGGTATTCTGTTCAAAACAACCGCGCTGGCTTGTTTTTTGGCCTTATTCAGCCAATCAGAAGACTGGATTTGGAGCTTTTCAGAAAATCAAGAAATCTCGTCCTGTACCTTGGTGCTTCAAAGTGTGTTCTTGACCCGATTAAAAGGTTCCCCATATTATGAATGACATTTTGAGAAAGTATAGACTTTCAGCTTTACTATGGTATAAATTTTATTTGGGCTCAAAATAAAAAGTTTTTCACAATGATCAAAAGAAGTGAGAGAACAAAATATGCGTTTTGAAGCAACTTTTTCTCCCTAAATTTCACTTATTTCTCCCAGTCTGTTATAAAAAAGAATGAACAAATATTAAAGTGTGACATTTGCTCTTTCCAATTGTATAATAATCAAGAACTTCACTTGATTATAAAGTGGTTAATTTTGTCCAGAAAGAAAATCTCACGATTCATGAGATTTTGCAGGATGAAAGATTTGGCCACGAGAGGATCTGGATGAATCCTGCTTGTTTGCTCATTAGCATACACACCTGCCGACTGACTGTTAAGTGGCATGGCGGGGGGGGGGGGGGGGGGGGTATCATAAAGCTGTCCGTAAAGTTATGCATGACTTTATGTACGACTTGAATATGAAGTGCCAGATAGGATGCCCAAAGTTTTTCCTGATGTTTTAACAAGGAGTGTATACAGCCACACGCGTGTGTCTCTACCATACGGCCACACAGATGTGGCTGTATCCACCGCCCGGCCGGAGGATACAGCCACACGTGTCTAAAATTCTCTGTGACACTCTGTGCAGCTGCATATAGCAAGTGCATAGCACGAGCGATGTGTATATTTATGCAACAGTACATGTTCATTGTCATCTGATGGCAATGAAGTAAAAATATTGTTTGTATGTCAGTGAATTTCAAGAGATAAGACCTTCATGATGAAGTTTTGCAACATATACCGTTGCATAAATATACACATCGCTGGCTCGTGCTATGCATTTGCTATATGCAGCTGCGCAGAGTCTAGTAAATGCTGGTTCAAGGCCGCAGAGAATTTTAGACGCGTGTGGCTGTATCCTCAGTAGAGGCGCACAGCCGATATTGAAGACTGTCTCCCACTCACACTTATGCGAGGTTATGGGAGATAAGCTCACACTCTGCATCTTCATACCGTGAGCAATTGCCTCCCATAGGTTAGCAAGTGTGTGATATCTTGCACATACCTGTATGTGTGCGGCAGAGGAGTAAGATCACCAACCAAAAACAGCCTGAAAATTTCACTTGATCAAGATGATAAAGATCCTATCAAAGGATCTGGCATGAAATTAGATATTCTATCATTCTAAAATGTAGAAGGAAGTATTTCTCAAAATCTTGCCGATTATATTGGTGTTTTTACCTCTTCAACTTTGAGGTTGTGACAGGCCGAAATTGACACAGCTCCATATAGCGATGGTCCCGTGAGTGACTGTCTCCCATTTGGGAGACCATCTCTATTATCAGAGACTTATGTCTACATTTTTGATGGCCTATTTGGGAGGCAGTCTCCCATGTAGGAGACCAATTTTCTTTGTTTACATTTGCGGCAATGGGATTAGTATTACCTTGGCTCAAAATGAAAATGTGATAAGCAGATTCCTCCTGAAAAGTACCCCTTATGACCATCTACCATCTACTTTTGTTTTCATAACATTTTTTGTTATGATCCACACACAAAACAAATGGGCTTCTGATTTCTGAGGGGAAAAAAATTTGGCAGAGAAAAAGTGCCTTGTTGTGGTGTCATTTCTTTTGTCCTCTTGTTAGCAAAGTCTCCAATATCAGAGACGGTCTCCCAAGTGGAAGAGAGTCTCCCAAGTGGAAGAGAGTCTCCCAAATCAGCCGTGCACCTCTACTGATCCTCAGGCCGGGCTGCGTATGGTAGAGACACACGCGTGTGGGTGTATACACTGCCTTTCAACAATAACATGTTTAACAAAGTCAAAGTGTGACTTATTATTTCCAATAACCTCAATTAAATTATGGCAAAAAATATAGGCCTCACAAAAGTTAGGCCTACACTTTGCATTAAAAATATTTGTTATAGATGTAAATCTACATCTGCACAGTTCAACTTTAGTTGATGCAGTTAACAATGATTGAGCATCCCATTTGGCTTGTAATATTTAAGTCATTCGTAAAGTCATTCGTAACTTTACGAAAAGCTTTATGAAACACACCCGGGCCTGACGGTACGCTGACGGGACGTGGGCCGTCGGCCTTCGCTGTGCAGTGCCACACAGCATTCAGCATGCATGTAACAACTTAGTACTTACTCGTTCCATTGCGATGATTTTGAATATGGATCACTCTTGGAATCTAACACGATCTTCAAAGGCGGTGGAGATTTAGGGGATATCATCGTCTTGCCGTCATTCCTTCACCAAACTTGTTCTTTTGTTTATTTATGTATAAGTTTGGTTGAACTAAAAACAAGTCTACAAGTATAGTGCAAATGAATAGAGATGCATATGGTAATTGTGTACGTGTAATACATAGCTTTTATTCAGACTTACCTGTAGACTTTAAATATCTACTTGCATTCATTTCACATTAAAAAAAAAATGGGGGGGGGGAATGATTTTTGAGAAATGTTCTTCTTCAGTTTCAAAATATAAAACAGATTTTTATTTGATATTCGTACATATTTTTCGTAATAAATGTGTATTTTTGCGTGGTCCTAATAAATAAAATCATTCACAGTGTTAACATTAATCTATACATCGTTTTCGGAAAAAGACTAGACAAGATCCAGACGTACGTACCCCCCCCCCGGAACCTCGCTCTATAGCTGGCATGGCTACTAGGGCGACGTGGGGAAGGAGAGGGGGGGGGGGGGGGGGGGGTAAAGGGGTGAAAGGTGGGAGAAATTGAAATTCAAATTTATTTCTTGATTAAAATCCAAACACGAATGATCATTCTCAATTTTCAGGTCATAAAGAACAAAAACGTTTGATTCACAATGTAAAAAATACTGTTCACAGACTGGGGTACGTATAACAGAAACTATACTACTGCCACAGGTACGTACCCAACTAAACAATCGGACGTTTTCTGAACATTCTAAAAACGTTTCAAGTTAGTTACTTTGTCGTTTTGTAAACACGTTTTTAGAACGTGTTCTTGTGGAAGGTTTTGGACGTCTTTAGAACGTTTTAACAGGACGTTTTTCAAACGTTTTCTAAACGTTAGAAAAACCAATAAAAACCTTTTATGCATTTGCTTTTAAGTGTAAGGACCTGCAGAAAACACGTCGGACGCTGGAGACGTTTTGCAAACGTTTTAAGAACATTAAAAAACGTCCAGAAAACCTTTTAAGAACGCCTAAAAACGTCTTGAAGACGTTTTAAGAACGTGTAGCAAACCTTTTAAGAACGTCTAGAACGTCCTCCATACGTTTTAAGAAAGTTCACACTATAAAACACATAAGTACACTGTTAAAAATAATGGGTAAAATTTTACCTAATATTTACACAAGTGGGTAGTTACATGTATGTATCCGACCAACTAAGCTATCTAGCTATCTTGCCTAAAACCTATCCTAGCCTATCTCTAAACCTATCCTAGGCAGTAAGTCAAATCAAATGCAAGCTTTTATATACCCCATTTTTTTATGCATTTGGTGACAGTAAATCGGGCCACCCCAAACGATACCCAACTAAAAAATAATAAATATTCATAATATATTCAAATGCAGCAAATCTTTTAAGAACGTCTAGAACGTCCTGCAAACGTTGTGAGAACGTTCAGAAAACCTTTAAGAATGTCTAAAATGTCCTGCCGACGTTGAAAGAACGTGCAGCAAACATTTTAAGAACGTCTAGAACGTCCTGCAAAAGTTTTAAGAACGTCTAACATAGGGTGTATTTTGAATAAATTTTAGGAACATACATACAAATAGGCCTATACACACTGTGTATGTATGTGTATCTTACTATTATTCACTGAACCTATGCTAGCGAGCTTGAAAATTAGGCATGCATGTTTACATGCCAACAATATAATGCTTACATGCAAAAAAAAAAAAAAAAAAAGAGAATTTTTGATTCTTTAATTTCACTAACCTAAAATTGGGGTGATTTTATTATTGTATTAAAGTATTTTTACGTCAGAAATTTCGGATTTCGCGAAATTTCCTGGAATTTTTTTAATTTCCTGAAAATTACTCGGAAAACACCCGGATTTCCCGAAATTAAGGAAACTTCCTTCAAAGTGGAAACACTGACTGCGGGCGCATCGCATGACGTCCATTCTTATATCGATTATAATCGCCTAGGGTATTTGTTGAAGAAATGCATGCGTATCTTTATTTGTTTGCTTTGGACATTAAAAGAACGTTTAATAAACGTTCAACAAAATACGTCTGGGTAAAACGTTATGTAAACGTTGTAACAGGACATATATCCAACTTGCTTAAATTTGGGACGTCCAAAAACATTTTCCGAACTTCTCAACAGACCTGTGCTTTGCGGCAAATGATAAGTCAAAACTTTGACGTTTTCAAAACTTTTTTTTAACGTTGATTTAAGACGAAGACGTACGTGACCTGGTAAAAACGTTTTTGAAAAGTAATGATAACGTTTTGAGTTTTCTGGGTATATCATTAGATGATGATAGGTTACATTTCTCAAAATAATACTTTTTACTCTGTATTCACTTTCAGCGAGGAGAAATATATATATATATATATATATATAGTGGGATGAATTCAAACCAAAGATGACGCAGGATACTCCGGAAATTTAAGCTTTCGTCTTTCGACTTCTTCAGAAATTTATTCTGAAACAGTTATAAAGAGAAGATACAATCACTAAGAAAGGCATGACAAAATTAACGAAGAGAATAATTCACAAAATACAAAGAGAAGACACAGTCATTCAAAAATTGACGGACTAATATTACTGTCAGTAGAAATATCATGTAAAAATACCGAAATTTCAAATGAATTATAATAAAGCCGACATACCTGTCGTAAACAGAAGTGATGCCAAGGTCTTGTTGAATTCCTTGAATAATGTTAATAGTTTTGAAAGTTTTGAGTTGCTTGGATACCCACTGGTGTTAAAAAGCGTACTGCGCTTTGCCAATGCGCATGTGTTGCCATGGGTAATATCATGAATATTCATTAAATACATGAGATGCACCAAGTGCATATATTTGAGAGTAAACAAGTCACCGAGTTCATACAACATTCTACTTATATACTACATGTACTATACGAATTGTATGGTGAATATCATACACAAAATATCATACATAATATCACAAAATATCATACACAAAATGTACACATAATATACACAAATATACACATAATATACACAAAATATCATACACAAAATATCATACATATAATATCATTTGTGCATCTCATGTATTTAATGAATATTCATGATATTACCCATGGCAACACATGCGCATTGGCAAAGCGCAGTACGCTTTTTAACACCAGTGGGTATCCAAGCAACTCAAAACTTTCAAAACTATTAACATTATTCAAGGAATTCAACAAGACCTTGGCATCACTTCTGTTTACGACAGGTATGTCGGCTTTATTATAATTCATTTGAAATTTCGGTATTTTTACATGATATTTCTACTGACAGTAATATTAGTCCGTCAATTTTTGAATGATTGTGTCTTCTCTTTGTATTTTGTGAATTATTCTCTTCCTTAATTTTGTCATGCCTTTCTTAGTGATTGTATCTTCTCTTTATAACTGTTTCAGAATAAATTTTTTGAAGAAGTCGAAAGACGAAAGCTTAAATTTCCGGAGTATCCTGCGTCATCTTTGGTTTGAATTCATCCCACTATGTTCTATATTACCCAAACCAAAGCGAATGGTAAAAGTAGACTCAACATCATCACAATTATATATATATATATATATATATATATATATATATATATATATTTCTCTTTCTCTCTTTCTCGGGATATGATCTGCATGAAGGGATGTGATGAACTGATCAATATCTAAAATTTTCATATGTATGTATATATGTAACACTGAGTATTGTAACTACAAAAATAACATTGATCTACTTCATGATCTCCTAATATATCTTTCCCTGTTTTATAGCCTTGATCTAGCTTTCACACTTTCTCTAAAAACATTAATGATATAATTTGTACATAACTGAAAAACCAGTGAGTCTTAATACCTCTGTTAGCATTCTTAAAACTGGGCATCTACTAACACTTATTGAGTTTGGTACCTTGTTTTAGATTTAAGTATATTTTGCCCATAAAATAACGTTTTTCTAATTATTATTATGACTTACTGTCCTTAGGAATAATAACACCCCTGTTTTTCTTTTCATCCCTATAGTTTCTCTCAGACTTGGCTCACTGAATTCTCACCTCAGGTTACGGATCTCTTCGACCCGCGGTCCTTCACCCGTATCCGATCTGCACAGGGAGGTGGAAGACCTCCCTGCTCTATAGGCAAAAATCATGTTTGCGCTCCCCCAACTGAGTCTATATCTCTCTCTGTTTCTTTATGCATACCTTCTTTGTTTTCCTGAATCATAACTTCCCACCTCAGTCTCTGTAGTTGGGTCCTATTGTCTTTCGCTTCCTCTTTCGCTTTCAGGGCCCTATCTCCGTCGGTCTGACTTGAATCCCCCTCCTCTCTCTCCATCTCCCTCCCTCCCTCTCCCCCCCCCCCCCCTCTCTCTCTCTCTCTCTATCTCTCTCTCGTTCTCTAACTGCATGCCTTTCTCTCTTCAAAAATCTGAGCCCACACCCTCTCTTAATATAATCTCTCATCTTTGTTATTACCATTGACTTTATTATAGGACTAGAAGTATTTGCCTCTCTCTCTTCCCAAGTTCTCTCTCTCTAACATGTCTACGCATTATTTACATTTCTCTTCTTCAGAATTCTGGGTTTCCACCTCTTTAGGCCTATCTTAATCTCTTTATGTCTTTATTTCTCTCCAAATGTTAATAATTTTATTCATCTTTCTTATTACCCTTCCCTCTCCACTCTCATCGTAATTGTGTCGGCAAGAACGTATGAACAATGGTTCTTCTTGATTGACTTGTGTATTGACAATAGTTTGTAAATTTTACGCAGGGGTAGACGCAGGCACTGGCGTACTGGTGGGGGGGGGGGGCTGGGGGGAAGGGCTGCAGCCCCCCTAAGGTGCCACGGGCCAAAAAAAAATAATGGGAGGAGGGGATTGAAATTTGAAATTACCTCATGGATATAGATCTAGATTTTTGACAAAATTACATTTTTATTTTAAAATGTCATTTTTTTTTTTGCTCGCTCGCTTCGCTCCCCTCAAATTTTTTGGCTCATTACGCCACTGGACGCAGGGATTCCAACTATATGTCTATAACCTGTGGCGTAGATACAGGGGGCACGTGCCTTCCAATCGAATGAGGATGAAAGAAAGAAAAAGAAAGTAAAGGATTAAAAGAGAGAAAAGAGAAGGGGAAGAAAAAAGGACGAGAGAAAGATGATAGGACACCCTCCCTTACCCTCCCCTTAATCAGTGGTCTTGTAAATTTCATTTTCCGAGTAAGACCGGTTCCACCCCCCCCCCCGATACCAGTGCCGGCGTAAATGGATGGACTCACGCTACGCCACTTTACAATGAAGTAACCTAGATACTTGTGCGATTTATATATTTTTATCTGTTCCAGTTCACCACTGAAGTTTATGTTTCATAATTTCCTTGAAGCGATTTACTTGTAAAAAATATAATAACGAGACAAAAATATTGCAACTCATTGTAACTTCGTGCACGTGAATGAATAAAATCTTACCATACTATATAATTATGTAGGCCTTATAGATCATCTTCACTCTTTAGTGAACGGCTTGGTTGTACTGCATGAAACAAATACGGGTCCGTTCGCTATTCATAAGGACCACTATTCATAGAAAACCGCTATTCATTTAACACGCGTTATGAATAGCGGTCCTTATGAATGGAGGTCCTTATGAATAACGAGGTAATTTGTCTATGGTCAAGTTGCTCGCTATTTAGAAGGACCGCTATTCATTAAAAAACCGCTATTCATTCAATCACGCGTTATGGATAGCGGTTCTTATGAATAAGTGGTCCTTATGAATAGCGGTCCTTATGACTAGCGAGGTTACCCCCAACAAATAGAATGGATAGGATCATGTGGATGAGGTCTCTGATATATTGCCATAACAATCATAATTTGAATCTAGAATTTTTAAGTCAACAAAATTCGTGCTTGCTATATTCCTCTTATGGCGCTATCGGTTAAGTGAGACTAGGTCTTAAGGGCTGTATAGACCTAAACCCAAACAATAACAATAAACTGTATGCATATGATGTAACGATAACAATAAAAATGGACAGACCCTAACGATTTTGACAAATTTGCATGGCAATTGACCTTGTTATTCTTCATTTTGCTGTATACATTCTTTTAAAAAATATTATGCCATGATTTTTTTTCATATCCAAGTCTGCTATATACATTATATTCTACATTGCGTATCCAAAAAAAAAAAGTACACACTTTGAAAATATCCTCCAGAATCATAATTTCACAATATCGATACGATTTTTTCTCAAACAATTATGGTTGAGGGTCTGTTTCATCGGACGACACTATGAATATTGTCAATATTTTACGCTTGAGTGAGTACTAGTTACTTTTGTAAAACTCGCAAAAATTGATTTGCGCAAAAATGGCTGAATCTTGAATTTGATCAAAGTGCGTAAAGGCAGTAACTGCATATTCTCTGTTAACCATCAGTAATTGATTTGAACAATCATACCTAGCAATGCACACCCACTTGGCGTATCCATAAATTGATAAAGGGGAGGGGGACGGATGCTCCCAAGACAGAGGTTAAATGTATTTCTAGTAGACAGATCCGTTCTTGTACAATCATACTGATCATAGCAAGTTGCACTGTCCCCCCCCCCCCCCCCCGGACCTTCAAGAAGGAGCTAAACCAGCTTCACCAACTGAAAACGCCACTGCCCCCATCCTACAACCGTAATCATCTTTCCAACACCAATCATCTGCATAAATACCAATTTTTGCGTGAAGAGTGTTGGAGAGATTGAATGCAATAACGGAAGGAGAACCCTTAAACATTTACATGTTTTCTTCTTCAAATTTCTTATTATTTACCCCATAAACAACGTCTTATATGACGAATAAGAATTTAAAAGAGAATCAACTTTATTGATAAAAATGACAATTTCACATTTTTCAGTTAAACATGTACATGTGAAATATCATCATGAATTACGAGGCAGCCTTTCCACATGCCCCAGACAGTAACGCATCCTCATCTGGTTGGAAGAGATGGGGCAAAGAAAGAAAGACATGTAACATTAAATGGTCAAAACCGGATTTAAAAAAAAAATTTCTCTTCTTGAAAATGGAGCATTTGAGGTCCATCTTCCTGTAATGCTTTGCAATTTGTATCATTTGACATGCTCCAGTCGAAAATGGAATTGTATGCAGAAAGACATATCTGCAATGTTTTGTGTGGGGCGTTTGTGCGTGTGTGCGTCTGGGTGTGTGTGTGTGTGTGGGTGGGTGTGTGCGTGCGTGTGCGGGTGTGTGTGTGTGTGTGTGTGTGTGTGTGTGTGTGTGGTGATTTCATGAAACTTGGGCCTCCATGTCTAGCAGTGGCGTATCTATGGATTGTGGCGCCCGGGGTAAACAATAATTTTCGCCAGACCCCTAAACTTATCAGCTCAGAAGTACAAATCATATATAAATTTTTACCGCTTTAACCCTAAAAAGACATAAACTGCGATCATTTTGTAACGGTAAAAGATTTTGCGCTGCAATTTCATGACTTTTTTCCCTAGAGTTTTGCGCAACTTTTGATACCAAATTTGCATGCCCCGCGTGCACGGTTACGGAGTTACGTCACCGTTTCACATGGCGTGTCAAGAAGGATTCAGTATTTTGCATTCGTTTGTGTGTAGAGTCAATGGAGACTGGAAAGAACATTACAGATACTGTTTTCAAACTATGTTTTCATTGTGTTCTCTTTGATTAATGTCATTTGTGCATACAAATAACTCTTCAGGATCATAAAACAATGAAATACATTAGATCATAAAACAAAGAAATACATAAGAAATAAAAAACAAAGAAATACATAAGAAAATAAAGCAAATGATAGAAAAGCTTCTTGTAGCTATATTTTCATTGCATTCTTTTTGATTAATGTCAGGCAATGAACACCTTAGTCTTAGTGATAACAAGCTTGTAAAGGGAATTCTAGACTAGAATTGTCACCTAAATAGAAAAAAAAACACAATTTTTCGAAAAATGTGCATATTCGCATAATTAATTAGGAATTTCTGTAAAAATAAAAATATTCATATTAATTTGACTATGGATTCATGTAGAGGACATAATGAACTATCTTCGGACCAATTTTCGTCGTAATCGGACAATCTACAGCCGAGATCTGAGGGGGGGGGGGCCCTTTAGGCCCCCCACCCAGTTTTTCCAGCCTCCAAAATACACCAGTCTATTTAGGGTTAAATTAAGAAATTACAGGACTAAGTAAAAAAATTTTATGCACTTAACCTGGGGTTGGTAGCCAAAGTTTGATTAAATAAAAAAAATAATAAAAAAAATAAGCGAGGGAGCAAAGCGAACGAGCGTTAGAATTTCTTGCATTTTCACCCCTCAAAAACGCAATTTCTTATGAAATTCACCCTAAGAACAAAGTGGCAAGAGAGCACAGCAACCGAGCGTTGGATTTTCTTTCAGTTATTGAACACAGATTTTTTTTTCTCACCAGCCCTCCAAAAGTCGCTCAGTGGGGGGGGGGGGGGGGGGGGGGTGTATCAGATGTTTTCCTCCATAATTCTCTGACAAGGAAAAAAAAAGAGTGGATTTTCGCCAGTATTGTCCCCCCCCCCCCCTTCCACTGCCCGATAACCCTTTTTTGGTCAAAAGTTGTTAGGGGGGCAGTCTGCCACCTGCCCCCCCCCCTCCCCCGGCTACGCTAGTGCAGTGAAGCGACACAGAGTGTTGTATGAACGTATCTACAAACACACATTGTGGTGAAACTTGAATAACGATCCTTGAATTTACGACGACGCAAGATAGTTTTATACCGCTTAAAGCCTGTAACTATCATTGGCTAGATAAACGTCCATACTTTTGTTATTGCTGTTCTTTTAGTTACTACTACTACTATTATTGCTTTTATAACTAGTATTGCATATCATAATTGCTAAACTTTCGCTCTTTTTTTCAAATCGAAACCTGGGGGATGACATGGACACGCTGCCCCTCCATTGCATTCCCTCCATCCCCCGCCCCTTATTATTAACACAGAAAACGAGAGAGCGAATTGGAAACGATTTATCGTTATCTTTATCATTAATCGTTCAGTTTGACATCAGATCTTTAACTTTTGAGCAAAAGTACTGTGCTCGATATTGAACAAACACAAATAATCTAGGAGGCAGGAACCTGTCCCGAAATAGTCAACCCATTTTACATATGAGATTTGACCCCTTAAAGTTGCTAAGACCATCCATGTCATTCACAAAAAGCTTGTCAGCTCGAACAAAGCCGCCGGGTTTGGACCACAGAGCCCCCCAAAGGGGCCCCAAAGTCGGGTCGATTTCAACCCATCTAACATATGCGCCAAACTTTGTCAGAAGGAAGGTGTATGACTGTACATTACCAAAACACCAAAACTGACAAAATTTTCCGTCGGGATGGGTTGTCAGACCGCCCCTAAAAATTGGGGCAAATCTTCCCCCTTAAGGCCCATGGACCTAATTTTGTCAGAAGGAAGAGTTATGGGTGTACATTACAAAAATATTTAAACTTACAAAAATTTCCATTGGGAAGGGGTTGTAACACGCCCCTGAAAGAACACCAAAGTGCCCCTAAACCCAGCTTTGCTGCCCAAAATGCTCTGGATATAGAGAAAAACATTTTTTGGCACTACAACCGTAATAACTCCAAATTGTCTCATTCAATTCAGCTAAAATTTACATAGTATAATCTTGAGTATTATAACTTTCTTGGGGTGCAATTTGGTGTCAAATGATAATTTCAATAATAAATTATTAAATTGTGAAAATTGTACTGCTTTCTCAAAAGTACTCAAATGATATTGTCAGGATTATGTAAACACACCCATTGTCCATTTGGGCCTGTTTGGCAAGGCATAATAGAAAGCTTGCAAAGTATTTGTGTAATTAACAAGTGAATGGTAGATTTCAGCATGGCAGCCACATAGCCCAGATACTTAACAAGCTCCTCTATTATCTCTTGTCAAACAGGTGCAGATGGACAATGGGTGTGTTTACTAATCCTGACAATATCATTTGAATACTTTTGAAACAGCAGTACAATTTTTACAATTTAATGAATTATTATTGAAATGATCATTTGAAACCAAATTTCACCCCAAGAAAGATACAATATTCAAGATTGCACTAAGTAAATTTGACAGGAATTGAATGAGACGCTTTGGAGTTATTAAGGTTGTAAAGCCTAAAAATGGTTTGGGCAGCAAAGCTGGGTTCAGGGGCACTTTGGTATTTTTTTCAGGGGCGTGTTACACTCCCTTCCGGATGGAAATGTTTGTAAGTTTTTATATTTTTGTAATGTATACCCATAACTCTTCCTTCTGACAAAATTGGGTCTATGGGCCTTAAGGGGGAAGATTTACCCCAATGTTTAGGGGCGGTCTGACAACCCATCCCGACGGAAAATTTTGTCAGTTTTGGTGTTTTGGTAATGTACAGTCATACACCTTACTTCTGACAAAGTTTGGCGCATATGTTAGATGGGTTGAAATCGACCTGACTTTAGGGCCCCTTTCGGGAGCATTGGGGGCCCCTTTCGGGGGCTCTGGGGGCCTAACCCGACGGCTTCGTTCGAGCTGACAAGCTTTTTGTGAATGACATAGATAGTCTAAGGAACTTTAAGGGGTCAAATCTCATATGTAAAATGGGTTGACTATTTCGGGACAGGCTCCCAGACTATAGCTTTTGTTACAAGCTCATACCTGTACTAGTTTGCAGCAGGGTTTGCAGGCACAAACCCTGGTCAGTCGTAAAAGAGAGTCTGCGCTGTAAGACTACAATAGGCCATGTACGACTCGGGATTGGTTTATTTTTAACCATACGCATTTCATTCAATAGACCGGTTTACTAAGTTATTCAAATTTATGGATGTGTCTTTCCGGAGGACCTAGTGACCAGGTATTCCACCAACATGTTATTAATAAATGGACTACAATACTAGGAATCTAGTTTGCATACATTACTTGTTGCTATGTCGGGCAAGCATCAGGCAAGCTTTCAGGTTGTCAAGAACAACCTTTGTTTAAAAAGCATGCATAAAATTTGAATATGTTAGTAAACCGGCTAATTATGAATATTTACGCCAATATGCAATATAATTTTTTGTTGCTTTATATAATTTGTGCTACTCTACGCTGCGTATTTTTTACACGATTTTAATTTTGGGGAGACATTTTGACAGGCGCTGTCGGCACCGTTGCCCCCGTTTTTCATGACCAGTAGGTATAGCTGGATTAGGCTCCTTTCAAGACACAATGATTTTCTGATAAAGTGTCAAATTAGGTAGGTAGCTGGACTAGGCTCCTCTCAACAGGGACGTCGATCCTGGCGGGGGGCAGGGGGCGATTGCCCCCCCCCCCTAGAAAATATGGGGGGGGGGGGCAAACATATCATTTGGCCCCCGCCCCCAATAAATCCGGAGGTGTAAAATAAAATAAGGAAAAACTGATGCAAAACTCGGGAAATGAAACCTTCCAAAAAATGAAATACAAAAGGTTTTACACGGTCAGACTTCAATTTCACCGCGCGCTCCGCGCGCAAATTCTTTAATCTGCGTCATGTAACCGTGGAGAAGCTGTTTTTAAGAGGCGTTCCATAAAATCATGACGCCATTAAAAAACGTTCTGAACATACATAATTTAATTCAATGTTTAAATTTTAAATTTTAAAATTTATTTAGTTTTTTCTCTATTTTTTTCATATTTTATTAGTGTTTATTTTTTCTATTATTTTGTGTTATATCTTCTCTACTCAATTTGCTGCTGTGTAAAATATATTTTCCCATCATTTTGTCGTTTTCCATGTGATCTTTAATTCCATTTTCTGTTCATGATATCGATATGCATACTTTACTTAAGTTCAAATTACCATCATATCTTTATCAATGCTATGATGATCAGAGGCAGCGCTCCAGGGAAGGGGGGGGGGCAGGGGGCAGAGTGCCCCCTCACTTTTTCAAGTACCCCAAAAGTGCCCCTTTTCATAGCTGATAAGTCCCTTTTTCTTCGTATAGTGCCCCTTTTTCTTTCTAATAAGTGTCCTTTTTACCTTCTGATGATTGCCCCCTTTAACTTTTGGTGCCCCTTTTGTTTTCTGATAAATGCGACATCGGTAGATACTGGTATATATAAAGTATATATATGGGTATGTATGAAGTCCACAAAGGAGCCTTATACAATACATATAGCTACAAATAATCTAGAGAGGCTTCATAATAATACATTCCCCTACTGATATCAGCACAAAAGTGAGGCAGTAGAGCAGGGGGTAGGAGGGGCCCAATGCCCTAAATTATACAAGAATGAACAGTGCTCCTAAATTATAAAAGGAACGAGGACAATTTTTTCTAATTTTTTTCTAAAGCTCACTCGCTACGCTCGCTCGCATTTACTATTATCTTCTTATCATATTTGGGAAATCGCTGTATATAATTCAACACCCGTTGCCTACAGCGTTAGAAATAAATCTTAAATTAATGAATAATCAGGCTATTATACTCAACTGCAAAGTAGTTTTTGTTTTTTATCTAGAACTATGTTAAGATAGAAACAATAGCGTGTCGAAAAATGATCCTCGGTTGTGTATTGATCAGAATGTACCAGTATACTAATGTCTCGAAGTGGTATTTTCCGCCTTGTTTCAACCCTTTGTAGGTGCCCCTTTTTGTTGGTGTGCCCCCCCCCCTCCCCACTTTGAAAGACTCACCGCCGCCCCTGATGATGATTGAATTGAGTGCGAAATGATCATCGTTATGATAGGCTGTCTTGCCCCCCCCCCCATTCCGAAAAACGGATCGACGCCCCTGCCTCTCAAGACACAATGATTTTCTGATATAGTGTCAAAATAGGGTCTGTGCTTGCAGACTATACCTGTACCGTATTTGCATGCACTGATCTCTACTGAAATTTTTTTTTTCCGTAGAGATCAGTGGTACCGTGGCTTACAGTGGCGTAGATTGACTCAAGCCATTGAGGGGGCACTGACATCATGGGGGCAAAGCTGTGTTTGATCGAATCTTTTTGCATATCGGATGGGGGGCATCGGTCTTACTGCATGGGAACATAAATGCGACTTTACCATTTTTACGAGGCCACTGATTAGGGGGAGGGAGCAGGAGTGTGTCCTATTGTCTTCTTTTCTCTTCCTTTTTCCCGTCTCCCTTACCTTTTTTCTCTTTTCCTCCTTTTCATTCTTTAATTCATTTCATTCGATGGGGGGGGGGGGGGTGCCCCTGTACCCTCTAGTAGTTACTCCACTGGTGGCAAGTGCAGTGGGAAATCCTACCTCGAGTAGACGCTTTTGTATTTATCTATTGAATAAATCTTTTGTAATCACATGGAGTTCCGAGACAAAGGTAAAATTTGAATTGTGCTGGGTGGGAATTTCCACCGGTCTCCAGTAGACGCTTTTGTATGTTTGTAACATATCTTTTGTAATCGAATCGAGTGCCCGAATAAAAGTGGAAAAAATTGGGTTGCAAATTTTGTTCTAGGAGCAACCTTTGGAGTATTGGATCGAGCAGTGTATAAAGAATGAGATACAGCATTTTGAAAACTCTGTCTCTCCTCGGACGGTGGGGGGGGGGGGGGCACGAATAACCAACTTATTTAGATATGGAGAGGAAGAGAGAGGGAATGAAATAATAATGAAAGGAGGAAGAGAGAGAAAGAGAAAGAGAGGGAGAGAGAAAAAAAGAAAGAGAGAGAGAGTACTAGAGAGAGATGAAGAGAGAGAGAGAGAGGGAGAGAGAGGGGGGGGGGGTAGGAACGACAAAATATCTTAATTTGATATTCATTCATATTTTGTTATTTCATTACAGTTCATTAACATTACAAATGCTTACTTGAAATTAAGAGGAAATGCGCGTTTCCATCTTTTCCTTTGGTACTTTGAAGTTGATTACAAACATAGAGAACTATATAAAGTCCACCGACAAACATTGGCAGTGCCGTGAACATATCATGCGGTCACATCTTTTGTCACATTTTGAATACATTACAAATAATCAAACACTTCGGTGCTTGTGATTCATTGGTACTGCAAATCGTTGCCACGTTGCTCCATTGTATATTAGCCGAATATTGCTTATTTATAGGTCATGTATGGCCTCATGTATTCGGCGTCAAGGTGTAGTGAACTGTTCTATGAACTTCTGTAATTGATAATTAGTATCAAACCCCTACTCAGATTTAAATGCATGAAGGTAAGTGAATTAGAACATTAACTATGACGTATAGATATTCATTTGATTGTGTAGTAGATCCTAGTTCAGATGTATTACCATGATTGTGCCTAAATGATTTGATAATTCCCCATGCACAGTACAGAGGCGTCATTTCCATTACAACACTACCTGTGCTAATCAAATATAGTGGCAATTTGTACATGCGCGAGTGATATAATGTCAAAGACCCAGCCAATCGATGACACTTACTTAAGCCCGGTTAACACGAGTCGTCATTTTGTTGACGTTAGACCACGTCAGTGACTGGTACGTTCTTTTGCACGTCATCAAAGAATCATGTCGTTGAAAAAGTGATTTCAAAATTAATAGTGCAAACAGTACTAATAATTAATAACTGGCGTATGGGTAAATTCCCTTCACAGGTTCGATTAGCGCAGGTACTGACGCAATAGAAATGGTGCCATGTGTGACCTGGGCTTTAAAGTCGGCTCACACGAGTCGTCATTTGCTGACATTAGGACTGCGTCAGTGATTTGTACGGTCTTTTGTGCTTCATGAAAGAATGATGTATAAAATGTGATTGCAAAATGAACAGTGCATGCAAAATAACATTCAATAACTGGTGTATGGGTTGATCCCGGGGGGGGGGGCACTCAGGTTTATTGGTGTACACATGCGTGTCCATGGATTTAAAAAATGCCCCCTAAACAAGTTTCATACTTTGGTGAAAAGACACCCCTTAACAAGGATTTCGCGTGCTTTTTTCCGTAAAAATTACCCCTTGACGAGGATTTTGCGTGTTTTTTCATAAAAATTACCCCCTAAACAGGTTTGATTGAAATATTACCCCCTAAACAAGTTTGTCTTAAATATTACTCTCTAAACAAGATATAACTTAACCAACATAAAAAATACACCACTTGAATTCAAGATCACCTTTTGCAAACTGACATATTCTTCACCTTTGGTGGATAAATTCTTCACACAAGGCAAACAAAATAAACTGCACATATAGGAACTGCTGTTGGTTAAATTACAAATGTTATTATTTACTTCAATTATGTAGGACAGGTTTCAAACTGTGTACTCCATTAGGTTTAATACACGATCATCATTTTATGCTTACTTTTGAAAAAAAGAACAACTTTTGTAATTTACTTCCAGAGAAATAAACTGTACTGGCAAGAAATCCATGCACAATAATCACACACATAACGCCATTTGCACACTAGGCCTTTTAACAAGAGGTAAAAATTTGGCAGCTGCTTCAAAAGAATACAGGGTGGCCCAAACCGAATGTATTCCGTTAGGTTTATGCACAATCATAATTTACTTACTTGTGAAAAAACAACTTTTGTAATTTACTTCCAGAAAAATGAACTGTATTGGCAAGAAATCCATGCACAATATAATGCCATTTGCCGCCGGAATGAAAATGACCCCCTAAACGCGTTTGGCCGCATTCCGTTCAGCACCCCCTTTTTGTTGAAAATCGGTGTTTTCGGACCCCTTAACACGTAACGCGCGTTACGCGTCCTGGATGAAAAAAAGACCCCTTTTTACGCGTTTTTTTGGACGAGCATGTGTACACCAATATACCTGAGTGCCCCCCCCCCCGGGGGGGGGGGGGGTTGATTGCCTTCATGGGCTTGATTAGCGCAGGTACTGACGCAATCGAGATAACTCCTGGTGTGATACGGGCTTTACACGTCGCATAAGGGTATATCCGTCAGTTGGTTTTGGTTTTGGTGGTATATTTTACCTGACTGCTAAGAAAACATGTGTATGCTTGTACGTAAGGAACCAGGGGACTGACGGCTTTAAGTCCTCTCCAAGGGACTTGGTAATGATGATTAATGCCATTACCAAAGGGCAGTAACGTTGGCATGACTATCAAAAAGAGAGAGAGTGAGAGAGAGATAAATTAGTGTTGGAATGTGTGCATGACCTGCCTTTTTAGGTGCACCGGTAGGTCTGGCTTAGTCAGGTCTAGTCCAGGTCTGAGCAGGTCGAACTTCCCAAACCGCTTAACTTAGAAAGCAATATCACACAGTAGATCTATTTCTTTATAAGACTAGCTAGACAACAATCACAGATATGAAAAGAGTTTATCCAGGGGGTTTCTCACCAAATAAAACTAACCAACAAATGGTTAAACATTTAACCAACAATTTGTTTAAGTTTAATCAACACCAGTTTAACCAATGTTGATCAAAATATGATTAACCAACAAATGGTTAAACATCTATTTGCCAATTTTTTGCCAATTTGCCAATTTGCCAATTTGCCAATTTTTTGCGATATACTATTGATCAACGTGGTAACCTTTAAATTGTTTATTATTAGACATATCTATATATAGTATAAGTATATGTATATAATTCTTTTAATGGCTCTTTTTCTCATCACCTTACACTACTTGTACATAATCTGATAATTTATATTTCATGAAAGAGCATGTCTAGTTGATCAATTATGAGTATTTTTGTTTGTTTGTTTGTTTGTTTGTTTGTTTTGAATGCTATACTCACGATATATTGTTCTGTTTTTGTCATGACTAAGTTACTCCTATTATTATTATTATTATTATTATTATTGTTCTTACTATTAATGTTATATTCGAGCAAAATATTGATGGATATGTCAATGAAGTTCAATAAATAAATACATACATACATACATCTAACCAACAAAATAAAACTAACCAACAAATGGTTAAACATTTAACCAACAATATGTTTTAGTTTAATCAACACCGATTTAACCAATGTTGAGCAAAATAAGATTAACCAACAAATGATTAAAAATTTTAATCAACCGCAGGTTAAACTTTAATCAACAGGCCGTTGATTAAAGTTTTAACCTACAAATGTGTGGTTCACCTGGTAATCCTCGGTTGATTAAAATTTTAACCAACAAGATTAAAAATTTTAATCAGCCATGAGTAATGGACTTGTATCAGTGTTATGAATAGCCACACATAATGTATAGATTTTGATATTTTCTCCTTTTTAAATGTACATATAAAACAGATTAAACACAAAAAATTAATGTATTGTTGAAATATAACCACATGAATTATTGCTTATTCCCCAAGCTGTTTTCCTTTTTTGTTTAATATTCGGGTAAAGTTGGAAATTAGATCTTTGCCATTATAATAAATACTATATTTTTTTCATTTTTGTTAATCTGCACTTTTTGAACATTGCATTGCAGTCATGGCTTCATCGGTCAGCAGTGATGGAAACATATGTCAGGGCACTGGATGTCAAAACACCACAAATCTGAAATACTACGATAAGGAGAAAAAGAGACTTTGCCCTGACTGTCCACCAAAAGCAGAAAGCTACATAAAGACAGAACCGGAAGTTGAAGGCTACGTCAAGACAGAACCAAAAGGCGAATGGTTTTGCTCCAAACATGACGAATACTGCAAGCTCTACTGCCAAAAACATGGCATAGCTCTATGTCTACAAGATCACCTTGCAGAACACAGGTCATGCCGATTACGAGGTTTGGAGGATGTGATTCAAGAGAACAGAGAAATATTATCTAATCTCAGGGAGAGATTGGTGAATCATAGGTGTCCGGACTACGGGGTCAGGATTGAACAGTTCAAGATCAATGTCGATGATCGCCTAAAAAAGATGGAAACTGAAGTAAATGCGGTTTTCAATGAAGCAATCAAAACAAACATAGACAAGGAGAAGGAGGCTGTGGCGAAAATCAACGAGGAAATTGATGAAAGGAGTACCAAACTTCGAAAGGACATTATGATGATTGAGAAAGAGATTGAAAAGAATGAGAAGAAGAGAAAACAGCGACTTGACCAAAGCCACGTAATGTCGGAGAGTAGACAATCAGCTATTTGCAACGAACGTAGAGAACTTGTTGCTAGCATTCAGAACATCGCCGAGAAGATGAGGCAAAAGATTGCGGACTTGGAGATGTCGTGGAAGGAAATTGCGAGATCCGAAGAAGAGGCAACAAAACTACTTAACACCGTACTTCATGGAGGCGATGAAGCAATAGTCCAAGAAACAAAGCGAGTGGAAACATCAATGAGTGCTCTATTTAGTAAGAAATCGGATCAAGATGCGTTGGAGAGCATCATCAGTACTGCATCAGGTGCAAAGTTCGTAAAACGTGAAGGAAGGGAGAGGTACATTGGAAAGATCATTGAGCTTGGCAAGGGATGGAAGTACGTTGACTCAATCAAAATAACAGATCAAATAAAAGAACCGATCATCGTAGGGTACAAGGATGACGGCAAAGTGATCATAACAGATAGTAGCCAAGGTGGTAAGGACACCTACACATTAAACATGGAAACTAAACATATTCAAAGGGTGATAACCGGTAGTGATGCTTCATATGTCGTTTCTTGTGCGCAGCTGAAAGACGGCAAAGTAGCATGCGGCAGATATATTGATGGTCGACCAGCTAACAGTCTAAGTGGATGTATCAGTGTATACGACAGCCAGTGGAAGCTGATTAACAACATTTCAAAGCCAAGGGACAACAAGCAAAATCAAACAGTGGTCTATGTTGCCGCTAATCCGAAAGGGATGATCATCGCTTGTGAGCTGGGTCAAAGGATAATTTACGTCATTAACCCGGCTAGTGGTGAAATCATCAGTACTATCAGAGGGATGGATAGAATGGCCTTGCGCGGGGTACAGTCATCAGGGCACATTGTGGCTCAAACTTCACCTGCAGACAATAGAGTGTTTCTCATTGAGCGGGAGACGCGAGAAGATGAACTGAAACATGACGATTTAATCTTGAACGTTGGAATCGATCCTGTGACGGATGACGTGTACGGTGTTACATCAGAAGACGACTGTATGACATATATCATTTGGAATTTGAATGGGGACGATGACGGTGATACTGATAATGATGATAAACATGATAGAATTGCGTTCCCTCTATGTGATAGATTAACCAGTCTAGGGAATACTCGGGCGCATGTCAATACAAGGAGAAATCATCTTGAAACATCTTGCGTGATATTGATGTCATCAAAAAAGCTATATGCTTGCGACGGAGACAGTATTCTTCTTTACCAGAAGTAAGATTAGTCTCTGAAATCATTTCCTCTAACAGTTCTAAAAACAATGTTATATACAATGAACCTGATACATATCACATGTACGATAAATTTGTAGGTTATCTAAAGCTTCATGTTAGGTAGTTGATTTCGTTTCAACAAGTCTTCTTGTGAGCAGAATAGCTGTACAAGTGGATACATGTCGTTTTTCCGAAGGTTCATAATTCCGAAGGTTCGTTACTCCGGCGGTTCGTAATTCCGAAATTGAAATAGGGTTCATAATCCTGAAAATGAAAAAGGATCGATATTTCAGAAGGTTCGTAATTCCGAAAAGTTAGGCAGGGCTCTATTGCATTTTTGGAATTACAAACGTTCGGAATTATGAACCCTTTTTCATTTTCGGAATTACGAACCCAATTTCATTTTCATAATTACGAACCTTCGGAAAAACAATCCTTCGGAGTAATGCATCATATGTTCGGAATAATGAACCCTATAATTTTCATTTTTGAAATTATGAACCCCCTGCTATGGAAAATTTGTGTTTCGGAATTATGAACCCCCTGCTACGGGAAATTTGTTTTTCGGAAAAACGAGTACCCCCCCCCCCCCCCGTAAATGTGTAGTAACGCATAATCAACATGATCAGGAACCCACGTTTTAAGCGTATAAAGAGTACGACATTTGTTACACCAAGTGTCAATTTATATGCTATTTCTTTCTCATCAGGTATTCTGGACAGCTTAATTCTTATCAACTGAATAGATTCACAAAGTAAAACAAATTATGAAACTCTGTTAGCTGTTTTCAAATGACACAAGCTGATGACCTAACTCTTCAAGACTCGTAGTGTTGGCTTTTCATGATAGTGATAAATTAAAAGCACAATGAACATGTAATCCAAAACTCTGAGGGGACAGGGTGTTATATTCTAATCTCTAATTTACTTTTATTCCTTTTTTTTTTACACCAGCTGATTAAATTAATGTTACAATACATCTTAAATATTTTCTCCAAAAAAAAAAAAATATTATGAATAGTAATCTGTTTCGGAGAGCATCATATCTTGAGACACGCGATAACATAATTCAAGTGTACGTAAAAAACTATTTTCGAAAAATAAACTCAAGTTCAATTTCAAAGGCCTATTGTACTGCCCATAGAAATCAGGTTCGGATTACGTAATATGCCATTGTAATGTTCGCACATTTCTAATAAAAGTGATAGACAGGGCTATTGAAATTGCCTTCCGTTGATTTTTCGAAAATAGTTTTTATCGTGTATGATTTGGCAATATCCTATTTACAAGAAAGTTTAGTTAAAGTAAGTGACATTCATCAGTATCATACGAGGCAGGCAGATGAAGGTTTACTTTCTGTGCCAAAGTAAGACAGAATGCTTTAAACATAGACCCCTCGTATCATCAATTATAGCATGGAATCACTTGGACAGATCGCTACCAAAAAAAAAATAAATAATGAAATGAATAAATAAAAATTTCAACGCATTCTCTTGTAAAATCAAACGATTGGTTTGATTCGTTTACAGAACAGCATGGTAAATGATGTATTCATATTGATTCTTATTGCTGGGAAATTTTACTTAATGCTATTTTATGTCTTCATCAGAAATATATCATTTTTTGTTGCCCTGATTTGCAAAATATGTTTGATGGTTCGTTTCTTTGCCCCAAAATGTACTATGACATAATGCTTTTCAAAATGTATGAATGATTTCATATCATTCATTATCAGTAATAAATATATTTGTATTTTTACTATTAATTTTATAACAGACACTGTACAGTCGTTTACTATACTATATTACATGCAATCATTGTGTAATCTTTGAATAAGTATACTATCCTGTAATGTGTTTTGTAAATATGTATATAACAATTTTGTTTCTATACTGAGCTAAAGTAGTCTTTATACTTTGTGTATGTACTTTCAAAACTATATAATGCCATTTCAAAATAACTAATATATACATGGTTATTTTTCAACGGATTTTAGAAAATATCACCGTCTATACATATGATGATTTGTTAAGATGATAGAAATGTGCAGCTACATTTTCGTAAAAAACAAATGTTAATTACGAGGATACCATATACTTTGTATATATATATATATATATATATATATATATATATATACACACATTTATGCTTGTTCTTGTTTACTTTTTGTTATGGGATTATTTTCATTATTTTGTTGGCTATTATTTTTTCTTATTATTGCCTTTATAGGGCCTCATGGAAGACCACCAATATTGGTGATAATGAGTCACCCTGTATAAATATCAGATAGAAATAAATAAATAACGTCTGATGGCGCCCCTTTACTGCCATAATCATTACATGATTGACTTAAACATATATGCAGTGCGTTTTAGATGTGTTCATGCATTTTATGTGACTTGCATAATGTACGCACATATTTGACACTTTCAAGTTTCGGATGAGTAAACGAAATCGTAATCATTCCCCCATCCATGCTTTAATGTTCATTATGTATATAGATGCTTGTGACTAAAGTATTGTTGAGGTTATATCTGTTTTGTGAAAAAAGGTGATTCGATTTTCAATGTATGCCCTCTGGGTATGCCCCCAAAATGAAATGATTTATCTAATGATTATGGAAGATTTAGTTTAACATTGTCTATAGCGAATCAGAGAAGAGAATAGTACAAATCCACATTTCTCCCTTTTTGCTCTAAATATTGATATGAGATGAAGACTTTTACAAATTTTCTGTTGTGGGGGCAATGAGGGTTGAAATATATTCTCAATAACACGGGTACAGCAAGAATGGGAGAACACGTAATATAACTCTCTCTGAAGCAAGTCAAAATACTTCGAATCATTGTATAAATGAAAACCTTTTTTACATCAATATGATGTGTTTGTGATGGGAGTGATGATAAGATAATAATTGTGTTTCGACGATAATAATCGAACATTTCAAGAACGAGTACAGCTGAGCTGAAGGATGGTCGCGAAACAATTTGATTTTTTTTTTTTTAATGGGGGGGGGGGGGGGTCAAACCTCATTATGCATGCCCAAATAATTATTTCCGTTTTTTATTGTTATTTTTCATTATTATCTTTATTATAACTTTTTAAAATCAATTTGTTTGTTTGTTTGTTTGTTTGTTGTTGTTTTTTTTTTTTTGGGGGGGGGAGGGTTGCTCTGTAATTTTATATATTTCTAAAGGGAAATTCCACCCTAGTATTAAATTGATTTTAATAAAAGCAGTTAAATAAGGGAAACAGACTAGTGAAAGTTTGAGCAAAATCGGACAAGAAATAAGAAAGTTATCGAATTTTTGAAGTTGTGATCAATCAAACACGAATTAGCAACTCGGTGACGTATCATGTGATCTCCTCTCCCATTTGGTCTGTACAAAAAATCATGAATTTTCATTTTCTTAGTTTTTGATAAAGGAATCATTTGTTTCATACAGGATTGGTGTAGAAACATATGTATAATGATTATATCTAGATTGCATGCATGTTTAAATATTTTCTGTAAAGAAAATGGAAATTTATATGATTTTTTTTTACAGGGCGAATGGGAGAGGAGTTCGCAAGATACGTCACGGAGTGTTTGATTGATTAGAACTTCAAAAATTCATTTCTTTCTTAATTCTTGACTGATTTTAGTCAAACTTTCATAAATATGTTTCTTTAATTTTTCTGCTTCTTTTAAAACCACTTGATATCATGATGGACTTTCCCTGTAAGCTTTTCTTATCTTTTTTTACATTATATTCGAATTTTATTATATAATCCAGTGTTCTCTTGTAAAGAAGTTTCTATGTATTAAAGAGACCATCCTTTATAAATAACATTCAAACACAGAATAAATAACTAAATAAATGAAAGAATAGATAGACCTAAGTCAGGATTATCATGGTACTCGGAATGCTGACTGATTTCATGTGACTTTATGTAGAGGTTTGAATGCATGTTTAAAATTTAGATTTTTAACTAATAAACAAAGAAACAATAATGAAACAAAACAAACATTTGACAGACTAAGAAAACATAAAATGCGATGTATACAAAGCTGTAATATAGTTTATTGGTAGTTGTTATAGTGTAAGTTCGTATGTTCACAGTAATGCGCTGGTATTGATTGAAACATGTAAACAAATGAGGCATGGACTTTCAAGAGTTTGATGGTTCTAATAACAATATCTATAGTGGATGGGGAAAATACTTAGCACAACATATACAAGGGAAGTTTTGAGTTATTCGTCTGCAGTTCTGTAATGCGTTTGAATGGATCATGAAATAAAATACTATTATAATGTTCACTTAATGGACTTTTCATTACGCAAACCTTTAATTGAAACCACAATGGCCATTCTCAGTCACGTGTGTGACCAAAATCCTGAAGAAATAGTTCATTTTAAAACCTACTTTTTCAGTATTTGTCTTGTAGTAGATGTCTCACATTTTGGATATGCAAATAACAATCTTACCCGCAACAGATGGAGGGTAATTATTTTAAATGAGAGTATATAATTTCATTTTAAAGGTCAAAGTTAGTTCAGTCATGTGTGTGACCAGGCGCGCCGGAAGCAATTCTGGATTGGGGGGGGGGGGGGGGGCAAACAACCCAGGGGGCTCACTATTTTGGAGGGGGAGGGGGCTCATGTCAAAAATTTTCGGAGGTGACCAGAGGTGTACGCAGAATTTTTTTTTGGGGGGGGGACAAGACGCGTAAAAATTTTCGAAGAAACTCGAAAGCGAGATAGCGAAGCAACAGAGCTGGTTACGAGCACTGGTGTAAATCACACGTATAATCTTTTATTTTGCGAGCGAGCGAAAAATAACCACTTTTCTAAGTTATATACAATATTTTCATTCCAACTCTTCTTCTTTTTCTTCTTCTTCTTCTTCCTCTCCCTTTTTTTTTTTTTTTTTTTTTTTTGGGGGGGGGGCTTTTTGGGGGGGCGAAAATGCATTTTGCCCCCCCCCCACTTTTTCGTTTGGGGGGGGGGCGACTGCCCCCCTGCCCCCCCGCTTCCGGCGCCTATGTGTGTGACCTCGCACGAAAGTTGGTATTCAAACCTACTTTTCTCGTATTTCCCTTGGAGTGCTAGTTTCCATTTTTCATTGCTGTGTGGTGGGATTGCTCTGAACATCTTGAAATCATTTTTCCATAAATTAGTGAACATTCTTTTTTTTTTAGAGGTCTCTGTTAAAACAGTATGGGTGGGAAATTACCTTTTCTTGTCAAAGAAAGGGAATTTTTTTTTTAATGTAAGAAACTAGTGATATTAAAAAAAATCAATACATTGTAATCTGATTTTCCGGCATTGAGGCAAAATTCGATTGTCACGTGTGTGACCGTTTGTTTCACTTTACAAAGAATGGCCCTCCAGCTTAATGGATATATATATATATATATATATGTGTGTGTGTGTGTGTGTGTGTGTGTGTGTGTGCGCGTGTGTGAGTGTGTGTGGGTGCGTTTGGGTGTGTGTGTGTGTGTGTGTGTGCGCGCGCGCGCGCGTGTATGTGGGTGTGGGTATGTGCGGAGAGATAGAGATGGGGAGGAGAGGGATAAAAAGAGGCAGTGACGTATATAAAGATATTGATCAAACGTTGAATTGGTTGCGAAATGTTCCAGGGGCTTCCGAAGTCACGCCAGCTGTGAGGATCTACTTTCCCAGAATATATTAAATTATTCAAATCATTTTTTCTACAATATGAGTCCACCCCCTCCCCCATTTCTACTTTGAAATCCATGCACGAGGAAGGCTATGTTATTTTTGCAATCATCGGGAGAGGGGAGGGAATATATACCTCCAGCTCCATGAACTTCACACTTGAGATGACGAAAATTAATGACATTTGGTATCGTACGCTGTCAACTTTCATATCCATATTTCTTTTCAACTATTACAATGAAATTTATATGATACAGAAACAAAAATGAAATTTTATTTTAACCGCAATTTTGGGCATCCCATGGTCATCTTTGTATGACATTTGTTAGATTTAGTGTAAAAGTGGAGGCAATAGAATTGCGAAAGCTATGCCGTAACACATTTTTCTCGAACATATTGCAGCAGAGAGAATGGAGTTCGGGGGGGGGGGGACGTTTCCAGCTTTATACTTTATTCAGTGTTCCCCTATCCTCTTCCCATATGAGAAGGTGCACTTACAATGGAAAATCTGCAAAATCGGCACAATCACGTTATTAATCAGCTGAGACTGGGAACCAACAATTATTGATTTGTACTGCACTGTAGGTCTATAAATGTATAAACATATATACTTCCGAAGACTTGAATGTTTATAGGAAGTGATTACATAAGAATGGAACGTGTAAACACATGATATTTACCATTGTAAGGCGGAGAGAGAGAGAGAGAGAAGTAAGACACGGAGAAAGAGAGTCAGAGAGTGTGTTGTGAGAGAGAGAGAGAGAGAGAGAGAGAGAGGTCGCTATAGAGAAAGAAAGACGAAGAGAAAAGAGGAAGGGATGAGTGTAGATAGAAAGAAAGAGATATGGAGAGAGAGAGAGAGAAGGAAGGAAAAGTAAATCGGGTTGGAGAGAAAGGGGGGGGGGAGGAGGGGAGGGGAACAAAGCCTTGGCTGTCGTGTGCTGTCAGTTTCGTGGGCCGTCGGTCTCATGGACTGTAGTCAACAAAAGTAGACACGCATCGCTAACATAAATATCTACCTTGCCAATTGCTTGATTACCATATGCACTATATGCTCATCTGCCAGTATACTATTAATACATGGGTGGGAGTGCGTTAGTGCGATCCGGCAACACAAAGGTATTTATCGTGGTGTACTAACGCACGAGGCTTAGCCGAGTGTGTTAGACACCACGATAAAAACCTGCGTGTTGCTGGATCGCACTAACGCACGAACTCACAACCATGTATTAATAGTTTTATAAAACGGGTCTACAATCATAGCGTTTTCTTACAATCTTAGTGTTTGATCCGATTAGCCGTGCGTTAGTCCCTTCGCCGTGCGTTAGTACTTTTTTTTGCACGGTCACGTGGTGTTATTTGACCAATCAGGATGGCTACATTCTTGAACCCGTTTTATAATACTAATTAAATGACTATCATAATCTAGCCTATTCATTAATACTTTGACGTCAATATTTGGATTTTTCGCATCCACCACTTCTATGGAAAGAGACTGCTTTATCGCAAGTTATCTTCACTTTGCTTTGGATCTTTAGAGATATTGAACGAGAATGAAGGACGTGTGTAATGGTATACCTCCAGCAAGTCTGCTTTTGATTGGTGTGATTTTGTTTGTGGCATTAGGTAAGTGATTAATAACACAAATTCGTTGTTTGTTGTTGCTTTGTTGTTTTTATTGTTGGTTATACCATAATTAAAGATGAGGTGGAATGACCCTTCACACAGAACTTATATGGTTGTTGTTTTTGATATATCTTTGGCACTTTTACATTTTTGAAATGATACGTCTTTATTAGAATTTTCTTTGTAACTTTCACTGTACATGCTCTACATCAGCTTAATCTGTTAATTCAGATAAATTATCAGTTATCTCTATTCACACGTAGAGTAAGGCGATTTCACTCTCCCCGGAGAAATGTACCAGATAATTTATGTGCAGAAGATGATTGTAATATTAAATGTTTCATAAAGAGCTTTTCTAGTTACAAGCCACTGATATCAAAGCGCTATAAAATTCAATTTCAATTTCAATTTAAAGACATTTATTTCCAACTTTTCAATATGTGTACAAAGTAATAAATGAGCAAAAATAATGTACATGTATTTTTAACGAAAATTTGACAAAATATACATTCATGTGTTACATATATAATTGGAGGACACACGTCTACAACCAAAATCTTGGGGCGAGGGAGCCCTTAGTCAGTACGTAATACATAATATTACTTAATAAATATATATATAAATAACTACATAAAAAAAAACAAAAAGATAAGATTCCTAGACCGCTGAGCTTGATTTGAGGGGAAAAAAGAAAAAAAAAAAGGGGGGGGGGGAAGATGGGGAAAGAGGAAAAAGAAGTATGGAAAATAGAAATATTCAAGAAGAGGCAGAAAGAAGAAAGGGAGAGAATAGACCCAATGTAGGGTGGGGAAGTGTCTTAAATCATTTTATTTGTAAGATGAAGTGAAATGTTTTTTCATCCTTCTTGAGAAGCTGGCAAGAGATGCGGAGTATTTTATTGTGTCAGGAATAACTTACCACAGCTTGGGTCCTGAGTACCGGATATTATGTTGGAATAATAGGGTTCTGTTCTTGGGTAGATGGATTGGATTTGCGTGTCTGGTTTCGTATTTATGAATAGTAGAATTTAATTGAAAGAGGTTACAAAATTCGCCAGGGAATAAATTGTTTGTACATCTGTACATAAAAATGCTTTGTTGATGTTTATTTATATGGGTAAATTTTACCATGTTAAATTGTTTAAACAAATGGTCGACGTGACACCGAGGAGCAGTACCTGTAGTTATACGAATTATTTTCTTTTGTAGAGTGTTTAGTTTGTGTAATTTGGAAGTTGTAGAGTTCCCCCAGGCTAGGTTGCAGTATGATAGATATGGTAGAATAAGAGAACTGTAAAGCATACGGAGGATGTTGTTTGGTAAAATGTGCCGTAGTCTGGAAATGGAAATGGAAATGGATAAATATACTAGACGTGTGGTAGTCGAGTGGTTTAGACACTTGACTGCAGATGTGAAGTTTGTAGGTTCGATCCTCGGCACGGCACTTATGTCCTTGAGCAAGGTTTGTTTAAATCTACATTGCTCCTCTCCACCCAGGCGTTAAATGAGTACCCGGTAGGATGCCAAATTGATCAGCATTTTGTGCTACTGTAAAAAAAGTGCCTGGTTGGCATTGGCCACAGGGAGTGGAGAAGGTGCATACATTGTATGCGGGCAACCCTGAATCCGATGACCGGAGTAATAATATATCTGTAAAGCGCATAGAGATATCGTAGATGTATTAAGCGGTACATAAATCAAGAATATTACTATTTTGTTTTAATTCTTTTTTTAAAATTATACAGTAATAACACATTTTACAGCGTAGTGATATTAGTAATATTAGTAATATCATTACTGTGGTTCACAAGCTTATCCGCATGTTCACTTGTCAACGGCATTGCTGTAGAGCCCACGTCATCTTCGATTGATAGTGACATCAACTTTAACAAACATTTTTGCAAACAACATAATGCATCCATCTGTTTTGCTACGATCATTGCCCGTTTGTTTGTATAATTCCAATACACACCTATTCTTAAACAGCACACCATGGCCTTGCTGAGAATGAGAAGGTGGACCGTAATAAGACCGACTGCAATGATGGATACCAACTCAACTATACTTTACCAATGTTTACTAAGTGCTTAGAGAAGGAGTATCCAGATAAGGGAATGGTAAAGACCATACCTAAACTTATCCTTACTCCTCTAGTCACTAATGGATGCCCCATTAGACAAAACAGGCTAGGAATACCACCAGCACTACGCATTTGTAAACATCCAGGTGAGTCTTCATCATGTGTCTTAAGGTAACCCAGTTTCAGTGATTAATGTAGATAAAAATAAATTATAACCAGTAAAAATCTTTATTTATGACAAACCAAGATTTCTATATATGTTTTTAACGATAATTTATTTAGGTTTCCAGGGTCAGGGGTCATTAAACACCGTAATCGTAGAATATGTTTCCAAATTCCAGCTGGATCTTTTTTATGTAAAAGGAGATTAAGTAGTTAAGGAGATTTTTATCAGACGAAGTCGGTTGTCTTTCAGGCCTCCTGTCAGAGAGCAGATCTCAACACATGGTTGAGATTACCCCTGAGTTCTAGTGTTGACAAACTATTAAAGTGGCATTTAAATAACAGAACTTTAACAGCGCCATCTATATACAGTGATTGCTAAATTCAGATTATAATTTGAAAATTAATTGCATTTTATTTTGAATTTCGACATACAGCTTGTTTGGATAAAAGGCACATTTTATATTTCATAAATTCAAACTATCATTTTTTACTTGGCATTGTGGAAAATTGCGTGCAGGTATATTCTAAGCTTCTACAAACTAGAATGGGGCATGGTGGGAAAATGAGAGGCACAGACACTTTCAAATCCTGTTGAAAGATGCCGCTATATAGGAGCTTCAGTATGCTGTCACTTTAAACATAAGTTATCTACCCATCAGATATAAAACGTTCTGGGTGATTTTTGACAAATTTGAAAATCAAGGATAACAAGGAACTAATCTGCAGCTAAAAGAGCAAGATCAAGAGGAAGCAACTACAAAGTCATAAGACATTGGTGTTTTATGGTGCATGGACGTTGAAACGTAACCAATCAAAGTTCAATGTTCAAAGTTCACTTATTTACACTCATCACTAAAAAATACATTTGCAAATACAATAATAGACTTACAAAAGAACATACATCCAAACAAAACATAATGAGAGCGAAGGGAAAGATGGAAAGGAATAAAGTCCTTATACGAGAGCCCATCCCTGATGTATATAAATGAATATAGAAATTAACTAGTACTGTTGGAGGCATGAAATTTAAACAAAACATTGGGGGGGGGGGGGGGGGGGGGGGGGGGGGGGGAGAAGAAAAAAGTAGAGAGTCTAGTGAGAATCATAAAAACCGTTTTTAATTCTCAGATGTTGTGATGTAAATTACCGGTGAATAGTCCTTTCTTGCACTAACAATTCACAGGGTTTTTTGTTTTGTTTGTTTGGGTTTTTTTTGTTTTTTTTTAGTATTATTAGTTAACAATTAGTATTAGTTAATGTGTCCCTCTGTCCATAATTCTTCCATGGCCATGCCGTTGGGGAATGTGCACACATTTTTGGAACTGTTTTTCGTTGTCATACAGGCCTGCTATCAACATATTTATCTTTATATTCTCTCTTGATTCTGTAAGCAAATGCAGGTATAGCATTTATTGTCTTACTTTTGAAAATAAAAGATTGCATTGTGCTTTAAAGTGTACCAATCACCTGAAAAAATCATTTGTGTACAGCTAGAAAGTATAAAATCAATCTCGAAGAACTTTATCTGGCATTCTATCGGTCAACAGTTAAGGAGTATGAAGGAAAAATGGATAACATGAAAATACTCGCGCGGAACCGAACTCCGAGTTTAGTTTCGCGCGAGCCCTTATCTTGGCGGGTGCGTCGAGTAGTCTAATCACGAGTCGGTTTTAAGTTTATAGAGAGTGTGTTTAAAATTGCAATATCTCTGTATAGAATTAATATTTGAAGCCCATATTTTGAATATAGTATAACGACATGGATTCCCTAACATACAGAGCAAAATATTCTTTGGTCATTGGTACCCTTTAATATACGTATATATATTTTCCTTACATTTTCCTTACACTTATGTATATATATATATATATATATATATATATATATATATATATAATGAAAGAAATGTCACTATGAAATGGTCGTAGCTTTTATTGTCCTTTATTTGTCAAGCTTTCGATCAATGATCTTCATCAGGACTGTATAAAAACACAAAATGATGGCTGACATTTACATCGGAATATACATTTCTTACAATGGTTAAGTACTAATCAATATAATTATAATGATATTAATTGTGTTGTTTATTATTATAATTATTATCATTATTGTTATTGTTATTGTTATGTCTGTTATTATTATTGTTATTATTATTATTATTATTATTAGTAGTAGTAGTAGTAGTAGTAGTAGTGGTGGTGGTAGTATTATATTATTAACATCATCATAATTATCATACATTTGCATATTTTTTAAAAGAATAAATCTATGTGTGAAAAGATACTTGCATGTCTATATTTACAAATCTATTTCTGTAAATAATATTTCTATGAATATTTGCAAACTATACAGATAATGAGTGAATGATTACCATGTGGACAAGGTTGTCGTGGTAACTAGTCGGTGTTGCTTTTTAAGGTGACATGGGCTTCTTTGGGGATCTATATGAAAAGTACACAACCTGTTAGCTTCCCTTGCTGTTTCAGTATATACAAGTTTGCATTTGCATTAATATATAGCATGATACAATATAGCATGATACAACACAATATGATATAATACAACACAATATAATGTAATAAAGTATAGTGTAATGTAATACAACATCGTATAGTCTAATACAATATAGTACAGACATAGCATAGTGTAATGTGGAACGAGAGGGAGATGCAGAGAGGGGGCAGAGGAGTCCAGACAGAAGAGAGAGAGAGAGAGGGGGGGGGAGATAGGGAACGAGAGTGGAGTAGGACTGATAATATGGACACGTTATAAGAAGTTGTTATATATAACCTAGTGAAGTATTATACACACACATATACAGTTCTTGGGGGGGGGGGGTGTTACATTCTGATAAAACTGTATTAGCGTCTGTGGTAACGGGGAATCACACTTTACGCATACGTGGACTATAGTATGTGGACATACACGTACGTACAAATACATACATAATACTTAGATATATATACATACACACACATATTCATGTATTTCTTAAATAAAGGTGTTATCTTTCTTAAGAGAAAGTAAAATTTTGTTGATACGAATTGAATGATTAAGACAAAGTAAATGAATTCAATAGTATTTACCAGTGATCCAGTTATGGATGAGTGCGATGCCATGTTTCTGGCGTTTGTGCGTTTGAGGGAGTCAAGGTCAGGGGTGGGGGTGAAAGGTTATTGGTCAACAGTGAACCCTTCCGGGTTAAGGGTGTGTAGTTTGCTGATCCAAAATGATTCTCTGTGAAGGATTGTTTGGTGGAATTTAGTATGGATCGCCTCAATGCCCATTATGACTACGTCATTGATAGAATGATCTGGTTGGTTGAAATGTGTCGTGTATGGGAGAGTTTTGTGATGGGGTGTGTTGAAGTTGCGAATTTCCGATCGGGTATTGCTAAATCTTGTGTATAGTGATGTTTCGGTTTTTCCCACATACTGTTGTTTACATCTCTTGCATGTGATCAAATAGATTATCCATGTAGATTTGCAGTCCAACCTTGTCGTGATTGGAAATTGTTCCCCTGTTACTGTGCTGGAGAACTTCCTTCCCTCTTGGGCAAAGGTGTGCAGCATGCATTTCCTAGCAGGGCATTTGTAAAATCCCGTTTGATTCATGTTTTCTTCAGGTTCTTTTCGTTTAGGGTCTCCGGAGAAGACTAGAATATCGCGCAGGGTTGGTGCATGTCTCTACGCTAGCATGGGGGGCTCTGGGAAGACTTTTTTGAGTTCCTCTGATTGGTGCAGAGTTTGGGTGCAAGTAGATAGAATTTTGCGGATGTTAGATGTGCCGGGACAATATTGTTAATGGAACCCGTTCGGATTCGGAGCGTTCTTTTTTCTCAAGCAGGTTTTTTCGGGGGACCTCGCGGGCGCGGTCGACTTCACGTTTTATGAGTTGGGGGTCATAGCTGGAGTTTTCCAGATAAGTTTCGAGTTTACTCAAGTGGTGGTTGGTGCTGTCTTCCTGGGAGCAGTTGCGTTTTACACGGAGTGCCTGACTATATGGGATACTGCGGAATATGTGGGGTGGGCGATAAGAGGTGGGGCGAAGAAATGTGTGAGAAGCTGTTTCTTTGCTGTATAGTTCAGTCTGTAGAGTATTGTGTTCGAGTTTGATGTTGAGGTCCAAGAAGTATACATTGGTATCTGAAGATTCAAAGGTGAATTTGATTTTAGGGTGGATTGAATTCATCGTTTGTTGGAATCGAGATAGGGTACGTGGGGATCCAACCCAGACGAAGGTGATGTCGTCAATGTATCTTTTCCATGATTGGGGAAGTATTGCATTGGGTTCTTTTAGGATTTTTTCCTCAACGGTTCCCATGTATAAATTGGCGTAAGATGGTGCAACAGGCGTGCCCATTGCAGTCCCTTCCACCTGGATGTAGTGCTGGCCGTTAAATTGGAAGGTGTTAAGGGTCAGGATTAGTTCTAGCAGACGGACGAGTTGGTTTGTCGGTGGGTTTGGGTCTTTTCGTGTGTTGAGGGCGTCATTACAGGCTTGTATTCCTTCTCTGTGGGGATGTTTGTGTAGAGTGATGTGAAGTCTGCTGTTAAAAGGGTGGTTCGGGCGGGTAGGGGGGAGTGGGTACTTGTTTTCTGAATATGATTCAGGAAGTCGGTGGTGTCTTTTAGGTAGGATGTGAGGGTTGCGACAAGGGGTCTTAGGTGGTGATCTACAAATCGTGATATTTGTACTGTGGGGCACGCGCAGCCAGAAACTATTGGGTGTCCAGGATTATTTTGTTTGTGAATCTTTGGAAGAAAGTATAGGTTTGGGCATCTTGGTTCTTTGGGGATGAGTGATTTTTTTAGGTTTTCCTCTATATCTAATTCTTGAATGGGGGATTTTACTTTCTGCGTGTGGGCGGGTGTGGGGTCATGGTCCAGGGGGTTGTATGTCTCTGTGTCCGAGAGTTGTCTTAGTCCCTCACTGATGTATGCATCGGTTGACATAATGACTGTGCATGATCCCTTGTCTGCGGGTTTGATAATTATATCAGGATTTTGTTTCAAGCTTTTGAGCGCTTTTCTTTCTTCTTTGTCGAGGTTGTCATGTGGTTTATGTTTTTTACTTTTTGTTGCCATATCATATCAATATCAATATCAATATCAATATATATATATATATATATATATATATATATATATATATATATATATATATATATCCCTCTCTCTACTCCCTTCCTCCCCTTTTTTCGTCTTTCCTCCTTGGATGGTCGTCCATGATTTCCTCACTCCTTCTCTCTCTCTTTCTCTCTTTTTTATTTTTCTTTCCTGTCCCCCCCCCCATCCCCCTTCTCTCTCTCTCTGCTCTCTCTGTTTTTTCTCTCTCTCTCTTCCACCTTCCTGTCTTCTCTATTTCTTCTCCCCAATTTTTTCCTTGTTCTACACTCTTGCTTTGTTGCGCGAGTATCCTTTAGCGCACTGCGTTGCTATGTTGGATGCTTTTCAAATAGATTTCATCATTTCCTGATGATGCCCTAAGGTCGAAAATTCGATTTTTTTTCTACTCTCTTCAAGGAATTCGTTATTCATTTCGACTTCATCATTATACTTGTTTACGGAGTGTCTTCATTTATTGTTTGCTAATTACATTTCATCTCCGAGCAGAACTTATATATATATATATATATATATATATATATATATATATATATGTGCCAAAGCTGTTGTATATGTTATTTCCTTACAATTTTATATATATATATATATATATATATATATTATATATATATATATATTTAGTGGGATGAATTCAAACCAAAGATAACGCAGGATACTCAGGAAATTTAAGCTTTCGTCTTTCGACTTCTTCAGAAATTTATTCTGAAACAGTTATAAAGAGAAGATACAATCCTAAGAAAGGCATGACAAAAACTAACAAAGCACTAAGTGTGTGAGAATAATTCACAAAATACAAAGAGAAGACAGGTATGTCGGCTTTATTATAATTCATTTGAAATTTCAGTATTTTTACTTGATATTTCTACTGACAGTAATTTTAGTCCATCAATTTTTGAATGATTGTGTCTTCTCTTTGTATTTTGTGAATTATTCTCACACACTTAGTGCTTTGTTAGTTTTTGTCATGCCTTTCTTAGTGATTGTATCTTCTCTTTATAACTGTTTCAGAATAAATTTCTGAAGAAGTCGAAAGACGAAAGCTTAAATTTCCTGAGTATCCTGCGTCATCTTTGCTTTGAATTCATCCCACTATGTTCTATATCACCCAAACCAAAGCGATGGTAAAAGTGGACCCAACATCATCACATTATATATATACATACATACAACTGTAAGGAAATAACATATACAACAGCTTTGGCAATTCTCGTGGAAATAAATACAATGTGAAAGGAAATGATAGAATAATGGTTGCGTAGCTAAAATAAAAGCTCCCCCAGAGCTGTCCTCCCTTTTTGAAATGTTTGCAAAGGTTGAAAAATGTCTCCGCCCGGAATCGAACCCGGGTCACTGGCTTAGAACGACAATGCCTTAACCACTAGATCACGGAGACGGGCTAGTGGCTTTGGCGACACCAGATTCAATTAACCGACAGACTGACAAATCTTCAACCTCATTAATTAATTCCTTTTCGGGGGCGGGTGAGTTTTGAACACTGACAAGCCGCATATATATATATATATATATATATATATACATTTCAAAGAAAAGGATAACTCTTAAAGTGAATTTATTCTGGGCCTTGGTGTTTAGCACCTTCACTATGCTGAATACCCATTGTTCGAGGATTTCTTTTTTCGTGGAGGTGTTATATTAAAAAGCCCCCTTTAGTGTTTCAAAAATCTTTTAAATAAATATGGGGCTCGACTTGGCACAGGAGAAATCTTCGACTGGTCTAAAACATATTCGAACAATATTCCTCCAAAATAATATGGGCGATTCATATCGATACTTACTCTTCCATAATAAAATCCATCCTTCGCTTCATAACCATGCCTCTCAGAAATACATGTAGTATATGTACTTTCCCCATTAACTTAATTGTTTTGATTCGACATTTTTAAAAAATTGTTGTTGTTTCAGTTATTTCTTGGTTTCTTCCTTTTATACATCTTTGGACACGCAGATTGTTATGACAGCCCATGTAAGAACGGCTGGTGTGAGGAGACTATGACTAGTTTCGTTTGTCATTGCCCAGCAGTATTTACAGGTCTGCATTGTGAAACTAATTGTAAGTATGGAACCGGTTTTGTTATCACCGGCTTTGATTACATTTTAAAAACTTTTAAAGTTTGTTATAGCTACAGAATTCTAATTAATTATCTCAAATGTCGATGACAAGCGGTTGCTATGATATCATTCTCTGTGTAGTAAATCAACTATCAAGGGCTTTTGAGGTTAGACATGTTAGAGCTGCTCATAATTACTTGATTCACATAGAATGGCATAGCGTAAGTAATTAGTGTGCAATAGACTGCATCTGTTGCTGTTGCTTGGTATTAATATCAACACTTCGAGAGAGAGAGAGAGAGAGAGAGAGAAAAAAACATGCCAGAATTAGTTACACTTACAATTACATTTTTAGAGGAGGCAGACAAGTTCATCTTCTGCCAAATAATACATTAACATCAACACTCGTTTCTATAATTTCTCAACATGTTAAGTTTTATACCAAAGCCATTATCTAAATTTAGATATAATTTTAATGGTTTCATGCACATGTTCTCAATGAGAGGCTTGAGGAAAATGCTACATTTAAAGTTCAAAGTTCAAAGTTCGGTTATTTACACTCATCACTAAAAAATACCTAACATTTACAGTAACTGCATTTAGCAATACAATAATACAAAGGAACATAGGCCTACATCCAAACAAAACAAAATAAGAGTGAAAGGAAGAGCTAAAAAGGAATATAAGGTCCTTATACGAGAGCCCAGCCCTGATGTAAATTTATGAATATAGAAATTAACTGTTGTACTGTTGGAGGCACTTGATGAATGCAAGTCTTTTCTGCAGTGATTTGAAAAAAAAAAAAAATCATAATGACCAAATAATGTACTTGCTGAATAATTGTAGTCATATTGTTATTGACCCCCGTACTTCACTAGATATGGTGATCGAGCTTTCTCTGTAATTAATCGCCCATATCCTTGGAATAAATTACCAGCGCACATTCAGAACACCGACTCCCTCAGTCAGTTTAAAACCTTACTTAAAACTCATCTTTTTAATACGTAATGTTTTATCGCAAGTGCGAGGACTCAGCTGTGAGTCGGTCAAAGGAGTTGTACACCATTCTGCTCTCTATATGATTGTTTGACATTTTTCATTATTCATGTATGATTTAGTACGATAGCTTAGTTCCATTAATTTAAGTAATTTTGTTTCAAATTTATTATAATGTTCTGGTACTTTACTCTTAGACAGAATATGATGCGCTTAGAAACAACAGTATTAAGCGCCTAATAAATGTTATGTATTATTATTATTATTATTATTACTATTATTATTATTGTTATTATTGTTATCATTATTATTATTATTATTATTATTATCATTATTATTATTATTCAGATCGTTGTGCCACATAATTGCCTCAAACTTTCTTAAGCAGTGTCACTGCCACATCATCAGTCTCCAGGGGTGTCAATTATGGGGTGGCTCTGCGCGCAAATTCTCTAATTGTCCCTGCTGGTAATAAAGAGGAGTTAAAAAATAATGAAGGGTACTATTAGGCTGTCTTGCCCCCCCCCCCCCCATCCGAAAACGGATCGACGCCCCTGTCAGTCTCTATCCCCTTGCTCAAGATAACGAATAAGAAAAATGAAAGTTAGTTTTTTTTCGGAATGTAGGGGGAAAATATTTGAAAACTATAAAAGATGCTTTACACTCTTTAAACAATAGGCCTATAAGATGATGTTAAAGATAATAATGATAGCAATGGTACTACTACTACTACTACTACTACTACTAATAATAATGATAATAATGATTATTAATAATAATAATAATAATAATAATAATGATAATAATAATAATAATAATGATGATGATAATAATAATAATAATAATAATAATAATAATAATGATAATAATAATGATAATAATAATAATGATAATAATAATAATAATAACAGCATTATTTTTTCCTGCTTAATATAGAAATGCGTAACCGGTAAATGTTTTCCCCCTTTACTATATTTCCATTTTCTTTCTGCCGTGTTTTCAACCTGGAATACAAGATATGGATCTTACACCTAATGTAAAGATTACAACATCACTACCAGGTAATTGTATGGACCACCTTTATTCATCTTCTGTTGAAATAAGCTGGTTTTACTGCACTAACCAAAACAAGTCGCCTTGTGCAAATTAAAATGTTTATTAGTTGGGCGCTGTTGATGGCTTTGAATATTGATGTACGGATTTGGTGACGATCAATAAGGACGCTTAGTTTATATTGTCCATTGTTGACCATGGATCGGTGCTGTGAAAAGTATGATTAGTATATCGAATATATTAATCAAAATGCAGTGTGGATAGAAGATGTCACTGTGGCTACCACTTCATTAATTTAGTTTATTATCTAAACAAAAAGGACTGTTAAACTCATTCATTAATCTAATAGAAAGCATACTCCTTGATCTGTGATACAACAATAAAAGACAATAGCATATAGTTTTAATCTAATAAAATAATGATTAGTATATCGAATTTATTAATCTAATAGAAAGCATACTCCTTGATCTGTGATACAACAATAAAAGACAATAGCATCTAGTTTTAATCTAATAAAATAAATTCAAGGGTAATGACAATTGAATGTTATAATCATAATGCATTTTTTTAATGGAATATGTTTCTTTGGCTACCAATTCGTTAATTTAATTAATTAAGCTAATTTATTAAATTGATACTCCATGACCTGTCATATAACAATAAATGACAGTAGCCTCTCTTTTTTTAATCTAGTAAATCAATCGATGGTTGTAATCAACAGTGATAACTACCCCTCCCACACACACACACACACACGCATACACACTCACTCACGCACAAATAATGGAAAAAGTACTTGCTAGTTGGTAGATGAAAGAAAAACTGGTAAACTCTTGATGAAAAAAAAAAAATCACCTCCTTACTACGGTACCATGTATTTTGAATTATTCATTGAATATGATTATTGTAGGAATCTTGCAATTATTTTCATAAAGCTAATCAAATCTAGACTTTAAAGAAATGATTATAAATTATATAGTATATGTATTCAAGAGGACTTAGCGATACCCTGCGTACGATAAAGAACTATTCGACAGTTTACCGTTGGATTTATTTTTTCAAGCAAAACTAACCCAACACACTAAAATAAAGAGCAAGTAACGAACACATTTTCTCCTCAAAATTACAAGAATTAGCTATATTACCAGATCATTACTATACGGAGTGTTCACTGTTTCAGAAACTGTTTTTTTGCGAATTTTTGAAATATATTTTCTGATATTTGATCGTAAGGTTTTGGAAGTGCAAGGTAGATGTGGTGTTTTGATATCGATCCGAGTCGGCCCCGATTCTCCTTTTTCTTGCTGGACGGGACCTCGGGCGCTTGGTCGGCTTGTGGTGTGGCTTTTGTCCTTTGTTTATACCCCAAATTTGTTTGCCTTCCCCCGTTTTTAATTTTTATTAATTTTTTAATTTTTTTTTTTCTAATTTATCGAATCTTGTAAATATGTGATTCTCCTGATTTGTTTTAATAAAACATACAAATAAGAAAAAAAATTACAAGAATTGATATCAGATTATAGTTCATGACCAAGATTCAGTCCCACCTAGCCGATGAAAGTATATATGATATTTGGTATCGACTGCTTAATTCAATCGTATAAAATTTAGAAAGGCGATGGACCAATAGTCAGCCCATTGATGTAAATGATGTTGTTGTCCAAAATCAACAAAAAAGTCCATTGCATGAATTTAAAAAGGAAGCCCTACGTTTATAGGCAGCCAAGACAAAATGAATTTCAGAAGCTATGAAATCAATAGGAATATTATGTATTGTAACTTCATGACTAACCTTCTCTCCAATATTATTGTCATCACTATTAATATTATTATCTTTAGTAGCAACAGTATTAGTATTATTATTATGAGTAGTAGTAGTAGTAGTAGTAGTAGTAGTAGTAGTAGTAGTAGTATCATTATTTAATCATCATTATGATTGATCTACTTTTTGATGTTGTTGATGTTATTATTAGGTGGTCTGTCGGAATCGACAGATCACCTTTTGTATTTGTACGAATTTTCTTTCTTTATTTGGTGGTCTGTCTTAATCGACAGATCACCTTTTGTATTTGCACGAATTTTCTTTCTTTATTAGGTGGTCTGTCGGAATCGACAGATCACCTTTTGTATTCGTACGAATTTTCTTTCTTTATTTATTTATTTTTATGACAATTTCTTGTCCATTCGAAATCTTCAATAGTACTCCATCAATTTTCGTCAAATTTTCGTCAGTGATGTCATGCTATGATGTCATGTTCCCGTTTGCATTTCAAGGTCAACAGGTCATCGTGACGTCATCCAGGCGCCATTTTGTAAAATCACATTATCAATCATATCTTCATAACCAATCATCAAAAATCGTCCATATTTACATGACATTAACTTCAGGTCATGGGTCATTAGGATATGTCATCAAAGGTCATCCAGAGGTCAAAATTTAAAAATGCTCAAAATCAACCCAGGACCAAAGGAGAGTACGTTGTAGGTCATTTTAAGCATTTCAAAAATTTCCGTGCGTAAGCGTCCGCGCGCGCGTTTTACGCGCGCACAAGTCGTAAATAACGTTAAAACGCTGTTTTTTCGATTGATTCGCAATCCTGACACTTTTCTTGATCATTTCCATCAACTTGGAATCAATTTCGATCAATAATAAGGTCGTACGGGCGCGTCAAAGTTCAAAATCCGTGCGCGCGTCTATGGCGAAAATAACGTAAAAACGTGCAAAAACATGCCTCTACAAAATTAACTCTAGCTCTTTAAATAGTCCGTAAACCCCCCAATTTTTTTTCATCTTTGGGTAGGGGATGAATCATAGATATGATTTCATGGGTCATTTGACCCTCAATTATATTACAACGTCATCAAAATGGCGTCGGTTCTCAAAATTTCATTTTTTCAAAAATGACATCATAAATTTTCACTTTAAGCAAGACTTTCTCCGTAATTGTTGGTCGATTTTCGCCGGGATTTTGATATGTTGTAGCTGAGACAATTCTCTACAAATACAGTTATCACGGTTTTTCATTTTGACAACGGCATCATTATCTGATTGTACGATGAACGATGACATGTCACTTTTTCACGTTTTACGTGTATTGTCTATGGGATATGACTTTTTCTGATATCTTGATCCTACCTTCTCGTCTCTTTTGAGCAACAGCTCCGTTATTTTTGATCGCTTTTCGCCCAGCTTCGAGTATGTTGTAGCTGAGAAAATTTCCTATCTTAAATGTGCCATTCATTTTTTAATCATATGTCAGGATCATATCGAAATTGTCTGCAGAAGATAGGATATGAGAATCCCGGTTTTCATTTACGTGTTATACCCTATGGAGGAACTAACAGTCTAGCGGTTAGACATCTGCCTCATGAACCAAATGTCCCGAGTTCGAGTCCTGGCCGAGGAGGGTCGTTTTTTGTTTTGTTTTTCCCCTTTTGCATCTATTATTTCACCATCCCCTAAGACTAATAATACATGTTCATTGACATATATGTCACTAACTGCCGCATTTTGGCTGTTATATCTAATGTAATGCAGTGTACATTTTACACAATGTACAGCGTATATTGCATAGTTTGCGAGGAACGTGTATTGAAGCTAGTGACGGCTACAGAAAACATGTCATATATCTTAACTATAAGCAAGACTATCTCCGTAATAGTTCTTCGATTTTCGCCGGGATTTGGATATGTTGGAGCTGATCTGATGCAGTTGTTAACAACTGCATTTACCATAGTTTTTCATTTTGACGACTTCATTATCTAATTGTACCATGTCATGTCATTTTTTTTCATGTTTTCCGTGTATCCTCTACGCTTTCATGGGCTCTGTGGAATATCATTTTTTCCATTTTTCACATTCTTGACTTTCTTTCTTCGTTTCAGTATTTGGCCCTCATACTTTGATCATGTGGATAACGGCCAAGATCATTCAAATTGACCGACAGACCACCTAATTCGTCCCCATGACGAATTAAAGTCTAGTTATTATTATTATTATTATTATTATTATTATTATTATTATAAGACAAACTCCTGGTATAGACAAAATAAACATAAACGTGAACAATACAGACATTGCAAGAGTTGAAAAGACCAAATTTCTAGGCGTTTGTATTGATAGTCACTTTTCTTGGAAACGAAGTAGAAAAAGAAATTGCCAAAAATATAGGTTTTGTACATAGACTTCATTTTCGCATACCAAACTTTTGTTATATGTATAAGTGTACTATTGACAAATGTCTCCCTAAACAATTTTGTAATCTGGTTGATTTTAATCGTAATTTTCACAATTATCCTACTAGAGACATCCGTATTCCTAGATATAGAACAGTTGTGTTTTAAAAAAATATTCTTTTTTTCTGGTCGTAAACTCCGGAGGAATTTCAATGAGTCCTTAAAAACATGCCCCTCACCCCATACATTTACTCATACTATAAAAATAAATACTTCGTACAGTACAATCAGTAGCACATATTGCAATTTTTCCTTTTTCCCCTTTCTTCCCCCTCCCTCTCTGTCATTTTCCTTATCTTTCAGAGTTTTTCTGCACGTTATAATTGTTATGTAATATCATATATGCAAAATTTGTATGGTTATGGCTACCCCAATTTAAGTCATGTGCTTCCAGGGAACCTCGCCTCCTTCCACCATGTTTTGTCAAAGTAAAATTTCATTTTGTACCTATTTGATTATGAGAAAGAAATAAATGTTTTTGACATATGAAATCTGATTGTTATCAAAATTATTATTATATAATTATCATTATTATTATTATTATTATGTTTTTTTTTAATTATTATTATTATTATTTAATTATCATTATTATTATTATTATTATTATTATTAACATCATCATCATTATCATTATCATCTTCATCATAAAGATCTTTGCTATTATGATAATAATATAATTCAGTTTACGAATAGTGAATATATTTGCCTTTTCAGCGATTTCAGCTTGTTCATTACATCCCTGTCGTCATGGAGGTGTATGTAAGGAGACGAATACAGGGTTTAACTGTGCATGCTTGGAGGGCTACAAGGGTGAACTGTGTGAGTATGGTGAGTATCTGTAGCATGAGATGTCGGCGAAAGTTATCTCTTCGATTCATTTATTCTTCATTCTATTTTGAAAAATGCACAATAGATTGCACTTGACAAATAATATTGTTATACATCTTTGTCACCACTAGTCACCTGTCTTTTTTTTTTTTTAACAAATATGATCAGTTAGTGGTAAAGAAAATAATGAAATTGAAAAATACATGTGTAAAGGTAAGTGAACCTATACCCTTTGTCTTACATTGGTTTGAAATGTTTTACATACAATGCCTCATCGTAATCAGAGAAAATATTTCCTTGAAAATATCATTGCTTTCAGCAGAAGTCGTTGAAGGAAAATCTTTCTAATAATGCAAATTTTCTATAACTGCCTCATAAAATATGTCTGCGTAGAACAACTCTCTCAATAGATAGGATGATGAAAAGAGCCTATGGGCATAACGTCGGATTCCAACCATATCAGCGTCAAAATTACGAACCAAATTACGACTTGACTTTATGTAGATTCCTTCATCGGTTCATTGAGACTCCTTGGAGGAAGTGAAAGCGAAGGAAGGATTGTCATCACTTCTCGATCTGATCCTACTATATACATGACGATCCATCAAGGGAATTGGTCTCATAATGCGTCTCGATTGGTCTGCCAGTATCTAGGATTCAAAGGTACCATCTCTTACTTTCTCTTGAATTTCTAATATTTTCACGATCTGATTTTGATGTACATGTATTTCAAACCCACAGTATTGTAATGAAGTTTACTTTACGTTCATTGTAAAAGTATTCAGAGAGCTGGGATCGGACCCAAATCAACAGAGCTCGTAAATTCAATTAATTGTGATCTTTAGATTAGGCATATATGGCGATAGCAAACAATTGAAGGGCATTAACTCATATAAAAGTAAACGTCCTTCCCGCATTCAGAAGACAGTCTCTGTTAGGAAGGTTAAAGATCTGATTTACCATCGTCAATTTTAAATTTTAAAATGACGAATATTGATATTCACAAACCTTTAAAAATCTAAGTTCAGTCATGCATTGTTTTAAAGGTGTGTATGCAACAGTTAGTGGTGATCTCTTCGATGAATCTCCCCTGGATGTGCTTTCTAAATCTGTGAGCATCCGATGCCCTCATAATGTCACTAATATTACGGACTGTAGGTCCAGTGAGACAGAAACAAATTCTACTGAGGGGAGTCTGGCCGTTGTCTGCTGCACAGGTAAGTGATCAGCCATCGCGCTGGCCGCTCGAATCATGAAAATTCATGCCTGGTTCCTAATGGAATGATATGAAGGCTAACATGCGAAAGGGCTGTGAAGGTCCTGGGGGGGGGGGGGGGGGGGGGGGTGGTGAGGGGGAGCCCCAGGAAAAAAATATTGTAGTGCTATTTTTTTTTTTTTAAGCATTTGTATTTTTCTTAGTATCGTGAATGTATAATTCCCAGCTTTCTATAAAGATACATTAGATACATTGCACAATAAAATTTTGCAATTCATAACATCACGTAAACACTGACTACTGGGTGCAGAAGAAATTATGTACGTCAACTTTACACTCAGCTTTATTTTTCTCGAGTCTTACGAATCATCGTTTAGTTATATGTCAGTTGATCGTATGTTATGTATTGGCCCTGACTAGTGAACCAGTGTGACGTACCCCGAGGCACTGCCCTTGGTCTAGAGGACGGCCAGGTTCCAGACAGTGCCATTACGGTGTCCAGTCGTTTCTCTTCTACTATACTGGGACCTCTGGAAGCTCGTTTTAACAGCTCTACAGCATGGGTCCCTCACCAAAAAGACAACGATCCTTGGCTTCAGATCGAGTTTGGGTCCATCTTTATCATCACTGCAATCATGACACAAGGAAGAAGAGATTGGCATCAGTGGGTGACATCATACATAGTATCCTCTAGTATGGACGGCATGGTGTGGATTGAATACAAGGATGATAATACGGACTCAGTAAAGGTACAAACGAAAATATACATTAAGCAATTCGGGATGATTTTTCTTGTGCTTTGGCTCATTAGTTGTTTTATTCAGAGTCCTCCAGGGCCCCGTTGCATAAAACTTACCGTTAATGGTAACTCTGCTATCAATGGTAACTACCATGGTAACACCACTCAACAGCCAATCAAAATCAAGGTTTCCATGGGAGTTACCATTGATGGCAAAGTTACCGTTAGTGGTAAAGTTTTATGCTACGGGGCCCAGAAAGAGCAAATAATTTAAGCACACACTTCTACTGTCTCCACTTAATTACGTTAGTGCACGGCGTTTGAGTGACGCCAAGATCTTTATAAAGGAAATTAATTATTTGAATCCATAGAGGGGAAGTATTTTACCACTTACAAGATCAGTGATTTTCTATACAAATAGGCCCTTTTATTACATAGTTTTTGTTCCGGTCAGATACAAGAAAATGTACAAATGAAAGAAAAAGGGTGCTCTTTGATGAGACAAAAGACAACTTTGATACCCTTGTGAGTGATAAACTTGACTCTTTCTTAATGGGTATTCAGAGGAAGGCTGGAGGGAAAGGTACAATCCATTACCTGTTGACCAGATAACAGATAGTTTTTGAAGATTCCAAAATTTCAAAACCTAGGATAATTATCTCACAATAATGTTATGTGTGAATTAGATATTTACAGGAAACTATGATCAATCAAGCTCTGTGACGCATATGTTCGAGAAACAGCTTGTATGCCGTTTCTTTAAGATCCATCCCAAGACGAAGCTTGACAATAATAAATACTATGCACTTAGATTGGAGCTTATTGGATATGGACCTATCAGTGATGTCTTAGGTAGGTATAAAAATTGTGTCAGGTTTGAGTTCTTTTGGACAAAGATCTCTCACTGATGTTTTAGGTATAGTTACAAGGAAACAGTGTAAGAACGACAGATCTGGTATCAAGAAATCATGCAAGAATAGCAGTTGGGAACTCTTCGGTTACAGACAAATTAACAGTAATAACGGAGTTAAAAGGGAGGGATACATTTGAATGATTTTTGTTTTTGTTTTAGAAACAGTACAGTATAGGCCTAGACTCATAGGAGCAATATTTCTAGTAGCATGAGTAATAGGCCTAGAAGTAGTAGTAGTAGTAGTAGTAGTAGTAGTAGTAGTAGTAGTAGTAGTAGTAGTAGTAGTAGTAGTAGTAGTAATGCATGGAAAATGCATGGAAATCCGGGGGGGGGGGACACGTCCCCCACCCCTGAAATTTTAATTTTTGTACAGTCAATGGCAAAGGCTCATCTCTTCCCCCCCCCCCCCGGCCGTGACAAGGAATCTCAGCACATGGTGGTAGTAGTAGTAGTAATAATAGTAGTAGTAGTAGTAGTAGTAGTAGTAGTAGTAGTAGTAGTAGTAGTAGTAGATGTAGTAATAGTAGAAAAAGTAGTATCCCCATGTACTCTTGCAATAATTTCATTTCTTATTCTTAAAAGGATTATTCCTAGAATGTCCTCTAGACTATATTTTCGTAATGAGTACACACATGTAAATGTATTTGTAGCAAGGACGTTGAGTTTTTTGTTTTGTTTTGTTTTGTTTTTTGTTTTTTGTTTTTGCTTTTGCTTTTAGTTGTTTTGTTGCTTCTTAAGAAACATGACATATCTAAATACTATTTGAATAGATACTTACCATGCTTACCAGTATCAAATTTGTGTTCATGTTTTGAATGTGATATTTGGTTGTTATCGACAGCGGCGATGAATAATAATGGGAGTAGTTGCAAACGTCCTATCCGAGGGGAGCCGATGGGTGTTGAGGATGGACGTATACCAGACTCGAGTCTGACATCTTCATCTGGTCTGGCATCTAGTGGGAGACTTAACGCAGAAACCTCAACCGGAGCAGGGTGGACCGCTTCCTCTACAGATATTGATAAATGGGTGCAGGTGAGACTAGGATCAGCATATTACAGTCTGATCAGTTTTTTGAGAAGTTGGCATTGAGAAATAAAGCAATTATATTCACGAATGTTTCTTATACTTTTCAGCCACTTAGCCTTTGCAAAGTCAGGGGCGCTGATCAAATAGGTTACTAGTAACCATGTGCCATTTAAAAAAGCAACAGTTCAGTAATACAAACCTCTTTAAAAGATTTTAAAATGTCTGAAGGTGCTCCGTGCCGTGAAAATTAGTAATCTCACTATTTCTCCTTTTTTTCATCATACGATGATGAAAGATTCCATTTTACATGACTCATTTTTGTTTGTTGTTTGTCGGTCAGTCATATATAGTTCTATCTGTATAATAACGTCTAGTGTGTATTTTTTAACTGTTAAAACTTCTATGCCAAGAAAGCATATATACTTTTCATACGTTTCATGGGAAGTGCGAATCAGTTATGCCTTACCAAAGGGAACGAATACATCAACCCCTTCTGTCATATTGAAATATCTGTAGAGTTAAGTATCTAATATTGAATTTCAACATTAATTTTTGTATAAAAAGCAACCAATATACTGTCATAAGTTGGATATATATATATATATATATATATATATATATATATATACGTAAAATTGTGAGAAATGAAAATGAGAGAATAATGGTTGCGTAGCTTAAATCAAAGTTCGCCACCAGGTCGTTGGCTTAGAACGGGTATACATGTATCTCAAAGCATTCGCTTGGATCCAGCTGAGGCATGCGGCTTCTCTTTGTTCAGAACTTACCTGCCCCCGGCAAAGGAATTTATAAATAAGGTTGAAGATTTGTCAATCTGTCGGTCCGATTGAATCTGGTGTCGCTAGTGGTTAAGGCATTGGCGTTCTAAGCCAACGACCCGGGTTCGATTCCCGGCGGAGACATTTTTTCAACCTTTGCAAAAATTTCAAAAAGGGAGGACAGCTCTCGGGAACTTTGATTTAAGCTAGGCAACTATTATTCTCTCATTTTCATTTCTCACAATTATATTATTTCCACTAGAGTTGCTAAAGCTGTTGAGTATGTTATTTCCTTACAATTATATATTACAATACACACACATATACAGACACATTATTGATTTGATGTTTAGATTGATCTGGGGGAGACGTCTTTGGTTACTGGTGTTATCACTCAAGGCTCATTTGGGGTCAATCATTGGGTCACATCAATCAGTCTCTCATATTCTCTGGACGACTCAGCATGGACCTTTGCCCTGGAGACGGAATGTGGCGCAAGAAAAGTTAGTATAAAGCTTCCATTTTCAACAAGTTTCTTTGATAAGTAGGCGAAAGCGGGGCGAAGTGGAAGTTGACTTTTATGGACACATATTATTATTATTATCATTATCATTATTATTTTATTCGGCAAAATTTAAGTCACATAATTATAACAAACATGAGAAAAAAGCAATTCCAGAGAAAACATATAAATCACATAGCAGGTGCATCTGGCCAGGCTGCCCGGGTATGGAAAAGGTTAACCTATAATAACTATGGTCCGCAGACCTTCCTCCCCTTACCTGACCAGATGCATCCAATATTGATTAAAATAAATTTTATAAGGAAAAAAAAGAGATAAAACATCACTATACAATTTATTGTATAATATACATGTTATTTAATTTCAAAAAATCAAAATGTAATTGCGAGCTACAAACCTTTATATTTTCATTAAGCGATTGTGAGTTTTAGCGACGTCATATAAGTAGGCTATTTGTCAGAAATATTCAAAAAACTTTAATTACCAGGACTAGAGAAGATTCGTTAAAACCATGAAAACAGTTGCTCTTTGTAATGAAAAGAGGTGTTATTTTTTCCACTGAAAGTGCATTAACTAATTCTATTGCGGAGGCATTTTTTAATCTCATAAGGGGCACTTTTCAATCTTATAAGGGCCACTTTTCATGATTGTTGAAAGAAGTGCAGGAATGAACCCCAGTGTCTCACTTCGAAGCCCTAGAACGACTGTCTGGAATAAGCCGCCTTAATTCATTTCATAATTATCATGATAATTTCATGCCACTTTCGTTTAATACAGAACTACTCAGCTAACCACAATCAAAAGAGCCACGTGACCATAATTCTCCCACAGCCTATCACAGCACGATTCATTAGAATACATCCTATCATGTGGTATGGCGGACCATCAATGAGATATGAAGTCCTTGGCATTATGTCATATACAAAATGATGTGGAGCTCATTTTGTAATACGTACGAGACGATGAGAGTTTTGGGCATCAATTTACTTGAATGTAGGTACATGACTTGCATTGGATATTTACCTACTTTAACGGTGTAATTTTTTGATTGATTTAATATTACCTACTTAGAATTTGTTTGATCAGTGGCGTATCGGGGGGGGGGGGAGAGGCAAGGTGGCAAGTGCTCCGGACGGCACTTGGAGGGGGCACAAAAACGCAAAAGAGAGAAAGAAGAAAAGGGAAAAATGAAGAAAAGTCATCCTTATTTTGCGCCCCCAATTCGCAGGGTAAATGCGAAAATTTATGAAGTTCGGTCGCTTTGTTCTCTCACATAATTATTTCCTTTCACTATCTTGTAATTTTGCGCTCCTAGTATATAGTTCTTAAATAGCTTAATGGGTTCAAAACTTGAAAAACTTGAAAAATAAAGATGTAATAAAGATGTTGCTTTGCTCGTGATCATGTAAGTTTTATCTGACTCTTGCTAATTATTCCGCCCCAATATCGAATAAATTCTATGAAACAGCATTGTAAAGGTGCAACATTTGAAAAAATCTCAACTTTCGGTCGCCTAGCTGAATATCTTGACTATTTCTCAATGGTTAACACCAAAATTTTGCTTTCAATTTTAGAAGTGAGTGAATAATAAACCGTTTATCTATGTACACAATTCGTACTTTTCTACTGCTAAATTGCAGTGGTCATTTGCAAAATTGCCTGGGTAAGATGCACAAGAAATGGTGTTTTGTGTGTGTGTGTGTGGTGTGTGTGTGTGTGTGTGTGTGCGCGCGCGTGTGCGTGTGTGTGTGTGTGTTCTGGGTAAGATGCTTGTACAATAACGTAGATAAGTTTGGGCACTTGGAGGGGGGGGGGGGGGCGCAACTTCATTGTTTGCCCCGGGCGCCATAATCCCTAGATGCGCCACTGTATTGATTGATCGATTGAATTGTAGATTGGTAGTGCAATTTTTCATGAACTAGGAATGTTTGATTGTTTTGAATACTCATCAGTCGTGGATTAAAGGGTGTCAATCAAATAAGCAGCCCCTTTTCCTTCAGGTTATCAAATTATTTCATATCATGATGTTAATCCTACCCTCTTTGAAACAACTGAAATGTGGAAAAAACATTGCTAAATAATCTTGCTCCCTCCTGTAAATTATAGTGGGTCAGGCTTTATATACATGTACGGTACCAGAGGAGGCGTGCATGTGCAATGTTAGCGCTATGTACCTCAAAAGTGAGTTATTTTATGATGAACGCATTTGATTTTTTTTTTTAATTGGTATTACAAAATCATTTGATCGGAATGGCAAAAACATTTCTTTTGCCATTTCGAGACATTCTCACAAAACGACATACTACATGGCTCTTCCTATATATTCTCTTTCTCTCTCTGTCTCTCTATTTTACACGCACACACCCTCTCTCTCTCTCTCTCCCTTTCCCCTTTATTCTATACACTCATCACTCATTCATCTTTCTGTTATTCTTTTTTTTTATTCTTACAATTGTTATAAGGACTTAATGTCAACAATTTCTTTGCGAGTGTACAGTGGAAACTTGTTATAAAGAACACTGATATAACAAACTCTCATTGTAACAAGGTCATTTTGCTGGTCCCACTTCTTTGTATTCTATTGTTTTTTAGCCCTGATATAACAGTGTTTCGATATGAAGAGGTATTTTCCCGACCTTAGTCCCAAGCAGTTTATTATAACGAGGTTCCACTGTATTCAAAGTGAGCATATGTCAGTGTCATTATCTCTCTTAATCTCTCTCTCTCTGCCCCTCTCCCTTCATCTATTCTCTCACCTGATTTTAATTCTCGTCCTTATATAGGCTTTTCGTACTTGAATTTTGCTTAGTCCCGTACTATCGGTAGGGCTAAACGAGGATTTAGCCCCAATGATAGTACGGAACTATAAGCTTAGCCCACTTTCTGTTCACATTGCATTTTACCAAAGTAGGCTAACTCCACGATAGTACGGGATTATTTTAGCCCTGGAAAAACGCAGGGTTAGGGCTGGGCTGGATGTCAAAAGGTGGGGCTAAGCGCTCTGGCTAGGGATATAGAACGAGACTAAAACTGTAAAGAACAGCAATAATAAATAAATAAATAAATAAATAAATAAATAAATAAATAAATAATTAAAAAAAATAGTCCGGCGTTAAGGATAGTACGGAGTAAAAAAAAAATAAATGTAAAAGCCTTATGCAAAGTAGTGTTCTTTTTTTTCCTTCTCATATGAACACTTATCTTTATTTGCGCAAGACATGTTTATAATTATCTGTCATTAGTGATAATGTTCCAGTAGTACCAAAACATAGTCCATTACACACGGATATAAGGCACTTCCCATCTACGTTCAAGAAAGAGGTCAGGAAACCCACAAATGCCGGAGCCCTTGTGAAATACGTCCTTTCTTCAACCTCTCTTCAACATTCAGCTATAATGACAATGTCTGAAAATAAACAAGCTCACATAATAATCTTTCTTTGACATGGGTATTGCACCTGTAATTTTCTTAACATCATACACAAACATGATCATTACACTAAATAAATCAATATTTTCATCGACAAAATAGGTTCATCTATATCTGGCTATAAAATTGGAATGGAGTGTTACTACAGTACACAAATGAACTCTGTCTCAATCCAACTTCAACTATGTTGAAATCTTCAATAAATTACCCATGTTTAAAACACTGCAATACATGTTTATGTACACTGCCTATCCCGGAGACTAGGGGGCATCCCCCCCCCGCCCCCGCAGATCCCCCGTCAAAATGCCACATAACTTTTTTAAAAACCTGTGCCCTGTTAGAGAATAGTGGATTCACCATTGATCATACATTCAGATTTTCTTCTTGAATTTGTTTTTCACAATATGACATTATTTAGTTTATGCATCACCTAACTAATGCTATTTACATATACATGTATAATCGAGTTTCATTGAAAGTGTACATTAATATTTTGTTTTGAAAAACAAAATAAATAGAACTTGACACATCAGAAAGAATATATACATATAAACAGTTCATAAATAAGTAAATATGCATCCTTTTTTCTATATAATTTGAATTATATAGTTCAAATGATATAATTTTAATGATGTTTTTGAAAAATGTATCAATAATATATGATAATATAAGGATACACATCACGGGGGTGATAAGTTTGACTTAAAGTCGCACTTAAATTCCTAGTTGCGTGCAGGATATGACACATCACCGCATTGGTCAGATTATGCTCAGGGACGCGCGCTATTGGGTAATCTACCGATGAGATTACGCGTTTAATACAATATGTGCATTGGCACTTACGCATGACTTTAAGTCAAACTTAACTCTTTGTGAAACACCCCCAGGTTGACAATAATGCTTAATCAAGATAATTCCATGAACGAATGAATGCATAAAGGTCAAATAGTGTCCCTCTCGACCTCATTGTTAAATGGGTATCTGACAGGATTTTATTCTTTAAAATAGGTGTGCTGGTAATATTTGCTGGAGTTCAAAATAGTAAATTTTTCGACAAGACTTCATTTGCAAATGCAAGCCGACATACTACATCATGTGATATGCACTCAAGATTATCATTTTTTCTATATCTTTGTTCCTTTCATTATCATTTTAATTTTTATTAATATTATCATCATTATTGCTGTCGGTGTTTTTATCATTATAATTATTACTACTGTTATTATTATCATTATCATCATCATTGTTACTATTAAAGCAGAATGAAACCCTGGGGAAAAAAAATCAATTTTAATGAAAAGTAAGGATAGAGAGAAGCAATTTAAAAAAGGTTCCATCAAAATCGGTTACGAGTTTGAAAAGTCTCGATTTACTTTCTGTGCCGATCCTCAATTGGCAATGTTGCTTCAAAGTGACAGGTTTAGTAGTACAGCTCTCCATATGTTTTGTACACAAGATTTCATATTTTCTCCATTATCTCTAAAGATGCTGCTTGTCTTTTTGTGAACTCAACATAGGTTGTGTCAATATACATTTTCCCATGATATATCTTGAGCAAAGGAGGAGACAAGCTGCACCATGAGAGATAAGGGGAAAATATGAAATTTTATGTACAAAACGTATGGAGAGTTGTACTACTTAACCGGTCACTTTGAAGCAACGTTGCCAATTTGAGGATCGCCACAGAAAGTAAAGTGAGACTTTTCAAACTTTCATAACTTTTTCATTTCGTAACCGATTTTGATGGAAATTTTTTAAATTGCTTCTCTCTCTATCCTCTCTTTTCATTAAAATGGATATTTCTCCAGGGTTTCATTTTCCTTTAAAGGTTCCCTGCAACCCAAATGCAAGTTGATTCCTGTTGATGTGCAGGGATGCATACAACTTATATTTTGTTATTCAAACATCTAAATATGTTTCATAAATCTTTTAACGATTTTTAAAATCATTTTCTCAAACATGCTGAGCTTCCCCCCCCCCCCCAAATGCCCCAGATCTCATTCTTACAATGACATCATCTGTCAATCATTAGTGAGCTAGGGAGAGACAGTGGTATGTAGCTTTGCCAGAGATGACGATCTTTTCTAATAGAACATACAATGCCTACAAAGGAGTTGCTATGTCAGACATCCTGTAGCATCACCAGGAAAAGAATGGTATTATGGAAGTATTGTTTAAAAGCACGCAATTCTATTGTGAGCATGTGCTGAGCTGGGGGAAGTTACATTCCACTGTCTATTGTAGAATGTTAGTCTAACTGACTGATGATTGACAGATGATGTCATTGCAGGAATGAGATCTGGAGCATTTTTGTAAGGTGGAGCTTAGGAGGTTGGGAAAAATACTTTTAAAAACATTTAAAAATATATGAAACATATCTAGATGTTTAAATAACAGAATATCAGTTGTATGCATTCCTGCATATCAACAGGAAAAAAACTTGCATTTGGGTTGCAGGGGCCTTTTAATAATACTTCTATCAATCTAAGATTAGGAGTAACAATATACATGTACATCAAAAGGGTAAAGACTGTAAATAATCTGTCCTTAATTTGATTGTATCTGCTGTAAACTTTCTTGGAAAACAAAAAAATAAAAGTCTAATCATAATGCAAGCTACAATGTTTCCAGGTTAGTTTTTCTTCTGCTGTTCTTTCTTGTGGTTATTTCAAAAGCTATTCTTACCTTTCATCTTAGTGAGAGGAATGTCAATTGTCATAACAGAATGAAATCACAAGAAAATTAACATTTATTACTGATTTCTTTTTTCAAAATTACTATCTACATCGATCTCAATAATTAAAATAAAGATAAAATAATTTTCAGAAATATCATCCCTGATTTAAAAAATGACAAAAAAACAAAAACTGGATAGGTTAGAAGGGGCATTATGGAATGATGGAAGCGAGGTAAATTAGAACCTAAGGTAGTCTTTAAAAAAGGATTCCATCTGCACATTTCTGGGAGATTACATACATGTATTGAAAATTAAAAACAATTCCATTTCCTATGCAAACATAACTTCGAAATACCATACACATCACAAAAAGCAGGAGGCAGTGATCAAAATAATAAAAATATTTATTTGGGTATTTTTATAGTGCTCATATCTACCACATAATAAGGTCCTCAAGGTGCTCCAATATTACCCTGGCTCTAGCTAGGCTACCGAAATCGGTGATTACAGCATTCAAGGAATTAATTCCAATAAGGGCTTTTCTTTTTAGTACATAGGTACATGCCTATGAACACTGGATATAGAAATAGGGAAGAAACATGACAGAGAGAGAGAGAAAAAAAACACTCAGAAACACAGAGAGGGAGAGAGAAAAAGCACATAACAGAGACTTTTAAAAGATCCTTAACTAGTTACATATAATATTTCTTGAAATTTACAAACATTATCCTGTACAAAACATAGTGTATGAAACCTTAATATCTGTCATGAACAATATAGGTATCTTATTACTGGTTGCACTGGAATTCTGAAGCACACATTGTCAACCTTTTCTGTGTGAAGTCTGTGAAGATTCATTATAAGTAAAAAGTTTCAACTGTAATTTCAATCTAAAATAAAACATGGGGACAACTTCAAAAAATAATTTCAAACATTACATGTAAATGTCTTGGTAGGGTTTTTAGCCCACAACAAGGATATATGGATATAATATACTTTCCAATATAATTTTTTCTACCATAGTGTGGATTCAATAAACACACAGCTCTGGGAATTTCATCTCATATGTTGGTACAGAGTGGAAGACTGCTGGAGTCGATGGATCAGCTCTGACTGGACTACCAGCTGGAGACAAAGGTGTTCTAAGAAAGAAAAAGAAAAGAATGTGAGATTATCAAATCCCTATCTAACATAAAGGAAAATGAGGCTAGTTGGATCAACATCTGCCTGTTGAACCAATGATCTTGGGTTTGAACACTGTCACTTTCTACATACATGAAGAACCCATAGTACTATTCATGAAACAGTAGAATATCCTGGTGCAGTGGTCCACCTGTACATCCCAGTTAAAACTAGAGGAGAGACCAGAGGGTTACACTTAGCAATTTTGCTTTTCCACTCCCAAGGATAGGTGATGGAAAAATACTTAATAATACAATAATAATAATTGCATTAGGCTTAAAATTAAAAATTAGAAACCTGGGGAAAAAATCACATTAGCACAGTGTGCATCACAAACCTCTATATCATAACACACAGATAACAGAAAACACATACTGGACATTGTTACCTGCAGCTAGTAATATATCTAATAATTAAAGATTAATATACAGTTTTGGGAGCAAAAAGGAAATTGGAAAGAAACGTGTTAAATATGTTCTCATGTTGTTTTCCATGTATTAAAAGATGTTTGCACGAGATCATTTGGTATTCCATCTATGATTTCCAGTGAATTTTACCATAAATATACAGGTAACTCTGCCTAAGTCGAATCTCTTGGGACCACAGAAATCTGTTCGACTTAGGCGAAATTCGACTTAAAAGAGGTAAAAAACACATGTTTTGCTCATTCTGTTCTGAAAAATTGCTTCGACTAAGGCGATTATTCGACTTATGGAAGGTCGACTTATGCAGAGTTAACTGTATGTAAGGAATGCTAGATCATGGCAATATACTGCCCTATGCTAGGACCTTTCCACCCCGATGGCTCCCTGCACAACAATCTTGAAAGGAGATAGCATGTGTGTTACTGTGTGTAGTTTTTTAACACGTGTAAGGTGTATAATGCACGCTGAAGTTGTTGGGAGTTTATATCCCTGACCCGGCACCTATATTATTGTTTGCCTCTCATTTGTTTGATATGCCATTTTAGGAGGTGAAATCTTCACAGCATCATTGCATTGCTAGTATCTTGCTATTTATCAACAAAAGTCCAACAAAAGTCCAATAAATCTGACAAAAAAAGTTTTAGAGGGCTTACCAAAACTAAACATTACCTTTAAACGGCTGTTGCTTTCGCAAATCAGCAGAAATTTCCTATATTCTCTTTGGATGTTTAACAGTTTTCGACAAGGTCGGTCTAATTGTCATAAAAGTGATAAGTGATTTTAGATGGTTTTTTTGCAATAAAAGCATATTTCATCCATGAAAAGATTCTTTGAATGGTCCTATAATGAAAGATACTTACTTCACCACTGTGTCGAGAATGTCATTTAATTTTTTGTGCCACTTCTCACTCTGTAAAGAAAAATAATACATAGATAGAAAAACTAAATGTTATTCATCACAGCAAAAGATTATGTGAAAATTGTGAACACTATATCCATTTCTTTTAGTTTTTTCCAGATCATTATCAAACAAATTTTAGTCATGTGTCACAAAAAAGATTGATGTAGACAAAATTATATATCAACAAACCACCTTGCAAATACCCTCACTGTTAATTGCATAAAGTGAATCTTAACAGGAATTTGGGTGAATGAAATGCCACATGACAAGGCCATGGACATAGGAGAGGTTGTGGGAGGAGGTTGAACATTATTAATACTAATAATACTATTAATAATAATTTTGTTTACCCAGGGAAGCCTCATCAGGACCACTACGGTTCTTCAAGAGGGTCCTGCAAGTATTATTACCCTAGCAATTGCCAGGTACCCATTCACACCTGGGTTGAGAGGGACAAACATGGGTAAAACATCTTGTCCAAGGATGTAAGCACCTACCGAAGATCAAACCCAGGACCTCTCATATAAGAGTCAAGAGCCTTCACCAATATACAACAGTGTTTATCAACTTCTTTTAACATTAGCTCCCTTCTCACTTTCTTTCTCAAGTTCTTTCTTTTATATTCTCATTTTTTGAGATTCAATTAGCCAGTGCCCTCCCCCCCCCCTCCCCTGAAGCTACCTCGTTGCTACAAAGTGCCATTCCTACCCTTTGTTCTGCAGTAGCTGCTAGTTGATCAAGAGACGAGTTCTGGAACATACTGAGGATGGCAAGTCTCTTCTCTCTCTCTTCCTCGACTGTACCTCCATCTATGACTGTCATTGGTGTCAACACCTTCTTAAGAGACTCAAAGGTCACAAGTTCCTGGGGATGTTTCTGAATAATCATGCAAATGAGTATGTTATTGAAATTATTATTGTCTACAAACACAGTGTCACATCTCTTTCCCAAGCCTTATTAGTCTGTTTCTTCTCTCTCTCTATCTCATCATCTCTCTCTGTCTCTCTCTGTCTTAGTCCCCATCTTCTACTGTCATTGGTGTCAAGACCTTCTTAAGAGACTCTTAATGTTTCAAATTTCTTTGGATGTTTCTGACTGTATAGTGTAAATACAAACAGATTTTTTGAAACATAGTAACGATGATCAAGAATGATATAACTCACAAACAGTATAACTGGTATCTGTAATGTGCTGTCATATTTTGCTCTCCTACTCGCTCCCCCTGTCTCTCTTTTTCCACATCTACTTTCATTTTGTCAGGACCATTTTAAAAGTGTAACAAACTCTTGGGGATGTTTCTGAAACTCATGAATAATGATAGAAATAAACATATATATTTCATATCACTATTGAAATCATTATTTCTCTCTTCCTTTCACTTGCTTAGCTCGTTCATTAGCAACAAAATCCCTTTTCAGACTCTGTTTCATCATTGAATTGGAACTTAAAACTTCTCTCTAATTTACTTTTGCAACTACTGATATACTGTAATATCAATATGATGAGATTGCTGAGTTTATTCTTTCTATCTGTAGAAATATCATTAGGGAAAAGGTAATTTAAGGCCCGTGAGATTACAAGGGTGAGCTGTACCGATTAAAACAAAAATGGTACAGGAAGGTGAAGAATTAGGAAGAAACCATTAAAAACTCATCTTCTTCTGTGTTTTAAGCTTCCAGATTTTGATATAAGGTACAGAAAATAACGATCTGTCAGAAAAACCCAAAATCCCCCAATCAATATTTTCAACCTAAATTTCCATTTCAGCTGTTTACACAAAATCACGGCTTGTGACTTTTTGGTGGTTTTATGGTGCCGGGTCACATTTGTTTATCTGTCTCTCTCATTCTCTCTCCCCCTCTCTGTCTTTCATTCTAACATGAACCCTATTTGATATTCACAAAGAAAGACAAGATTTCTTTCAACTTGCTAATGTAACCATTAAACCCCCCTCCCCTGAATTCAGGAAAAACTAAGAGAGAGAAGTTCACTTACCCTGATTCCCGTTGGTGAGGACTGAGCTGACTCCAGCTCAATGTGAACAGACCCAACATCAGCACCGCTTCTTGGACGATACTCAACTAGAAAAAGACAATTGATACAAGTCATTAGCAAAGCTCTGACAATAGTCAACTAGAAAAGATGTTTGATTAAAGCCAATAGCAATGCTCCTCAGATAATACTAAAGTGGAAGAGACAATTGATTAAAGTCACTGGAACCTACAGATCACGTGCACTGTTGCCATTACTTAAATGATGAGTGCATAGAATTGTACATGGTGCCTTTTAGACAAGAGATTTCATACTTATATGTATAGAGGGTGTGTTTAGATGAGAAACTAGAAACCTGATGGTTCATGTATGAAGGGAGTGTTCAGACAATAGATTTCATATTTGATGGTTAATGTATAGAGGGTGTGTTTAGATGAGAAACTACAAACCTGATGGTTTATGTATGAAGGAAGTGTTCAGACAAGAGATTTCATATTTGGTTAATGTACAGAGGGTGTGTTTAGATGAGAAACTACAAACCGGATGGTTCATGTATGAAGGGAGTGTTCAGACGAGAGATATCATGTCCACTGCTCCTCAAACCATCACTGATAGCATCTTTCTGGAAGAGAACACTGGATGGTAGTGGCTGAGATGGCAGCTTCCTGTGAGAGAATAAACATTAAATATCAGATAGCCTTAATTTCAATACATGAACTTGAGTTCATAAATTCTCTCATAATCAAACAAAACTTACACTGTGTGTTCACGACTACAAATAAAGGATATCTGCCAAACAAAGAAATTTACCTTGTCCTTTAATTCATGTGTTTAACATGTAGTTCTATTTGTGCAAAGAAGAGTTGTGATATTCAATTTAATGTGATTTGTAGTGAGTTTAGGTCAGTTTGTTTATATTTTCATTCACTAGCTGAACTCAAATCTACTTTTAATATAGAAACACTTTAAAGTTAAAGTTGAGTACTGGGGCCCGTTGCACAAAACTTGCGTTTGAACGCAACTCAGGAAAATCAAACGCAACTTTATTTTCAGCCAATCAGAAGTGCGCATTTAGGACTTGCGTTTGATTTTTAGGAGTTGCGATTAAACGCAAGTTTTGTGCAACGGGCCCCTGGTCATGCGATTACATTTTGTTAAAGAAACAGTCTGGAAGAGATTGGAATAGGTTGATTATATAGTACATAAGAAGAAGAGTATGATGTAAGGTTTTGGAATCATCAAAATGATAAGAAATTGACTCAATCTTGCTAAAAGTCACATGCACTTCACACATAAATGAGTATATGGGACTACACACACACACACACATGCGGCATGAAAGTTTGGTCCAAACTTTTCATCTATATCTCATATTTCTAATATGGGGCATGTGAAGAGGAATCCTTTTCAGGGCACATTTCTTCTATGGTACTCTTCCACACTGACAAAAAAGAATGAGAAAGCTCAGAAATTCTTTTCCATCCTCAAAAGAACTCGACCTTCTCTTAAAGAGCTGTGTCAACATCTTGGACAATGGTTATTTTAGTATGGTCTACATCAAAATTTGATTAATAAGAATTCCTCCTAGGTATGAGTTCAAGTCAAATGACAAGGTGATGTTTTCATGACGACTCCAACTTGCAGTTTGTGGCCTTGAATACAGCAATGACTTGTAATAATGTACTCTGTCTACTACTATTGCTGCAGCTGATAATTCTTCTAACTGCTGCTGCTATTTCTACTATGAGATGATGGAGATAATGTCTTACCTTTGATTATTTTCCACACTGAATGGTGGTAGAAGGTAAGGAGCTGTCTTCTGTCTCGTATCTATCACCTGAATTAAGACATGAAGAGGAAGGTCAAAGAAAAATCTGGATTAACCCTAAAAAGGGTTATTTTGGCTTCCATCCACCCCCCCCCCCATCCCGGGTTCCAGAGTAACGAAAATTTCTGCAACTTGATACACAGATAGAGCATATAAAGAATGTTTTTTTTTAATTATCACTAATTCATTATTCACATATTTGAGAATTAACAATTCCTAATTGTGTAAAATGCATACCATTTTTGATGCTGCGTGGTACCCGTTGGTCAAAATTTTATAAATTTGGTATCAAAGGATGCATAAGACTCTACGTGAAAAAAGTCACGAAAGCTTGTGGCGCAAAAAAATTATCCTCAAACGTATTGCAGTGCATGTCCAGAGGGGAGGGGGGTAAATCAACTCAAGGATCAAATTTGAGGGTCAAATATCAATATACTTTTAAATCAGTTGTTTCTGTCTAACATGTGAATTGTGCGAAACTTCAGCAAACATTGAGAGACACACTGGGCAGGAAGTGCTTCAACTTACCGACCATACATGTTGTCCCAGTGCTGGTATAGCAGTGAGTTGACTGATGAGGTTTAAATATCTAGCTACCACAGCATGGACTGCACATCGATGAATGAAGCTTAGTTTACATTCATTATCACATACCATGTCCTGTAGGCAAGAAAGATGAAAACAAATCCTAAAACATCATTGTGACATATATGTACATGTGAAATGTCTCTTTAACCCCTTCTGTGCCAGGTACACCAAATTAAGCCCAAGAACTTAATATATATAATGTATTATATCCCTCATTAATGAAATCCTGTTTAGTGATTGGTCTACATACCGTCATGTGACCAAACATAACATTACTATGATGTTGATGATATTGTAAACAAAATGCCAATGAAGAAGAATGTGCTATTCTGTGACGTCATTCATGGTATAGTGCACGATACCATGAATGTCGTCACAGATATGCGATTGATCAGTAGTTTTTCATCGATAGTGTGTGAAAAGTGCTATCGGTATTGGCCTCATAGACCACTGCGTAAATTGCGTCCGACGCACGTGGTACACTGATCGTCTGCTCTGCATATACATGTATAGACAACCAACCAAAATGGCAGCCTCAATGGAGGAGAATCTGCCTTGGTTCACAGTGAATACCATCGAGGATTGAAAAGAGTTTATCAGTTCTAGTGAAAACACAAAACAGCAGATTAAATACAGACTGTCAATATTCAAAGAGTACTGTTCTCTTGCTGATGTGAATTTTGAGGATTTTGCAAACATGGACATAGGTGATTTAGATAAGCTTTTGTCATGGCTTTATGCCGTTGCCCGCACAAAGAAAGGGGATGCGTAATCCGCTAACTCTGTGCACTGTATTAGGGTTACTCTCTAACAACAACAACACTTTTTGTCAATTAAAAGTGTGGACATCAAAGGTAAGGACTTTCCTTTATCAAATCGTGTGTTCAAGGCTACAATTGTTAAACTGAAAGCAAGTGGAAAGAGTTGCGTAAAGCATCATCCATCCATCAGTGATGCTGTCATGACAGTTATTCCAGACAGTTTTAATCTTTCAAAACCAAGAGATCTGCAACGTAAGGTTTTTACAGATTGCATGATCTACTTTGCAAACTGCGGCATGGAGAACTTGAGAAATATGAAACCAGGAGATTTCATCCTCCATGAACAAGATGACAAGGAATTTTTCACTTTGAGGGACATGAGCACAACAAATCATCAAGAGGAGGATGGAGAAAATCAGGGCGGTCAGATGCAAATCTGTTGCTGGAAGTTCACGATGCCCTATGAAGAACTTGAAAAAGTATCTAGGGAAGTTGAATCCACCGAGTGAATACATGTGGCAGAGGCCCAAAGTTATGAGGTGTACCATTTCTACACCTTATCTCCCCCTCTCTCTCTCTCTCTTTCTCTCTCTCTTGCTCCTTGTTTTCGCAGTGTATCCAGGGCCATATCTGCAGTGTTAAAAAACCCCTGACAAAGTCAACTATGACAGAATGTCATCTGTCACAAAGTCCACACAGAGCAGAGGCAGTGTGGTAAAGACAGTCACACAGCTCTCTCTCTCTCTCTCTCTCTCTCTCTCTCATTCTACCTTTCTCCTGTTCTCTCTCCTCTTCCTCCTTTGTGCACATATTTGCTATATCTTTGTTGAAGAATGTATCTATGCAGCACCATACCTGTAATGCCAAGGAAACCTTGACAAGATCAACCAGAATGTCATCTGTTCCAAACTCCACACAGAGCAAAGCCAGCGTAGTGAAGACAGCCACATAGTTCTCAGACTTGTTAGCTCTGCATCTAAGATTCTCATAGATGTGCCACTGAATGTCTGCTCCATTCTAAACACAATAAAAACAAAATTAGTATTTATTGGTTACAACGATGTTTGATTAGACAATTTTAAATATAGACAATAGCGGTATATAATATTACTTTCCAATATGTACAGTTCAGGAATGATATATCTTGTCTAGATGGTTTCTCTACTCTTAGATTCAAGTATATTACCTTTCTAAGGAATGATATATCTTGTCTAGATGGTTTCTCTACTCTCAGATTCAGCTCAGAGATGTTTCTTGGGATTGGAATGTTTCTCCTCAGCTTGTTTGTGTTGTCATGACGATCAATCAATGTTTGGAGAATCTCTTGCACAGTGTAGCGGATATCTGTAGGGCAAGATAAAATCAAATTCTTAAAATTGAAAGTCAAGATCAACTCTTTAAAGTTCATTTATGATAACTGTTCAAAAATGGGTGGCATAGATGGGGCTAAAGATAATTTGTAATTCCGGTGTCAAAAAGGATGTCCTCATATTGTTGCACTTATATCAAAAGATACATTTGCCAGATGTTTTTTCCAAGAATCCAGTTAATTTTAATTGAAATATCTGGAGGGAACCAAAATCGACGTTACCAGTCATCTCTGTTTGTAAGGAAGCACACTGCACGGTAATCCGTTGTAATTAGTTCTTAAATGAATCATGTGCCCTCTGTTTATATACATGTTTGTAAACCACTTAGAGAAACTCCTTCTGAGTTTAATAAACTGTGCTACATAACGTGATATAAAACATATTATTATTATATTATCATCATTATCTTATCATTATTATCATTATTACTATCATTATTATCATAATTATCATTATTATTATTATCATTATAGTTACTATTAATTACTATCATTATCATTATTATTATCTTTATTATGATTATATGGCATATTTTCACTAGGTTTCATCAAGGATATGATTTACATGTATTACCTGGATCTGGAACAACAGACATGTTGAGCAACGGCTGCATGAAGGATGCTGGAAATGTAGATGCCATGGAAACGGTGACATATTTTGTACCAACCTACAAAGAGAGAACACAGTAAAAACACACTCATTAATGTTTTTAAGGTTGAGAGAGAACTCTGTGCATTAAATTTTTTTTTTTTTACTTGATTATCAATATAAATGCATATAATTTGCATAATGATGATTTTAAATGAAAAGAATAAAGATTAAAATACATAAAAATAACAATGGATTTGTTTCCTTTACCTGATTCTCGAGGTCTGTGCAAAATTGCATGGCGATCGGTCATGTCTCGGCCAAGATCAGTCCCCCCCCCCCCCCCCCACCCCAGTCAGAGAGGAGCTTGAAATACCCCATTACAAGTAAGGATGCTTCAAAGATGCTTGAATTGGTAACCTTTATCACAATTACTCCTTCATTAAATACTTTGGCAGTCAAACCACCTACATGTATGGAACTGAAATGATTTAAAATTAGAATCTAGAGAGACACTTTATCTTACCTCCAACAAGCTTTTCAGAAGAATACTCTGTAATAAGATATCTCCCTCCCTGTAATTCAAGACAAAAAAAAAAAAAAACAAACTAAAGTTAAAGATGAAGAGATAAACTATGAATTATACATGTATGTATACATTTCCCATAAAAATAAAAAACAACACTTAATATCTAGTTATTCACAGACCACATATTAACATCAACCTCTAATCTGAATCTGAAAACAATCTTTCTTTTTTTCAAAAGCACACAGGAATAAAAATTTGACACAATTTAAAAGTATTAATTTTTTTAGCCTATTTCATTCCTCTCTTCCTGTTCTTATTTCCATCATAATTACTCTTTCTTATCACTATGTCCTGTATTTTGGGCTTACAATGTAAGAAAATAACACAGACAAAAAATATATAAACAATTAAACAAAGCTTTGTTATCACTCACCCTTTGGAGTAGATAGCTGAATCCCTACCTAGATGTTCTTGACTACCAGTATAAAGAATTAAACAAAGCATTGTTATCACTCACCCTTTGGAATAGATACATGTAGCTGAATCCCTACCTAGATGTTCTTGACTACCAGTATAAAGAATTAAACAAAGCTTTGTAAGCAGTCACTCACCCTTTGGAGTAGATAGCTGAATCCCTACCGAGATGTTCTTGACTACCGGTAGGTCTAGGTAGTGGTATCTTTCCCATAATAAACATCATGATCTCTATCTTCTGATAGTCAGGTAAGATACTCGCAAATGCACCTGTACAATGAGAGAAATAATAAATGAACACTGCATGGCTCATAGTCATAAATCAATGGTAAACCTAGTTTAACCTAATACTACACTGATTTATGGAGTGCCAAGTTTCAAGCTCTTTTTTCTGAACAAATTACAGTAATAAAGTAACAAAATGAATGAAGAGAATGAAAGAATTTAGAAATTTATTTTCTAATGACATATTTGTTTGCTCATTTAGAAAGAATTATGGTAATTTTTATGTAATAAAGAGGTTTGCGCTTGGCACTACATAAATCAGTGGACTGACTCCACCCACTTAAACCTGAACTGAAGTTTAGTATGCATTTATGACTACCGGCCTATTAGTCTAATTTCACTGACATTGAAAGATAACAATGTGGGTTTTATCCAATCTACCAGTACCAATGCCTTCTTTCTGTCTTTTTACCAAATCCTTTCAGTCGCTACTATGAGGCAATTCCCCTGAATGCTAATTAGTAGTTTACTTTTTAGAGCACATATCACATCTTTATACCCCTTCTCAATGCACTTCAAAAGCGCTTCACAAATTATTCACATATTTTACATGGTTCATCACATTACATAGTACTATCATAATGAATAACTAAACAATAGAAGACTTAGAAGACAAATTAAAACCCAGTACATTTACAGTTGTGGATATTTGAGAAACACCTGAGGTATGGCAATATAAGCTAAAGGCTTGAGATGTTCCCATACCTTTACTATTGAATGTTTAAAAACATTTATTCTGAAAGCGATAAATATACCTAGATTGTCCCAAATTAGGCTCCCAAAACAATTATCAGTGAATAATTCTTTACCTATAGTTTTGATGATAGCCTTTTATCTCATTGTACACTCATTCTAAATGTACATTCAGTATAATTCAATAGGAACTGACTATGTTCTTTACCTATCGTATCAATATCAATATCAGTAATACACCACAGGGTGGCCTTTAGTAGAAAAGAAGAAGAAGAAGAAGGAGAAGGAGAAGGAGAAGGAGAAGGAGAAGGAGAAGGAGAAGGAGAAGGAGAAGAAGAAGAAGAAGAAGAAGAAGGAGAAGAAGAAGGAGAAGGAGAAGGAGAAGGAGAAGGAAAAGGAGAAGGAGAAGGAGAAGGAGAAGGAGAAGAAGAAGAAGAAGAAAAGGAAGAAGAAGAAGAAGAAGAAGGAGGAGGAGGAGGAGGAGGAGGAGGAGGAGAAGAAGAAGAAGGAGGAGGAGGAGGAGGAGGAGGAGGAGGAAGAAGAAGAAGAAGAAGAAGAAGAAGAAGAAGAAGAAGAAGAAGAAGAAGAAGAAGAAGAAGAAGAAGAAGAAGAAGAAGAAGAAGAAGAAGAAGAAGAAGAAGAAGAAGAAGAAGAAGAAGAAGAAGAAGAAGAAGAAGAAGAAGAAGAAGAAGAAGAAGAAGAAGAAGAAGAAGAAGAAGAAGAAGAAGAAGAAGAAGAAGAAGAAGAAGAAGAAGAAGAAGAAGAAGAAGAAGAAGAAGAAGAAGAGTAAACACTCTACATGACTATCAATGTGAATTTTATGAAGTTCCTTCATACCTATTGTATCAATGATAGCCTCCTCAAAGAGAGCTTCTTCTCTCTCATCAACGTCCTGTTTGACCTGTCTGTTTGGTTTGGGTGAGGGCGTATGACCTCCGCCAGATAACCTCTTCTCCACAGATGACCTCAGATGTCGTAGAAGGGTGTTGAAGACCTCTAGTACAGATGTACCTGCCATTGAAAAGAGTTTGATTGACTGATTGACTGAAGGGTGTTAAAGACCTCTGGTATAGATTTACTTGTCATTGTAAAAAGGTTTGACTGATTGATTGATTGACTGTACCTGTCATTTTAAATAGTCTGACTGATTGATTAACTGATTAAAGTGATTTGGTAACTTTGTAGAGCCTTGATAAAATCTGAGCTGCCTAGCCTTACATGCTATCAGTGTATGTAATATGGTGTAAAAATGAAGCCCAAGGAAAAAAAAGCACTTCAAAATCATCATGTGCTTCACAAAAGTAAACATATGCAAGTAACCGGAATGGCTAGACTCATTTTCCCCCATAGACTCAGTGTTTGACTAAAGCGTATGGCCTTACGCTTTCGTAAATGGGAGTATTCAGTCATAGATATCTTAATAATAGCATTATATATTTGAAAACTTTCTATGCCTAGCTAATTATCCATCCTTTTGAACATCATTATACAAGACAGATATCAAAATTCAACAATTTATTTTATCAAGCCTCCACAAAGTTACCGAATACCTTTAAGGACGTTCCACAGTTAAAGTCAAATCCATGCCATTTTCACCAAACTTTGCATGCAGTTACTTTGGTCCATGTGAAGCCCAAATACGCATAGAAAATTATAGGTCCATGTGCTTACTTTTTTTCTATGAGACAATGAACTGTGCCATGATTGGGTGTCAGGTAGAATGACGACATCGCAGGTTTTTGGCCATTGATAGGCCTCAGAATTCCCAATGTCATATACAAATCCCCAATATTCTGTCAAAATCCATGTCATATTTGTCAAACTTTCCAGATTTGTAGAGAAAAGTATACTGAAGGAGGAAAAAGTTTTTAAAATGGGGGTCCATGCACTCGTTTTTATGCTAGCAGCGCCCTCATTTGGCGGAAAAAGTCAAAAACTCGCAAAACTCGTAAGAACTGGCTGAGAACCTGTTTAGAAATGGGATAGGTTCGAAAAAACTCTACTGTACATTCAAAATCCATGTCAGATTCGTAAATTTTTTCAGATTTGTAGAAAATTATATACTGCAGAAGGAGAAAGTTTTAAAAATGGGGGTCCATGCACTCGTTTTTGCGCTAGCAGCGCCCCCAGTTGGCGGAAAAAGTCAAAAACTCGCAAAACTCGTAAGAACTGGTTGAGAACCTGTCGAGGAATGGGAAGGGTTCGAAAAAATTCAACTGTACATTCAAAATCCATGTCAGATTCGTAATTTTTTCCATATTTGTAGAAAATTATATACTGAATAAGGAGAAAGTTTTAAAAATGGGGGTCCATGCACTCGTTTTTGTGCTAGCAGCGCCCTCAGGTGGCGGAAAAAGTAAATAACTCGCAAAACTCGCAAAAACTGCTCGTGGCTGGCTGGGAACCTGTCTGGGAATGGGATGGGTTCGAAAAAAACTCTACTGTACATTCAAAATCCATGTCAGATTCGTAAATTTTTCCATATTTGTAGAGAATTATATACTGCAGAAGAAGAAGGTTTAAAAAATGGGGGTCTATACACTCGTTTTTGTGCTAGCAGCGCCCTCAGGTGGCGGAAAAAGTAAAAAACTCGCAAAACTCGCAAAAACTGCAGATGGCTGGCTGGGAACCTGACTGGGAATGGGATGGGTTCGAAAAAACTCTACTGTACATTCAAAATCCACGTCAGATTCGTAAATTTTTCCAGATTTGTAGAGAATTACATACTGCAGAAGGAGAAAGTTTTAAAAATGGGGGTCCATGTACTGGTTTTTGTGCTGGCAGCGCCCCTGTGTGGCGGAAAAAGTCAAAAACTCGCAAAACTCGTAAGAACTGGCTGAGAACTTGTCGAGGAATGGGATGGGTTCGACAAAATTCAACTGTACATTCAAAATCCATGTCAGATTCGTAAATTTTTCCAAATTTGTAGAAAATTATATACTGCAGAAGGAGAAAGTTTTAAAAATGGGGGTCCATGCACTCGTTTTTGTGCTAGCAGCACCCTCAGGTGGCGGAAAAAGTAAATAACTCGCAAAACTCGCAAAAACTGCGTGTGGCTGGCTGGGAACCTGTCTGGGAATGGGATGGGTTCGAAAAAAACTCTACTGTACATTCAAAATCCATGTCAGATTCGTAAATTTTTCCATATTTGTAGAGAATTATATACTGCAGAAGAAGAAGGTTTAAAAAATGGGGGTCTATACACTCGTTTTTGTGCTAGCAGCGCCCTCAGGTGGCGGAAAAAGTAAAAAACTCGCAAAACTCGCAAAAACTGCAGATGGCTGGCTGGGAACCTGACTGGGAATGGGATGGGTTCGAAAAAACTCTACTGTACATTCAAAATCCACGTCAGATTCGTAAATTTTTCCAGATTTGTAGAGAATTACATACTGCAGAAGGAGAAAGTTTTAAAAATGGGGGTCCATGTACTGGTTTTTGTGCTGGCAGCGCCCCCGTGTGGCGGAGAGTCTTAAACTTACAAATTCTTGTCGGAAATATTGCTACTAACTTTACTATCAAAACTTGCTCGATTGCCTATTATCAGACATGTAACTGACTTTATTATTATTATTATTATTATTATTATTATTATTATTATTATTTTATTTTATATTTTATTTTTTAAATATTTTTTTATTTATTATATATATATATATATTATATATATATATATATATATATATATATATATATATATTTTTTTTTTTAGGGGGGTACATTCACGACCCCAGGCATCGGAGGCGGGGGGGGGGGGGGGGGAAGGCAGAGGGGGAATTTCCCCAACCAATCATTCAAAAAAAGGGGGCAACCCCCTCCCCCTGATCCCCTCGCAAGAAAAAAAATTACAACTTAATTGATTTCGCATTACTAAGCTGCCTTGTAAGTGATCTAATAATCGTGCAAACCTTCAGTATTCAATTTTCTATTTTTTAAATTTTTTTATCGCACTCTGTCACTACGGTCCCTACTATAATTAATAGACGCAATGCTTCTTAACATTTAGAAACCCTTTCTATTGTATATTCCCCCCCCCCCCACACACACACACACTCAAGATAATAAAGCTTGAAGTATTGCGATCAGCTTTCTAGTGCTCCAAAAGGCGAAGTATCGCAAGCATGGTCGCTCCGCTCCCTTACATGCAGATAGGAGCAATGTATCTCAAACATTAATACTGTCTACCAGTGGCAACAAAAGCGGGGTGGCAGATTTTTCCTACTATCAAAGGACCGGGCGGAAAGGGGTTTAATGAATAATTTTCTAGTGATGTGAAATGCAAGGTTTCAAAACGCAATAATCTTAATTTTCTTGCTTGCAATAATCTGTTCAGTCCCTTCGGAGGGGCCTCTCGCAAGACAAGAAAAAATGATGTTAATGTTAAAGAATGTAAAAAAAAAGCTTTATTTTGCCAACGTTTGCTCTAATTTAAAATGCCTCTACATTCCCTATTTTCTTTCGGTCACTACACTCCCAGTCACATCATTTGCAACATTGATTATTTGACTTTACAATATCTCTTCTATTACAAGGCCCCGAAGTGCATGGGTGTGGCAGGTGCTTCTCTGTGCCTAAAAAGAATGAAAAAATGTCATTTTTATTCTCCTCCTCACAAGTCCAAAAGATGTTATATGACATCAATCATTTTGCAGTTTAACAAGTGAAATTTTTATGTGCTCTAAAATACGTAGTTTCAACATTGAATAATCTAATTTTCTAAATCGATAGCTACGATCCCATGCATTTCAATAAATGCAGTGTTTATTAACACTGTATGTGTGGGGCAGGGCCCAGAGGCTTTCCTTGTTTGGTTCCCAACCCATCGCAAGATTATTATCTATATAATCATACATAATACATGTATATAACTATATCTTTAATGTTATGTAAGTCGCAATTCTAAGTAAACTGTGACCTGCCTGTGTGTGTAAAGTTTCTCTTGAATGCAAATTCCAATATCGTGAAAGCAACTTTTTTTGCTCGGTCTCTACGCCCCCTCACCAATTAATAGTCATATGAAGAAAAAAAAAAGTAATATATTACTGCACAAATTTTGTTCTATTAAAACTGTTCCGTCTTAAGAAAAGAAAAAAAAAGTTGAATGATTCTGTAATATTCTTTAAAACATTCTCTAGGTGGATGTGTTCCAATATTCTCGTATAAAGGATGTTTAGCATGAATAGCCCCATATGCGTACGAGGCGGGGCTGCAGCGCCCCTGCATTTTTATAATAAATAATTTTGCAAGGTTCCCGAATATCCTCATATTTTGGTAGTGAGTCGCCTGAATATCCTCATATTCGGGTAGCGAGGTGCCGGTATACCAAAAAGTGTTTAAAATTTTGTACACAAAATGTAGAAACAAAATAACCCTATTTCAGGTGTAAGGAGGGATATTGAAAAACAATGGATGATTACAGTGCTTCAATGATTCCATTTTTTAAAATGAAAAATTCGAAACCTCGCATGAAAATATATCGGAATATGGAAGAAAAGGCGGCGCGGGGATGTGCTTGCATGGTCCGGGGGGGGAGGGGGGGGGGGGTAGGGCTGTAAGCAGGTAGCAACCGTTTGAGGTGGGGCACCTCAGAGTGTTTGCCCCCTCTCCCCCCCCCCCCCCCCCCTCCCAAGGAAAAAAAAGTAAGGCACCCTTTCTTTTGCGCACCTGTTCACGACTACTAGTATTTCAAACATAATAATCACGGTAACGACGTCGGCTATAATTATCTATATTTTACGCACACTTTCGAACCAGTGTATAAAAAAGAAGGAAATTGTAAGTCGTTTTGAATGACATTAATCATTATTCTATTTGCTCATGTCTTTGACTGTAGGGATAATGATCATTAGACAATCATATGGCATAGACAAATGATTCTTGGGCATATATTTGACCTTCTTTCTCCAGCTCTCTTTTTGTGCTAAGGCATTGTACTAAAATGGGAGGTAGATGACCATGACTATGAATTCCAAATTACATCTATCTTTCATTTTTCCTGTACGACTTACTTTACCTATAGAAAATTCATGAGGGGGCATCAAATGTTATCTTTCAGCTAATATTTGGTATATTTTTCACAGGTACAGAATTATTGATTTCATCTATTTTTACCGGGTTCTTGTTACTGCGCACACTTGCGAACCCATTATTAAGCATTGTGTTTAATGTGCATATCCATTGTCTTAACTGCGCGCAGTATTCTCCCGGTGTTGTGATGACGTAACACAACCAGCCAGGATGCGCAGCTGAGGTGCGCACAAACATAACTGATGAACGTCCTTAAATGATTGATTTACTGATCGATTGAGGGGGGGGGGGGTGAAGTGTGCTGAAGACTTCTAGTACAGATATACCTGTCAATGTGAAAAGTTTGACTGACTGATTGATTGATTGATTGAATGATTAATTGATTGATTGATTGATTGACTGAAATTGATTGACTGATTGATTGATTGACTGATTGACTGATTGATTGATTGACTGATTGATTGATTGACTAATTATCATATCTGAGTGGTAAGGAAGCAAAATTACAATTCCATACATGCTCCAGAGGACTTATAACTTAAAGTCCTATCCAAGAGACTTGATACTTGAGGCAAAATGTGTGACTCACAGGCACTAGAGCATTGCTTATTCTAGAATCTGGATAAACTATTTCACTTTGTGCAGACATGCATAGAGTTGAGAGAAGTAGCACAAGTAGCATATTGTCAATCTATAACATGCAATACACCATACATCATTTGATGTCATTTACCTTCAATTCCATGTGCAAATACTTAGGATTTTTTTTCAGTCAATAAAGCTTGAAATAATGTAGAACTTACCGACTGCTCCATCCGCTGCTATGGCAACGGTTCGTTTGAGAACTTGGACGATGCTACGCTTGATACGAGGAGAGTTGTTCATATTCTCATCCAAGTGAAGCAGAAGATAGTGAGGTGCTACATATAGGTACTGGGACTACAAGGGATGGAACACACACAATTTTATAGAGGGTACAAATCATATGCAAAAGGACGTAAGTATTAAATTATAAATTGGACTATTTAGATAGTGGTAAATCAATGGCAGGCACTGATCAGCACTTGATTAGATAATGTAACTGGGATTGGGGGTAAAAGAATATAATTTCTTCAAAACGGATGAGGGCAGCTGTAATACCCCCTGTTCAGACACAAAACGTTTATACCGAAACTCGATAAAGAAACGTCGGATAAAATTTTCATCGTATAGCCTACGGACCGTTCAGACACATATCTCAACCGATTAGAAAAACATCGTATAGATGCGCAGTTTTCCACTGCGCATGTTGTTATGGTCGCCGCCAGTCCCCGCCCCCTGGTGAGGATACCTTTCGCGTGCGCTCACTTTAAGCCCCGCCCAGTTATACCGTTCTATGGTCGCCATACGTTCAGACACACACGGAAAGGTGATTCGTAATCGAGTTCTAGTTCGAAACGATGCTCTGACCCAGTTTCGTTATACGTTTCGTTATACAACGTTTCGTTAGTCAGCGTTCAGACACATAAAACCACAAAAATTCATCGTATAGCTATACCGTTTTGGTATAATTTTTTTGTGTCTGAACACCCTGATAGACTGCTTCGGTAAAGTATTCAAATTTTATACATACCTTTCAAACAAAGGTTAAACTTGACAACCTGAAAGCTTTCCGGACATAGCAACAAGTAATGTATGCTAACTGGATTCCAAGCATTGAGGCTCATTTATAAAAAGCAGGTTAATGGAATAGCTCGTCGCTAGGTGCTCAGAGAAGAAATGTGCATAAAATTGAATACATTACAGAACCGGTCTATTGGTCATCACTATAGAAAGACTGGATTTAACCCTTTCAGGACAGGAATTATTTAAGGGCTACATTGATCACATTTTGGTCTTCAAACTGGCAACAATGAAATTTTTCTTGTAGTGCTACATGGTTCTAATAAGGTGTAATGTGTTCGAAAACAATATATATGCTTAGGAGTTTGTCGAAAAGTTGAAAAAATTGCCAATTTCGATGAAAAACAATGATTTTGAACCTCTCATTGTGTTGCCAATTTAAAGGTTTCAAAGCTTATTCTTGTTTTTAAAATTCCTGCCATCAAATGCAATATGGTCATGCAATAAAAATGGACATAGTGTGTGAAGAAAAATTGTGCTCTTTCTTCTCGTGCATCTGGTATATTTTTTAGAGCTCTGAATCAAGAGTTATTGAGTCAAACCACAAAATGTGGTCAATTGTCTTAAAAGGGTTAACTACCACTAAATGTTACATATAGGCTACACCTCTTTATAATGAAAGACAATAATGACCACACCTAACTGCAGGTTGGTTTTAGGATTATACTCACGTTAAAACATGACGACAGCACAAATAGTTAGAGAAGCCTGATCACACTAAATCCCTGAATATAAGTTCATAACAGTTCATAAAAATGAGTAAAACTTTGCAGGAGACAGAACACTTTTACATATACTAATCTGTGAGTCTGACTTTGAAGAAGATGAGATCTTACCTGCATTGAATACATGATGACCTTGAAAACCTTCACAGCAAAGTCTGTAGGAAGCCAGATCTCATGAAGATCTAGATGTCTAACAAGAGAACAAATATATAACATGTTGTTGGTGACTTAAAAGGTAAGTTTCAATGCTACAATGTCTTAATGTATATATACTGAGCTTGACCAATTTGAAGTTAAGCAGTTTGAAAACACAAGTCCCAAATAAAACAGATAACATATGAACATAATGGCTAATGAACAGTTACCCAACACAGAAAACCTGTTGATGAGGGTTAAACAATTGAAAAGAAAATCTGGTTTACACAATTTAAAAGAACAAATTTGCTTACATAGTTGTCATGACTCATCATAAAACAGGGTTCTACATTAGCTTTTTTTCATGGGGGTCCACATTAAAAATTTAAGGTCTGTACGCATGAGCCTGCTGTTAAAATTCTGAAATCTGAGGGGTCCAGTATTAGAGGCCTACAATGTACATATGTAATGTGGGTGCCTTTCTGTGTCAAACCCCTGTCTTAGAAGTAGGCCTACATGTAGCTCTCATTCCTCACACTCAGTTTCTACTTTCAGTCACCCCCCCCCCCCCCCCACCCCGAATATCTGTCTCTCTTGTTAATTGGGTTGATGGTACTAAACAATCTCATCTAATAAACACATCATAACTCACCTAAGCACTGGTTTAAGTACAGAGTGGATGTTGTTATAAGCAGCGCTACACATCACATTCCTCAGGCAGGTCTCAGCTAGGGCAGCGGGTCTCTCTTCTACATTTTCTGATACCGGAGATTCAGGGCTACAAATGAAATCACATCAAGTTAGCTTTGAATTAGGTTAAATTACACACTTGTGAAGTTCGGAGATGGAAGGGGGGGGGGGGGAGATAATAATGATGACTGCTGAGTGCTACAGTATGTAACAACTAAGAAAGCAAGTATATGCCTGTAGGTAAGAAACCAGGGGACCTACAGCATTAAGTCCTATCGGAAGGACTTGGTAATGTAAATTAATGTCTTACCAAAGGACACCAGAGCATTGTCTTGATTTTGAACCCATGATCTCACAGTAACGAGACCACTGCTCTACCAATGAGTGACACCTGCTGCACGACATACAATCGTCCATATCCACAGATTATATTGTAAGAAACTAAGGACCCTTGGCCAGCTTTAACCAAGCCTGTCTTTAAACATACTGCTAATGGGCAATTCCACCTTAATGGAAGGATATTCAGATACAGTTTGTGTGTGATTGTCCTTCCGTTACCATAGAATTGCCCTTACAATAAATTCCCTCATGAGTTTCAGTTTCATTTATAGCCTATATCATAGAGCCTACCTTGATGCCAAACAGTAAATAGAAGAGGTCCTTTCATTTACATTCACTGGTCAAGCATTAATTTCCACTATTCTGCCAGGCACACAAGGAAGAACTTACAGCAAAACTATACAGGCCCTTCAATAGTAATTTAAATTGCCAGTTTGAAAAAGGGAATAACATGAATTCAAAACGGTTTGGAATTACATTAGCTTATTACCTTTGAACTTTAGAGGTACATTGTAGTAATACACTATCAACCTTATATACTGATTGTATACATGTATTTCACGTAACATGCACTGAATGGATTAATGTTAAATTAAAACCAACTCTTACTTTTAAAAAGAGAAGAAAAATATTTGATGAATAGGATATAAAGTTGATATGAAAGTTATGAGAAAACATCAAGCAGGACTATAAAAAAGTAATCTTGGCTTTCAAACAGTCACAAAAAATGTTGATTCCACTCAATAAATTACAGTTAGTTGATTTAGAATCAAGTTATCTGACTACATTTGGTCATTACGAGGCAAACAATTTGTAGTTAAAGGATTGATATTTGTAGATTAAGCACAGTGTTCCTCTGCGATGTAAGGACAAAGAATAGACCTCCATGAATGAATGAGACGTAGTTGGTTTAGAATAACAAAGTTTACTACCTTTCGTCTTTAGTCGTGTCTTGGCATGCAAGTCCCTTGTACCTTTCAAACCCTTCCTGCATGTTGAATAGAAGTGAAGGAACAATCTTCTCCATGTGTTGTTTCTCCCAGATCTTCACCTGTAGTTCATCGCTAACCGTCTTCCTGATCACTCCTTGAATTCCCTTCAAGCCAGCAATCCGGATTCTGACGGACGGAGAGAAACACAGATTTATAATATATGTGTAAAATCTATAATGTAAACTGACAAGAGCAGCAATCTATGGCTTTCTCAAGTTTGTTTCTGAGCATATGTGACCAGGCACCACAAAACCACCAAAAAGTCGCACTGTGTGATTTTCAGTTAGAGCTCAATCAAGGTGTTTTTGGTTGGCATGGTCAAATTTTAGTTTTGGGTATTTTCTGAAAGAGCACACCTTTTTCTAAGTAATCTAAAAACTTGGAGGCACCAAACAATCTAAAAGTGGTATTTTTGACATTTTTAAAATCAGAATTATGTTTGTCTTCTCTGGATTTTGTTGTATTACTTTTCTTTGTTACGATCCTGAATACTTGTCTCATTTTGATCTCCCATAACTTTAAAACAGAGTTTAATAGTTCTTGCACTGATGCTTGTCCACTATGATGAGCAGGATGTGCCTGATTTGTATGCCAAGTTTTAGGACAATCTGATAATTCCTCCATAGAAATTTCTATTGAGTTCTAATCCTCCTTTTTTTCACCTTAGCACAAGACCTTGCAATTCAGAGTGCTCCAATAGACCGCAAACTTTAAACCCTTATTTCTCAGAAGTAACAGTCTGTGTGACTGGGCATTCTTCTCTTTGTACAGTAAGTTAGGAACATCCAATGCTAATGGGTTATACATCATTTTAAAGCTGAGAATCTCCTCTTTCAGAATCAGACCTTAACTAAAATTTATTATCTGGCAACTTTTTGGTGGTTTTGAGGAAAGTGCCTGGTCACATAAGTACTTTTATGGCTCGTTCACATAATCATTATTTTTTTTTCAATGATCTTTATTAATGATTCCATGAAATACAAATTATACAATCAACATATTCTCTTTGAATGTTTTAACAAAATGAACAAATAAAATACTTTATCATCACTTATATAATTATCATGCAAAATATTCTTCCTCTGGAATGTAAAATCAAACTAATGAATGTACGTTTCCAATGTTGTAACTGAATTGAAATTATTCCATACATGATTATATAAGATTTAAACATATTAGTGTGATCCAAACAAAGTGAACAAATCATAATTTTACGGAATCTATTATTAAAAAAACAAGAACAAACAAACGACAAGGACCCCTCCCTGACCACATATGCCCTTACCTACCCATTCCCTCCGAAACTACCACTTCCCAGCTTAACCCGTGTAGACACCTTCCATCCCTCCCACCCTCACTTACTTCCCTAAAACCAGACATTCACTCACACACACACACACACACACACACACGCACACACACACACACACACATATAATTATGCTGCCAGATACCGCCTCAAAAAACCCTACAGAGGTCTTTTGTGTATTAAATGAATGGCAAGTGGGGATGCATGACACAACAAAGGTCCTATGCGTACTATGCATACCTGTGTGTTATAAGACACAGAAATGTAAAACGCAGGTTTTTGAAGCGGCTTACTTCTTCATATTTGAACGAGCCTTTAGAGATACTGTAATTTTGTTATTTGTTCTGCCTTACTTCACAACTTTCTTTTATCAAAATAATTGAATATAAATAGGACAAAAATTTGATGATCTCAAACACAAGTAATATACATGTACATGTATATAGTGTAAAAATTTAGGCTTGACCACTTGCAAAAACATCCAACATATATTCAGGCTGGTAGTAGCAATTGATTTATAAAAGAGAGATATAAAATGATGATGACACATATACCACGTCGAACAATCTTTCCCAAAGGTACATGTATATATCCAACCTCCTAAAACAACAATTAGGAATCTCTCAAGGCAAAATTAGGGATGCACTGTAATTTGTATGTTCTTTTGACAGATGAGTTTTCAGAAAAATAAAGGTATCTATGTAGTACTCATTACTTCTTTACATAAGCTTGAAGAAAAAATATAGGAATCATTCCTCCAAAATAGGAATTAGTGGCAGTTATGCACAGATACTATTATATTCTTTTTTAATATGAATATAGACCTATGGTAAGACTATGACTCACTTTCTGCGTACACTCATGTTCTCATTGTTATTATGACACATAGAACTGAATTTGGAGATGAAGAAATCATAACGCCGATGATAGGATGGTGTATCTTCCTCAATGTTGGCAAACTTCACAAACTAGAAGAACAAAAAGAAAAGTGAATACTAACAGCTGGTTACATGACTAGCAAACATCAATGTGAAATGTTTAATCAGTGCACAATTAATCAATGTATAGTATTTCAATCTAATTGTTTAAAAGTTTCCAGTCGACCCCAACACTGACTCACCCATATTCTTTTTTATCGTCACATGCAATTTGTTTAATACCTTCTTTGCCCAAAAAGTTTGCAGTATATTGCATTATAATTCAGCTTCTACATGTACAATTCATTACAACTGCTTACTAGTATTTCTTTCCAATCTACATGTACATGTACAGCTATATAATTTTTAGGTGTTGCAGTGATAGTGCACAATCATAATCAATACGCTAAGAGAAATAAAAAAATAGTCATGTATGTTTTCAAAAACAGAGATACAGTGGGTTTACATGTCGATCAGCCTGAAAAGAGACCCATACATGGTGGACTCCCATATGTTCTGAAATAGCCTGAAACAGAGAAGTATCAAGGCCTGAATTGCATTCTGATAAAGATTTAATGTAACCCTGTAAGAAGCCAGCAAGACTAAAAACATACATCAAAAATAACATTTCCTTAGATAAGCTTTCATTTCAAATATAGTGCATTATTTAATCTTTGTTTGTTTGTTTGTTTGTTTTGTTGTTTTTTGGATATGATAAAGATCTAACTTCATAACTCTTGAACTCACTTTGAATTTCAAGATGAAATACAAATTCTTTTGTCCCAAATATTTAACATCAAACTGTGGCAGTTCAAATTGCCTAAGGCTATGACATGGCCTGTCAAGAAGAAGAAGAAAAAAGTTCTGCAGAAGGCATAGACTTACAGATTGAGTGCCATAAATCTGAAGCTCAATGTTGTTGGATTCCAGAAGTTTGTGGACCATTTTCAAGAAGCTTTCTACGAAGAGATTAAGACTCTGTGCATGACATGCCAACAGCAGCTGGTCTAAAGCTTGCATGGAGATCAACACATACCTTAGAGACAAACCAATATAAGAATGATAAAAATAGATGATATGAAAGGATATTCCCAGGAAACAAGGAGTAGTGATGGGGTTAACAATAAAAACAGAGACATAAAGTAAACTAAGAAAATGTTAAGACAGAGATAGAAGACTGCTGAATAGGATGGTGGCAAATGAGAGTAAGCTTTAGTAGAAACAGACTTTTTTGATCCCTTTAAATGAAAATATATAAACTTTAAGGCATAATATCTTCAAGGACATATGCCCTTGTTCCTTCATTTCTTAAATCATTCATTTCCAATGGATGTACCCCGAAATTAGTGTGTACTCAGTCTTCAGCTATGTATTTCACATAAATTATCTTACATGTAAAAATCACTCTCCAAGTAGTTTGAATAACTTCATTCTCATGCATTTCATTTGTGTAATATAAACATACTGTACATCACCAAGAAACATACAGAATCTTAGGATTTGTAACATTATAAACAGAATGTTTAATAGCAGTTTTTGTATTAATAAGAGACAACTTCTGTAAACTCATAATTCTTCTACAAACTGTACTTCATCGAGAGAGCAATAGGTCCATATGACATTTCAAAAAATCATTGAATTGTGAACCACTGACTAGTCAAGTACTCCTGCAAGCTTGAATGATCCACACCAGTCATAAGACAAACAGTGTATGCACTGTCAATAATTGCTCCATGGTCATTCTGTAGACCAGTTGAATTTCAAACATTAATCTCTGACCAAACAGTATACTTAACCCTAAAACCCAATCACAACCAATGCCCTAACCCTGTATCTTTCAAGAAATAAAGCAGAGAGCAAAAGTTGAATGTCAGATCAGCAACCATCCCACATGTTCCTTACCCAATGCGTTGTCTGTATACATCCCTATCCAGCCTCTGTGCTAGATAGCTACCAATCCGATCAAGCTTCTCATTATGAGACACAGCATAGAACGTCAGCTTCTCCATGTTACTACGCACTAGGCCCTCCTGAAAATAAAATCATATCAGTCCGAATAAGCATGTTGCTATGCACTAAACCCTTCTGAAAATGAAATTAGACCAGTCTCAATAAACTATTTCACTCCCCAAATGAACCTCCTAAACACAACATGAGACCAGTCTCAATAAGCATTTTAGTACTCTGCTCCTAAATTCTTCCACACAATAATGACCTAAAAATGAATGTCTTAAAATGTACAATGCACATCCTACTAAACCTCTCCAAAAATGAAAGAGAAAAAAGAGCTTCATGTACATGTACAGTATAGCTTTCACCCTAAAACTCTTCTGTAAAATACTTTTCTTTTCCCCTAAAAAACAAATATTCATGAATAATTCAAGTTCAATCAACATTTCCTTTCAGGGCAGTCTGAAGTTTGCCGATCAGCAGATTGTTAAATTCCATAGATTCCTATTTTGAGGGTTGTATTCCATGAGTATCCATGAAGAGAAATCTCAACAATTTCAGGTACACAATCATGAAAAAAATTAAAGGGATTATACTAGTGACCCTTACCCTTGACCCTTAATCTTAATCCCTGACCTTTAACCTACCTCAGCTGTGTCTGGATAGATGTTGTCCACCAGTCTCTTGTAGCGAGGCTTGCATGCCGCAAAACAGTTGCAGCAACCTGTATAAATAGTATGGGGGATGCTAGTCAAGCCTAATACATTACAGGATTGAGGAAGGGTCATACATGTACAGCGGATCATTGTAATGATTAGCAAATCAAATGATGTGATTCAGGGGAACAAGGAGGGCAGGACATGAGTAATGAAATAAATCAATTTACATCATGATGAATGAAATGTAGATGGATTCACAATCATACATGTATGATTGAAAATACAGGGAAATGAGTGTATTTGCGGGATAAAAATCATACAAAAGCATTCAAAGCAATGATCGGCAACAAAAAGTTTTATGTATGGAAAAGGGCAAGAATGAAACAAAATAATAGAAAAGAGGCATCAATTAGGTAGAAGATCCACTGCTGTGGAGTTTCAGAAGTTTGATGGTAACAAGAATGTTAAATGACAAGCCCAAGTAAAAGAAAAATAAAAGTTTAATGAAAATTAAACACATTACCAGTACACATTGTATTACATTACAAACATGTTTGTAATCAAGAAATGAAATGTACGGATGCTAGACTAAAGTCTGAAGATATGCACTTACAAAAAGGTGGAGAAGTTGTGCCTCCCATAAAATCAGAAACTGTCATGACATAAACTTTTGCGAAATATAAGCGTTTTCACTGCCTATAATTTTTTTTTTCAATCACTTTATATCACAAAATGAAAAATTCAGCATGCAGTCGCCATGGTGACAGCTCACTTGGCACCATGAAACTTTCAAGATGCTGAACCAGTTGTCAAGAGATGTGATAGTTTCTTGCACATGAAAGCTTTTAAGAGGGCTGGCATGAAACTTTCATAAGTAAAAGATCATTGAAATCTCAATGCAGTCACTCTACTTGTCTGCTAGGTGTTTCACAAAACCATCTTTGCAATAACCAAAAAAAGGCAATAGCAACTTCCATGCAAGAAAATTGTCAATCATCTAAATCTTGTCATATCTTTTAGAATGCCAGCTAGTCCACAGGTAGCAGAAAAATTGAAACTGTAAATTTTGACAAAGAATATTTCTTTATTTCCTATCACTCACTACATGTATATTCAACAATGTAATATTAAAATAGTCTATATCAACTACATGTAGACATGTAGATCTAGCATGCACACATAATGTTCTTCTGATGTCTTATTATCTGAGCCCCTAAATGAGATTAATATTAATATATTTCTCCAGGAACATCTATGAATAACCTTGCATATATGTGCGAGTGCCCCTGGCCTGGTCTGGAGGCAGTTTATCTACATGTACAATAACCTCACATACATGTAAGTGTGAGTCATAAAGAAATCTCTCTGTTTAAAAGTTTCCAAGTTTGGGCCCCAAAACTCGGAGTTTGAACAGACTATTCATTTTCAGGAAGTCACCTCTTGTTTACAGCCATCCAAGGCCGAATTACTTTTCCACACCCGGCCGAAAACTGCCTCCGCCGCATCAGAAAGTGACATCTCAAGACTTACAAAGATATTACGTGTGCATCTCACACACTAAGTATTGATGACTGCATCACGCGATTGTACACTTTTGAAGTTGCAACACAAGAGAAATCCCGATCTAAAACTGAAAAATTCTTGAAATACAGCTCAGTATTGGAACCATGTTCCTTAAAGACACACTTAAGAAACACAAATTTCCAGATTTGCGTAGCGGGACCGCTGATTACATCGCTAACTTGTGATATTGCTAATGCAGTTTGCCTGTGACTTTGTTATGTACATGCAATGTATGTGATATGCTATGATGCAATGCCTTTTAGAGCTATTTTACTATGAGTATGACGGACCAGCCGAAATCTCCCCCCGGCCGAAAATAGCGGCCGAAAATACCCGCCTTGTCTCTAGATATTTATTTCATATTTTCATGTTAGTCGGACATGTATTTTAAACTTTGAACGAAAAAAAATTTACACACCGGAACCAAAGTTACATATATTATTCAGTGCACCGAGATTCAAGCTTCAAGCGCTGTGAGACAGACTTTCCGAGTTTGAAACAGAAATTTCTCAGCCCTCGTTTAAAAACGCCAGCCGCTCGCAAGTCCCCCTTAATCCGCTCATAGCGACTTTACTATACTTTGTGTGTAGACTCTAGGCAGTCATACACCTCAACACTTTCAAAACACCACTGCACAAAAGTCACCAACATTCACTCAAAATCGGCATTTAATTTACAAAATCCGACACCAACATATCCATGAAATACAATAAATTCAACTCACCGATGTTAGAAAAGATGATTCCAAAAATGAAATCCGTAATTTACTGTCACTTCTGGCGAAACGGGGTATCGCAAGTCATTGTGTACATTTCCTGATCGCCGCGAGCGCTGACATCTCCCCCAAAATATTTGGTCTTTAAAAATTCGGTCCCTATCGCGCACACGTAAAAGTCCCGATTTTCCATGTGCGCGATCGTAGAGATCGGTGTGCGCGCACGATACCAAGTTTCTTTGTGGACAAATTTTATTGGCCAAGTTTAGACTAAAACATCGGCAGCATGAAAACAACATGCGATCACGAAAAAAATTGGTGGGAATATCTTAGGTTTTGGACATGATTTTGACTTTGGATTTTGCTGGAAATATCAGAAGTTCTCCCTAACGGCCATTTAAGGTAGGAGTGAGATTTTAAAGCGCTTAATTTGTAAGGAAGTATTTGAAATATTTATCTTACTTTTCCCCCCATACCTTAAGTACATGCGATAGAAAATGACTAGTATTCTCATTGCCACAGTTTACCAGTGGTGCTAGCGCCACCCCTTTGGGACTTTATCTCTCTCAGCACCACTGGTTATTGATTTTCAACAAATAGCCCCACGCCTTCTTGCTCCCAAGATAACCTCTTCATGTAATAATAAATCACTAAATCACTCAAGTAAAGGGTTATTTTTCCTTCATCTCTCTCTCTCTCTTTCTAATCTCTAATCCATCTCTCTCTCTCCCAGTGACTGATAAGTGAGAACTACGAGAAGTTTTGTCTGGACACTGTAATCTTTTGTTTATAAATTCATTGAAGATAAGGTCAGATGGTCACGTACAAGTGTGCCCCTGAGAGAAAGAGAAAGAGAGAGAGAGAGAGAGAGAGAAAGAGAGAGAGAGAGAGAGAGAGAGAGAGAGAGAGAGGTGGGGGCTACCTAGGTAGTCTAGGAATTCAGACCATTCATTGGCCAACTGAAGTGCTAAATAGACTATTTAAAATTACGTTCTTTGTGGAAGTATTTTAAAACTAACTTTGTGTAAACTTGTCAGTACACAACTTTCGAATGAACACTGGTTAAAAAGAAAATTTTATAACCCCCCCCCCCCCCCCAATCCGGCCTTGCTTGCTCCGGTCGACACTTGTCTCTGAGTCTGATCAACAGACAAGCACCACACGTTCTTCTCAGCTTGCCGAGGGCCCTGCGTCCCGCGTAGCCTGGAAGGCTCTTTGAAGAGTAAAAAAAAAAGCTGACGCTACTCTTCACAGAGCCTGTTTTTTTAACCCCACTCTGCAACAGAGCAGCCATTTTAGAGTCTAAAGAACTTCACCATAGCTTTAGAATATCAAAACCCCATTTTTTACCCTAGAATTAAAAAATATTGGGAAAAAAATAATTTTAATGGTTACCGGTAGGTTGAATGTTGTCCGAAAGACGCCCCGAAAAAGCCTTCACTGCGTTCCGTAGACTCGGAAGTATCCCGTAATGTCATCGACCTACAGTCACTCACACAATTTTCAAATCCACCATACGTTAGACAAGACCGCTACTGCATGCATGCAGAAGACGCACAATCAAAATGCATGCGATGCCCACGCATTTGTCATAGGCGCTTGTAGCGGTCTTGTCTAACATATGGTGGATCTGAAAATTGCGTGATTAACTGTAGGTCAATGATATTACGGGACACTTCCGGGTCCAGGAGCGCAGTGAAGGCTTTTTCGGGGCGTCGTTCGGACAACATGCAACCTACTGGTAACCATTAAAATAAATATTTCACATTTTTTCCCCAATATTTTTTAATTCTAGGGTTCTGGTCATTTTACTCATTTTTGTTTACATACGGATTATTGGCGAGACATGTGAGAGGCCCTCGGAGTGGATATAAAAATAATGGCAAATTCTGTTTCAACTGCGAGAGAGTTTAAATGGAGGGTTTTCCTAATGGGTCTGTAGGCTGAACTCCTTCTGCTCCCTCCCTTCATAGTTCATGCCCTTTGAGTTTTGTTAACCTTTTTTTTTTTTTTTTTTTTTAATTTTACTCAACAACTTACAAGCTCAAATGTGAGGTTGGCTATTTCACACCCTCTGTTGGCCGTTCCATGTAGCAAATTATATGTAGATCTATTCTATGATATTAATCTGCATAATATATTGGGAAAATTGAGAAAAGAGTAGTGCAGTTTCATGATCACGACTGTTTATTCATTCATGAATCTCATTATCTGACTTCGTGTCAATTTGTCATGATTACAGCTGGATATACAACATGAAACGCGGTGTGTGGGGCAATGCTACGAGGAAACGGGTCAGATTAAACTTTTGGAATCATAACACTGGTACTTCAAGATAACAATCTTAATAATTTTCTATATCAAAATAAAAAGTCTCAAGCATCTTAACATTCTTCAACATTACCAGGCATCTTGACAGCACTATTTTCATGAAAACGCCCTTCTTTCAGAAGAAATTAGCCGCTACTTCAGAAATCTCCATTCAATCAATATTCAATTATGGTACCCTTAAGAAGACAAATCAGCTAGCTATAATGAAAGACCAGTGGCCAGCGCTGAAAATAAATAGAACTGACGCGAAACTATGCCATTTACTAGGGGGGGGGGGGGGGGGGGGGGGGAGTTATGCTAAACACAGACGGACAAGGAAAGAAAACAAAAGTGAAAAGAAAAGAGTCGAAGAAAAGTTCACCACATATTTGGGGCGCCCCTTTTACCCTAAAATTCTCAGGCTGACCAACAGCAACAACAACAACAACAAAGGATTTATTTTTTAAAGCCATTTTTGAGGTAAAATTTTAGTAGAATTAGGCTAGGATTATACATGTATCACATTTTCTAAAGTTATGATAGGAATAAGGAAGGGGGTGTATTGATAAAACTATTAAAAGCTTAGCAATGGCTTTTTCTAACATTTTACTTCCCTCATCAGATATTCCCACAAAGTAGTAATAGCTGGCAAGAAGAAGAAACATTGGCAATAACTTACATTTCTATTCTAATTATAATTATAGAAGCATGCAAAATGAAAAGTTTTGCTCCTGTCCAAAATACTTGATCCTGCTTTTACTTGCATGGAGATGATCACTGTTTTTTTTTTTTTTTTTTGGGGGGGGGGTTGTTTGTTTGTTGGTTTGTTGTTGTTGTTGTTTTTGTCTTTGTTTTTGTTTTTGTTTTTGTTTGTTTTTTTTTCATCTTGAAGTATCTTGATGTTCATTAAGCTATCTGGTAATTCTCTTCCATTACAGAGTCTAGAAAAAGAAGAAAACCAGCCATAATTTTTTGGACACATTCAACAGCAGTAGGTGAATTACTATATCAGTGGCCTACCTATGCCTTGGCATCGGGGGGGGGGGGGCATCCTAGCCAATAGTGATCAAGAAAAATCCGTTTCCAGGCCGGAAGGGGGCTGGGGTGGAGGTTGGACATCGGGTATTCCTTCAACCTATCTATTCGTAATTTGCAAATTGTGCTTTTAATTTGATTTGACTTTTTAAAAAACTATTTTAGTTTAATTAGCAACAGCACAATTAGTTATGGATATTTGCGGGCGAGCGAAGCGAGCGAGCAATTTTTTTTTGTTGCCTAATACGTTTTGACTGAAATTGTTTAGACAGGTTTAATTCACACCTTTGGCTTGCCCCAATGAGCCTTGCTCATCAGCAGTTTTAAGTTTTAAGTTTGAAGTTTATCTGTTCCACTTTTACATAAACTAAAATTTAAATTTTACAAGCATAAGAGTCTGTTACAAAACATACGTGTAAAGAACTCAAATCTTGTGTAATGTACGGTAAACAGGTAGAAAGTTTCGAGAGACAGGCCTATCGCATTGAGAATATTTATATGGTATGTATGTATATATATATATATAATATATATATGGTGGTTGATCCATTGTCCGAACACTTTTCAGAAAATCAACGATAGCAAATAGAATATCAAACGAATATCCGTCAATCTTACATAATGAATGCTCAAAGTCCTACAGAAAAAGAAGTTGATGGAATTTTTAAAAGACAACGTAGATTTAATACGATATTCCCATCCGAGTGAACCCCTTCCCAACGACGCGGCGTTTTGGTCCCTTGAAAAAGGTACTGTATTTCCGAACGTGTGAAACCTATGGGAAAAAGACACACCTTTGTTTCAATAGTGTGGTTTTCATACGCGTAATCCCACGCGTATGAAAACCCATTTTAGGCGCTTAACTGTACACGTTCGGTAATACAATCTGTTCGGAATTACAATCCTTGACTATATATATATATAATAAAGGATGACTCGAATGCATTGAATGCCAATTCCAAGTATTTTTATTCTCCAAATTTTCGGGGGTCCTCCCCCTTCGTCAGGGAAAACGTGAAGTGATTTCGACTGAAAACAAACAATAATAAAATCAAAGCAAACGCAATCTAAGCGTATACTGCAGTTGCATTATGCGCTAGTGTTGCTGGGGTTAAAATTAGGCATTATGACGTAATTAACGTCACAATGAAATAGACGTCACAATTAATATGAAGACGTTTAGATTGCGTAAGCTGTACAGAGATCGAGACAAAGCACTTGGCGTGAAGAAGAAGGTACAAAAAATGGTCATACCATTACAAAATAATTGAAATTAGAATGAAGTCTGAAAGCACTGAAAAGAAGGTCGCAGAAGCAAGAAGATTAACGGAAAAATGTGTAGGGGCTAAGCCACGCGAGATCCCTATTAAGGCCGTTCTCAAAGCTCCTAGATTCAACTATGTAGCGCAATTCTGCCCGGCCCATTTCCTAAATTTCATCAGCCGATTTGTAGTTACCCCCGAAGATGCAGACCCTGAGGTCATCAATGGTATGGTTGGGTAGATTGAAATGATTAGCCACTGGGAAATCTTTTCTCATCTTTATTGAACTCTTATGGTTATTAAACCTTGTCCGGAATCGCGTGCTTGTTTCGCCAATGTATATATATATATATATAGCTAGAGAGGCGTGGATGTGTGTACCGTTCGGTTGAACTATGTTAAATTTAGATATGTGAACAGAGAATGATGGAACGAAATGAAGCAAGTCATTCCTTTCCATCATTCTCTGTTCATATCACTAGCGTACCCAAGGGGGGGGGGGCAGGCGGGGGGCAGAGTGCCCCCTGACAACTTTTGACAGGAAAAAAGAAATTACCCTTTTTTTTTTGCTTTTTTTTTTGCTTGTCAGAGAATCATGGAGCAAAACGTCTGTAAATCCCCCCCCCCCCCCCCCCCACTGAGCGACTTTTTTGAGGGCTGGAGAAAAAACAAAAATTGTCCCCAACCTCCATTATTGTTATATTTTAATTTAATATCATCTAATCACAGTTACGTAAAATACGCCAAAGAAATATTGAACGATACTGAAAGTGAATATTGAAGGTATAGTTCGAAAGTTAAACTTAATTACATACTAAATAGACGTTATGAATAAAGACAATGTGAAGCATCAAGAGAAAGTTGAAAAAAGTGGCTCAATTAATTGTATCCTTCTCCTGTGTTTGGAAACGATGGCGCCACTGATTTCAACTCGGAAAACGGTGGTCCAAAGGAACCCCGCCCCCCCCATCCTAGCAACACCCCTCAGTATAATGGTCCTAAGAAGTAGCGAAGTCAGAATATAAGGCATACGAGCGAAGTTGAACAAATGGAAAAACAGCCATAATTATTATGGGTGGGAAAGAAACCTATTTTAGAAGTGAAGTCTCTGTGAATTATAATGGAAAAGTTCAGTCTGCAGCATTACTGTTGCAAATGAGCCCTGACTATTAACTATGATATTTTAAATGTGTCTGTATGCAGGGGCGGCGGAGCATCTTTCAAAGTAGGGAGGGGGACCAACAAAGAGGGCACTTTTTGCGAAAAAGGGCACCTACAAGGGGTGAAAATAAAGCGAAAATTGGCAATTTTGTGACATTGGTATTAACTACAGTCTAATCAGCATATTAAAGCATCATCTTCTTCATTTTTATAGTGGTTCTGCTTCGGCTTCCCCAATTATAGAAATTGTGTGTAATGGCCTAATGATTCATCTGCCAGCGAGCGAAGCGAACAAGCAAAAATTTTCAATTCTTTTTTTCTAATGCTGAAGTCCTTTGGTTTTGCATTATTAACAGCGATATAATGAAAATGACAACATCAAATTCATTTGGGGAAATGTCGAATGATATTTAAATTCGTACAATAACCCTGTCTTTTTTCTTTAGGATTATATTGATGACATTATTATGCGATCTGCTTGATTTCATTATATAGGCCTACTATAAGAGAGAGAGAGCGATTAAGCCAGTTATGGCGAATTTTTCAGAAGATATTGCCCTTACTTGGTGCAAATTATGGGCATATTTGAGCTAGCGGAATCAGTAATTCTTTGCTTGGGGAGGGGGTGGGCATTGTGCCCCTCTTGCCTCCAGCTCTGCTGGCTTACATTGTAGTTGTGGTATAAAATATGGGTACATGTTGCTACATCAAACCGCGCTAATTCTTTGAAGCTAGATTAATTTATGGCTCTTTTTGTAAGAAACAGTGGGAAATATAGGTAAAGGGGGGCACTTATTACAATGAGAGGAAAGGGCCCTAATTATCAGAGGTGGAAAGGGGCACTTACAAGATGTGAAATTGGGCACTTATGGGAAGAGGAATGGGGCACATATAAGAGAGAAAAGGGGACAATTATTAGATCTGAAAGGGGGTTATCAGAAGGGGAAAGCACTTGTTAGAAAGAAAAAGGGGCACCTATCCGAAGTGAAATAGCACTTATCAGAAAGAGAAAAAGGCACTTATCAAAAGGAGAAAATAGGCACTTATCAGAAAAAGAAAGGGCTCTTATTAAAAAGAAAAAGGGGCACTTTCAGTAGTAAACAGGGCACCTATCAGAGAGAAAGGGGACATTTTTCAGAAATAAAAAGGGCAATTTTGGGGTACTTGAAAGAGTGGGGGGGGGGGCACTGCATGTGCCCCCCTGCCCTCCGGGGCGCCGCCTCTGTCTGTATAGATGATACGAAGTTTTCTCATTTCTCGTTTTCTCGGCGTACACTGAGGGGTGGTTTAGGAGTGTTGGCAATTTTTAGGCCTGTAAATATATAGGGATACTCATTGTCTGCAAATCTCGAAATAATCATTAATTTGTGGAAACTCTGTCGATATAAATTTGAAAATTGGAGGAAGTTTTTGTTTGTTTATTTCATTTCCTTTGTGTTTGTTTTACTTGTAGGAAAATATTTGACAAGCTGTATGCAAATTTTGCCCCTTTATCTGTGCGAGTTAAATGTTGAGCCTATTAGGCCTAACTTAATGAAATCCCGAATAGCGCATCATGCTATAATCACGCTAAAAATTAATGGTAAACACTCGACCATAAAAAGTATGATCCCAAATCAATAACACTCAGATCTTGTAGCCTATAGCGCATATGACAATTAATCAATGTCTCTCATATTGGACTATTGCCCCGATTCAGAATAGCTGCCCTAATGAAGGCGCTGAAGCTTAAAAAGAAATTATTACGTACAAAAGTAGCGAAAATAAAAAGAGGGCCGCAAGTTTTGAAGTTGAATACAGAGCTTTCTCTGTGTTATTACTTTAAAACATTATAGTTACTATAATTTCCCCACTTTTTCAATTATTATCATTACTTGGGGGCGCTCCGGGGCACCAGAAATGTGTGGGGACAGACCCCCCTCCCCCCTCCCCCGCCACCCCTTGCTTACGCCGCGCCGCTTTTATATATATCCTTCCTTTTCACACCCAAAAGAAATTAACATCTAGAGAAAATGTGGATACTGCAGCGCGCGTTAAGCCGACTCAACTCTGCGAGGTATATTGTCTCTCTCTTTCCGTAGAGATCAGTGAATTGTCTACATAAATCAAGGCATGATAATCTATGTTTGAAGTTTGAAGTTTGAAGTTTATTAAGACTCAACGACCCACAAGGGGTATGGGAGTATAATACAAAGTATGTACAAAATTGAAATATAATCACAAACAAATAAACAAATATATATACATTATATATAAACAATATATCAGAATACAAATAAACACAGTATGGAGAATAATGCAGGCACTGCCTGAAATTGTAAAACATAAAACTGTTACATATTAAAAAAGAAATAATCACGATATAATTATGTTGGATATCTAATGAAAAAAGGACATTATTTCTCTACAAAACCTCGAAACATTGGACAGAGATAGATGTGATAAATTCATATCTACGCCCGCGCGGCCGCGCGCGCACAATCTATGGCGCGCAATCTATATCTTATACCTTGTTATTGTTTCAATGGCGAAACATTGTTCTGAGGATTTAGTTCCAGTTGTCTAGTTTGAGGAGGCAGAATTTGTTGTATTAGATCTTGGAGATACTCGTTGATCGTTTTCATGTAGCGGACAGAAGTGGGATCCTGTTAATCATTTGGAAAGCATCACCACCGAAACCCCATGCAGAATGACGTAGCGTATGGAATAAGGTTCGTAACAGTCCCGTGTGCTTGCAATTGTGTTTTGTTTTAGACGGGATGATCGGGTGATGAGGGGTGATGATTCACTTACTCGCACTTATATAGTCAAGGATTGTAATTCCGAACAGATTGTATTACCGAACGTGTATAGTAAAGCGCCAAAAATGGGTTTTCATACGCGTGGGATTACGCGTATGAAAACCACACTATTGTCTTATTGAAACAAAGGTTGTGTCTTTTTCCCATAGGTTTCACACGTTCGGAAATACAGTACCTTTTTCAAGGGACCAAAACGCCGCGTCGTTGGGAAGGGGTTCACTTGGAAGGGAATATCGTATTAAATCTATGTTGTCTCTTTAAAATTCCATGAACTTCTTTTTCTGTAGGACTTTGAGCATTCAATATGTAAGTTTGACAGATATTTGTTTGATATTTTATTTGCTATCGTTGATTTTCTGAAAAGTGTTCGGACACTGGATCCACTACCATACACAGATACATGATGTATGGTCAGAGGTCCTAAAGCTACGCAGGTCCTAAAGCTACGCACCCTGCAAATACGCGCAATGCGACGCGTTCAGTGCGCCAAACTTTTGGTGTGACTGAGCAACGAGATTATCATTTACATTCGCCAAAAAGAATGAGCAATTTTCCTTTATTTCTGGTGATATTATCACTAGAGGTCTACATGTATTTGCAAATCTGGATGAAATTCACGTCAGTCAGCTTAAAAATCAAGATTTGCATTCATTTATTACGTGTGCGTAGCTTTAGGACCCTTTCATTTTTTTGACCAAATTCGACATGGGTATCGACATCGACTTGAAAATTAATGTTATTGATATTTGTCCGTCGTAATTTTCTCAGGAATTTAATTTAAGAATATGAAGACCCAAGATATATAAAAGAAATTCGCATAAATCATTGAAAAGGTGACTTTTTAGCTGCCGGAAATAAAGTGCGTAGCTTTAGGTCCCCCCATCATACAAGCTTATCTGAAGATAACCTTGTACTCAGACTAGCTTTTTTATGGGTGAATAGGCTTCAATAGCTATTGTGTGTATCAGCAGGCCCTTTTCCAGGCTAGATCTTCTTCTTCTTTGCTTGATTTCCTCCAGTCTGGAGAACTGCATTCATACAGGAGAGGAAAATAATTATTTAAAATTTCACTTTCAATTCTGAATCCCCATACTAGATCTACATGTAGAGCCCTAACTAAGTTAGGGCGGTATTCTGGAAACTGTTTTATCTCTATTGTTGTATCTCCACAGTTAAGATAAAATTGGTATTCTGAAAATTTGTTGTAACATTTGAGTTTTGTCATAACTTTTGTTTTATCTTTGACTTATCTTTGTTTACTTCAATAACTACAATCAGTATCTACAATATCTACAATAACCTCGCATAGATCTATGTGTGAGTGCTCTGCGCATGATCATAATTTACATATATGCAAGCTGAAGATAATATCATGAGATAATTGGTATTCTGGAAATTATTTTACCTTTTGTTGTATAGTATCTTTTCTTCCACTTATACATGTACAAGGTTATCTGAAGATAACATTGTACTCCAGACTAGCTTTTACGGGTGAATAGGCTTCAATAGCTTTTGTGTGTATCAGCAGGCCTTTTTCCAGTCTAGATCATTCATACATGAGAGGAAAATAATTATTTAAAATTTCACTTTCAATTCTGAATCCCCAAATTTGTGGTACAGTAAGAGTTTAAGAGTCTCTGAATCAGGTGATCTAGCAAATTTAAGAAAATTAAATCTTGCTTAGAGCAATTTCAATGTCTGTTTTTGACTGCTGCAACAGTGAATGTTGGACACAGTCTCACATAGGCAAGGGCCTATGAGTGCTTTTCTTCCACACTCATAGGCCCTTGCCTATGTGGGACTATGTCCAACATTCACAAAAATATATAAAAAGTTTTAAATATACAGATTTTTCCAACTTCATGCCGACTGTTCGTCGGCGGTCAGTACATGTACATGTAAGTTTGCACAGCTTGCAGAGTGAAGAGCCAACCCTACCAAAATAACAGGCTAACGAACAAGAGACAGAATTTTTGGTCTATTGTATCTCATGTCGCCAATTTTTCTAGCTCAGAATCAGACAGTGCATGCTCGAATAGCAAGATGGAGATTGTGTGTGATTTAGGATCTCATAAAGGAGACATTTTGAAGAAATTACAGCAGGGCTGTCAACCCTCCCGCATTTGGAGGGAGTCTCATGCCACGACGCTAATTCTCCCGCCGTCCTTCCAGCGTCAAAGCGGGAGACTCCCGCCACGACGCCCTTCCTCCCGCTCTCCCGCCAAGCATGTAAATCTCCCGCTTTATGAAAAAACCTCCCTCCAAACGTGTAAAATGATAGCTTGTCAGAGGTTTTTAGACTTCAAAAGAGACCCTAAAATGCTGAGGACCTTTTTTTTTTTTTTTTTTTTTTTTTGCTTGTCAGAAGTTTTTGGACTTCAAAAGAGACCCCAAAATGCTGAGGACCTTTTTTTTTTTTTTTTTTTTTTTGCTTGTCAGAGATTTTTGGACTTTGGGCAGGCGAGAGAAAAAAAATCACGAATCTCCCTCCAAGCAGTTCCCTAAAGTTGACAGCCCTGAATTACAGGTGGGATTCGAGGATTTTACATCGATCTGTTACTTAGTTCGAGCAGAAGAGGGTGAGCCATTTTGTTAAATAATTGCAGTCCAATAGCGCATGGCACATTATAAAACGTGTAATTTGGTAACTACGCCCGAAATTGATATACGCGCAAAGCACATCCTTATGTTTGACTTAAGAAATGCTCCTATTAGTTGACCTTCTTAGATATAAAACCCATCTTGATTGGTTAAGTGTAAAAAAAATGGGCGTGTCAAAGATAATATAAAGGCGGTCCTTAGAGAGATAATATCCCCCCAAAACAATTTTCAGAATACCAACTTACAACAATATTAGCGTGGTATTATCTCCCGAAGATACTGTAACAAAACTTACAAAAAAAGTTAAACAATTTTCAGAATACTACCCCTAATGTAGAAGTACATGTACATGTTAGTAATATTGAAATGTTGAAGAAGAAGAAGAAGAAGAAGAAGAAGAAGAAGAAGAAGAAGAAGAAGAAGAAGAAGAAGAAGAAGAAGAAGAAGAAGAAGAAGAAGAAGAAGAAGAAGAAGAAGAAGAAGAAGAAGAAGAAGAAGAAGAAGAAGAAGAAGAAGAAGAAGAAGAAGAAGAAGAAGAAGAAGAAGAAGAAGAAGAAGAGAAGAAGAAGAAGAAGAAGAAGAAGAAGAAGAAGAAGAAGAAGAAGAAGAAGAAGAAGAAGAAGAAGAAGAAGAAGAAGAAGAAGAAGAAGAAACAACGTTTCGGCCATGTAGGCTATTACTCTAATACTGAGGCAGTCAGTGCAGTGACAATATAAGACCTGTTTTAATACATGATGTTTTGTATAAAATGTGTCATTTAGCTGGAATATTTGAAGTGTATACCATAGAAAGAAGAAGAAGAAAAGAAAAAGAAAGAAGAGAAGAAAAAGATGAAGAAGAAGGAAGAAGAAGAAGGAAGAAGATGAAGGAGAAGAAGAAGGAAGAGGAGGAGGAAAGAGGGGAAGGAAGAGGAGGAGAGGAGGGGAAAGGGGGGGGGGATTGTTCTGAAAGTAGATCTAAATTATAGTCTGAATAGATCTACAAAAATGTACATGTAGCTAATAAGATTACAAAAATCATAAATTTAATGCAACATCACATTGTTTTTAGAGCCTGTGTAATGCATGTAACAATGAACTCATATTAAGAAAAATTGTGTTGAAATGTATGCTGTCCACCAAGTAGTGCTCCATGAGGTTTCTGAGGCCATAGCCACTAAATCTACGCTCTCCCTATGGAAAGTTCTGGATCAACTCCCATCTTCTTCATCACTCTTCCCCCTAAGTCTAGCACCTCACCTACATGTATGCAAGGCACTGATTGCCAGATCCCAGCTCCTGACTTAAACTTACCCACTCCAAAAGCGCCTCTGCAAAATTGGCAAATCCAACAACCTAATATGCCCTCTATATGTAGAGTGGAAGAAGTTGTCATTCAGCTTGTATCCTTCTGCAGGTTCTTCCAGCCTCAACAATCCATCTTCATATCGAGATCATCAACCAGCAATTCCCAAATATAGATATTCCCAACAGCTTAGATGAAGACAACTCATAGACCTTTGCAAACCTGAGCCACCCTCCTCCCGAACCCAGTCGTCCCACACTCGGCAGCTAACTCCCTAATGACCCTCGCCCTTCGCTTCATCCTAAAAATATGTGCCACCTTATGCCAGGACTAAGGCCTCACTGACAATACTGAATGAGTCTGACCTTGTACATGTACATGTACATTTACCATACCCCTCTTAACAGGCAGCGTGGTAGAGCTGATCTCCAACACCCACCGAAGGAAAAAGAAGAAGAAGAAGAAAAATGTGGAACCCCCTTCTAATTTTTTGGAAAATATTTACAGGAAAATACATGTAGGAATTAATTTTACATGGCCTTCAAATTATTTGCTGTGTTGTTCTTTGATTTCATGACAGGGATTTTTTTCCTTCTTATTCCAGCATAAATTTTACAACCATCCCCTTGTTCATTCCTATTCAGCTACAGGTTAAAACAGAGAGTTGCAGCCCCCGTATGACAAGGATTTTCTTTACTGCTGTGTTTGAAGCTATTCATCTGTAATCATGCTGTATGTATTTCTTGTCAATACCGGTGAAATGCTGACATTGGACATGGCTCTTACAATGGAGAGGTAGGGTTCATCTTCCAGAATATCATTAACATGATCATCAACATTATCACTGTCATCATTATAATCATAATCAACAACATGATAACCATCATTATACTTGGTATCATCATCATCATTCATCACCGTCATCTAATCCTACAGTCATCATTCTTCATCTCCATCATCATCCAATACTAACACTATCATCATCATCATCTTATCATCATCATCATTATCATCATCATAATAATAATCATCATCACCAACATTATTCATCTTCATCATCATCAATATCATTATTGTCGCTCTCCTTTTTAATCTGAAAATGTTAACTTGTGTAACTTACAATACCACTGAAAAGTCCAATGTAGGCTGTACATGTATGTCAGAACTCAGAATACATGTATATCTCATTTCATTGCAGAAATATAAGCTCTTTTTGGCATAATTATAATTGATGAAATTCGCCATATTTTGGCATTTTGATTTAATAGAAAATGTTTGACATGATGCCCTAAAAAGCACAAAATTAATATCAACATACATGTAGATGTAGGTGTGACCAGCCTCATAAACCCATAGATCTATTTACCTTTGAAACCCTAGTGTCCAGCAGCTGCATGATGCCCTCTCTGAGGAATATCAGATCCCTCATGAGAAGCAGGTTTTATTGATCAGTGGAGGGCAGAGCTTAGATCCACAAATGAGAGTGTGCAGCTACAGTGCAGGCACGGTAAGATTACTGTTAAAGACAGGGAATGGTTTACCATTAATCTAAATGAATATGATCTTGTAGCATCCCATGGATGGAGGTGGTTTGGAAGAACCAAAGCAAGTTTGCTTGTTGGAATGTGGATATTTAAACCCTTGTTGATACCCTTGGTGGTGAGAATGTGCCCTTGGTATAGCACCAAGTGAGTCATACAGTGGTGAAAATTCTGGTATAGCTTTACCATGGAGTGTGTACTGAATGCTAACTCTAATTAAATTATATCTGTAGAATCCAGAGTAGCAACTTTTATTGAGAGCAATAGTTGTTTGTTTGTTTTTTTAAATCATTGGAGGGCTAAGCCTCTAGAGACCAACAGCTGAAAATGTGCAGTTACATATACATATAAATATAGAGTAGAGGCACAGTAAGATATATCTGTAGAATCTTTTAGAGCATGTTTTATGGAATGAAACCCAACTATGGGCTGCATGTTACAGGGTTGAAAATCCCTGCTATGGAACTAGCATCCTATGGCAAGACATTTCATCTATATTTTCCACCCTCGACTCAGGGTGAAGTAAGTGGGTACCAGGTAGGAAGACATTTCTTGAATGATTGAGTGCCCTATCATGGATGCTCAGCTAAAGCTGGGGTAATGATGTTCAGTACTTTGTATCCTCAGTGAAAGTGATTTATAAATCCAACTATTATTATCGTTATTGATATCTCCTTTACAACACCTACATGTAGTATCCTCAAGAAAAAGTGCTTTTTAAATCCAACTTAGCATTATCATTATTGATCTCCTTATAACACCTTTTATGCTCAAGAAAAAGTGCTTTTTAAATCCAACTCTTATTATCGTCACTATTAATATTTCCCTCCAGGATACCAATCCCATCTTCCTGTTCAGTAAAGGTACGATTGAATCAGCTCATCCACCAGTCACTACCAGTGTGTCTCAGGCTAGAGAAGACAATCTCAAACTCCAGGTGGAGGGTCTTAAGAACCTGCCTCCAAGCTACAGTGCTGTGGTGGCACGCACTCAGCTAGCACTGGTAAGGAATGAGAATTCTATGTACATTTTATTTTCTTGCAGGCAGATGTGTGATTTGGTTAGGACTCTACAGTCCTGTATGTCCATTGGTCATTTTTCCTATTAGTCCAATATCCCATTGATGATGTCCTATTGGTCCTGTGTCCTATTGGTTTACGTACATGTATGTCTCTTTGTTCCTCTGTCCCTTTCTTCCTCTGTCCCTGATGTTTTATGTTGCATTGGTCCTCTGCTCCAGTAGTCCTACATGTATGTTCTGTTGGTTCTACATTTGCTCCTGCGACAATTGCTCCGGTCTAACTTTGCCATGTTAAACCTAAACCTAAACCTAACCCTAACCCTAATCCTAATCTTCACATTATCCTTAACAAAAAACCAAATCATGACCTTTACCTTAACCTTTGACCTTTCGAGATATGGACGAAGGAGCAAATGTCGTAGGAGCAAATGTGTCACCGTCCGCCCCATATGTCCCATATAAGTTTTTAATTGTATTGTTTTGTTACCAGCTTGTCAGATAGTGTGGTTTTGGTGTAAATGTCGAACAAATTACAAGCTTCAAACTGAAATTCATTATACAGTGCTGCCAAAGGTCATGTGTTACAGCAATCAGTATTATTTACACAGCTATGGTCATGCAGTTATTTGAGAGAAGTTGGTTTCATTCGTAGAGCCTTTCTTCCAAGGCTAAAGTTCTTTGAAATCCAGAACTGTGTATTGATTACCCCTGAGTGACATTAATACAGGAAGTTGTGATTAGAAGACCTTGATCTTTTTGCCCTTGCTCAAAGGTTTCTCTATCCATCAAATTACAATGTAGTTTCTGTAATGTGTACATTGATGAGCAAATTGTGCTTCTATTTACAGCAATGGCCTAAAAAGGGAATCTTTGCATGCTATTTCTCAGCATGAATTATATCTACATGTGGTTCATTCCTTGATTTTTGTTGAAGTGCATATGGTCCATGTATCTTTTATGTTCTGAACGTGAACATTGATTGCATATTTTTTTCCTGTTTCGTATCATATGCCTTCTCTTTCATTTTATGTAGGTTTGCCAGTTGAATAGTTGTAACTACAATAACTCTTTTTTTATGTTCACAAGATATGTGAGCGTGTCTGTATGAAGTACATGGACATTTAATAACTTAGTTTAATCTTGCTTTATTTGTATACATGTAAAATGTAGTAGCAGTAATGGATACATGTGTACATACACAAGACTATTCTTATAGGAATAAATAAGCAACTGTTAAGAAAGGAGCAGATTTTTTTCTGTAAGTGTAATTAAATTTGGCTTTCAGAGAAAGTAAATTCCATAGTTCATACAAGGTACATGTAATTAATGCTATGAGTTGATCATCATAAGAAGTGTTTATTGCCAAATTTTGTTAAGCAATTAAGCTTATAAAAAAGTGTTGTATTTGTTTCTATTGTTTTACAGCAATTTCATGAGGTAGCAAAGGAGAAGTTACGGCTATGTGAAGGCTTGATACACAATCAACATCTACAACAACAAGGCTGGATGGCAGTCATTGCTAATTTGGATGACATCACTAGGTAATGAATCAGTGGAACTTTATTTATCTATCTATTCTATCTGTTTAAGCATTTACTTTCAGTCAACTTTCTGTGTAGCTCTTGTCAGTAATACGCAATTATTCCAGAAGGCTGCTGAACATCAGAAAATATGAAATGAACTGCCCGGGACCGCCTGTGAACTTTGACCTGTGTAACAGAAAATGTAGGGGATCTTGAAGGATGAAATTTTGTGTGTGCTATCTTTCGACATAAGCCATTTAGAATTCGCATTGAAATGATTCGTTACTGTGGAAAGATTTTGCATACTGTACAGCAGAGAGTTTATGCTGCAAGATGGTTTACTGTTCAGGGAGTATATGTTTATGACTACAGTGTGCGTAATCCGTAGGTGCTTAAGGGTTAAACTGGAACCCATTTAGTATACAGAAAAATTTGTATGTGTGGTTCATGTTATATTTTCTGATCTCTCCTCTTGTCACTGTCCTCTCAAAAGATAGATAGAGGAACAAATTGTGCTCATGTGAAATTAGCCTATTATGAATTGTACCAGGATTTTTGCATGCACATGTACTTTGTTATGTATTTGGGCATGTAAAAGGGTCAAGGCAGTGACATACATGTAGGATCTGAAAGTGAACATCCTTTTCAGAAAGCTTGTAGACATAAGTTTAGCAATCACAAAGTCTGTGTTTTTATATTGACCCTGTTATCTTTCCATGTTATGACCAGTGCCTTTCAGCAGAGAGCACAGGTCTTCCAGCAGAACATAGCTGACTTCCTGACGGACCGACCAAATTTCCTTCACCGGCTGGAAGAGTTTGGAGACGTTGTTCAGATCCTGGAGAAGACACCCCTTCTTTCTTGCCTCAGAGATGGAGATAAGTCTCCCACAGACATGAGCCCTCAGGATAGCTCACAGGGGAGGGAGGTTACACTTATGATGTGGATAAGTAGACAGGTTAGAATGATGTACAGTGTATTCATGGAAGCATCATGGAATAGTGAACTTGTAAATAGTTGAGGGTAGTGAAACCACTAAGAAAGAATGCTCATCGTTTATTTATAAGTTGTTGTGGTCTAGTGGATACAAAAATCTGTAAGACACCGGGCTGTGGATGAAATGCCAAGTGGATTGAGTTCTAACCATGGCTCTAACGTCCTCTGACAAGACACTCTTACACAGAAGAAAACGTTTAGCAGTGAGGATTGCCGAGAGCCATTGCCATTACCTTATATGTCCGGGGGGAGGGGGGGGGGGGCACTCAGTATATAGACCCCAGAAGACCCCCATTTTTACACTCAAATTTCTGTTCCCAAGAAATCCATGAATACAATACAACAGTAGAGGTAGAAGAGAGTCACATGGATGCTGGGAAAAGAAAAAGATTAACTCCAAGGTCTTCTTTTCCAATCCATGTGACTTTATATAAATGAAAAAAATTCTTGAGGTACAACAAATAATGAATGACAGTAAATGTTGTAATTAAAAGATTTAGTAACGATAATCATTGACTTAAGGCTAAAAAAAGAGAAAAAAGGAGGAAAACTAATGTTGCCTCGAGTACTTGCATATAGCACACACAAAAAATCGATCAGAGGTAATGGTGATATTGTGAAGTGCGTTGAAGTATTCATATAATGCATTATATATATGTGTAAAACAAATTTTCTACTTTTGTAGGATCAGCGCAGCACACTTCAGCAGATGGCAGGACAGTGCAGTAAAGTTCTTGATCAGTTTAATCAACCAGTCCTTGATGGGTTAGCCACTGAGATCAAGACCTGCTTAGGTGACACATTCTATCTAATATCTTGTCTTTGTATGTGAAAAAGAGCCTTATGTCTTTGGAGAATTGATCAGTAGCTTATATGTAGAACAGTCCATGCTCCATGCAGAATTGATCAGTAACTTTAACAGTCCATGCTCCATGCAGAATTGATCAGTAACTTATCTGTAGAACAGTCCATGCTCCATGCAGAATTGATCAGTAATTTTTCTGTAGAACAGTCTATGCTATACAAGAACAGTTTATTATTATCATTATTATTATTGATTTTACCCTTGATCCAAATTAAGTAAAATAGCAACATCCCAATGGTTTGGTTTGGGAGAATCAAAGCAATTGAAAATACATGTATGCAGTGATATCTTTATTACTCTTGTTCGTACACAGGTTGGAGGAATTTATCCTTGGTATTTTATATTAATATCCTTCATACATGGTATGAGTGCAGATGGCATTATGTCCTTGTAAGAACCGTGTGTACATGTAAACACAACATCTACTTTTCTTTCCTCCTGCAATATTGCTTCTTTTCCATGTATGTTATCATTGCATTAGAGTGAAGTGGTTTCCCTTTTGTGAGATTTTTTACAGCATTGTAGGAACCCTTGTAAAGTTGTAATCGAATGCAAGTCTCTCTCTAAATGTTACTTTGTCGTGCAGCTCCTCTCGAGCTAGGATAAAGTACTACATGTACATGTAAAAGTCGCTTGCATACCAGAATATATTTTTGTTGTGAGAAAAAAATAATAATACATTTATGAATTTATTCATCTATCTATTTTGTAGAAACTCTATAATCCTTTTTGTCTCTTTTTTTTTATAGAGGCTGTTAGTAATCCAGGAATGAAGGAAATTAAAGGTCTAGGAGAGAGACTATTTGGTCTAGAACAGCTCTTACTACAAGCTCGTAAACTACTCAATGAACAAGCTGAAATGGCTCAGGTAAGCATTCATGTTTGTAGCAAGACAAGACTAGCCTAAGGTGAAATGTGTACTGAGAGGAATCTGGCAGGAATAGTTCTGCAGGTAAGGATTTCATATTTTGTAAATTCATTATCATCATTTCGGGTCATTACACTACTGTTTCCCAATGTCTATTACATGTAAGAGCCACGTCATTAGCCACTGCCAGGTCCCTCTTGATGCAAGTGTCATGCAACCGGTCACAGCTCAGGAGATGGAGCATAGTCTGGAGGCCCTGCCCACATTCACAGTCTGCCGCAGTGTCCGTATATCCCCACTTGAGCATGTTTGCCTTGCACCTCCCCATGCCTGTTCGCAGTCTGTTAAGGCTACGCCATGTGATCCATGATACTTTAGCAATAGTGATGGGCCATTAGGATGATCCCAATGTCTGCCCTTTTAAAGGGAAAGTCCAACCTGATATCAAGATGGTTTTAAAAAAAGAAAAATTAAAGAAATAGATCAATGAAAAAAAATGATAAATTTCCTTTTTCTCTGTAGAAAATATTTTACCCTAAATAAAATCATTGCAAACATTTTTTTTACGCACAACCTATATGAAACAAATCTATTCCTGTATCATTAAGGGAGAAAATGAAAATCTATGAAATTTTCTGCACAGAGCAAATGGGAGAGGAGCTCGCAAGACATGTCACAGACTTGCTAATTTGTGTTTGATTGATTACAACTTCAAAAATTCATGACTTTCTTATTTCTTGTCAGATTCTGCTCACTCTTTCACGAAACTGTTTCTCTTATTTTTCTGCTTTTATTCAAATCAACTAAGTACCAGGGTGGACTTCCTCTTTAATGTACATGATTTTTTTTAATTGAAACCCAATTGATATTCTTACATTCTGATTTAATATGCATTTCCCATGGGTTGTATTTTTTAGTTACATCAGGGTTGATATTCACGTTCATGTATGTGAAAAGTGAATGAATGAATGATCATTTGATTATTTGTGAAATCCTTCTTGATTTGATGTAACTAATCTGAACATGTGATAAAATAAAAATAATAAATAATTACATTATGGGGAACCATGTAGCATAAACCACAAATTCAGACAATTTTTGAAAGGATATACCATATATAATATGTCTAATTGAGACTTTTGTGTTGCTCATACCAGGGACTCGTTCAGAACCAGACTCGAGCTAGTAATGTGAAAGACCCCTCTGTCTTACCAGACCTGTGCCTGAGTCATCAGCAGCAATTGACTGTCATGTATAAGAAGCATCTACAACTTGCAGATATGAGCAGGAGATGTGAGATAGCTAAGGAAGAGCTCTGTCAGAACCTACATGTTAGATTAAGGTAAGATCACATAGTATATCAATACATGTACATGTATGTCTGTCTGTGTGTTTGTTTGTCTGTCTGTGTGGGTATATGAGTCAGTAGTATGAAAGAATCTTCATGTTATGTTCTCCAATCTCTTTATATTTTGTCCCATTCTGTCTATCATTCACTGTCTTCCCCTAATAATTTGTCCTTTCCCATTTCTCTGTACTTCTTGCTTTCTGTCTTCTCCCTTTCTCTCTCTCCCCCCCCCCCCCCCCCCTCTTCGTGTCTCCCGCTCTCTCGTCCTGTCTCATCCTCTATCTCTCTCCCTTGCCCTCTCTATCTCATCTCTCTTTCCTACCCCCTCTCCTCTTTTCTCCTTTTTTCTCTCTCCTATCTATCACCCCCTCTCCCTCTCTCTCACTCTGTCTCTCCTTTGTTAGTCCCCCCTTGCTTTCTTTTCCACTCCCCCTCTATCTCTATCTGGCTGTGTAGATGGGTGATGTATGTACAGTCACCCTCTCTCTCTCTCTCTCTCTTTCTCCCTGTATAGATGGGTGATGTATGTACAGTCACCCTCTCTCTCTCTCTCTTTCTCCCTGTGTAGATGGGTGATGTATGTACAGTCACCCTCTCTCTCTCTCTCTCTCTCTCCCTGTGTAGATGGGTGATGTATGTACAGTCACCCTCTCTCTCTCTCTCTTTCTCTCCCTGTGTAGATGGGTGATGTATGTACAGTCACCCTCTCTCTCTCTCTCTCTTTCTCCCTGTGTAGATGGGTGATGTATGTACAGTCACCCTCTCTCTCTCTCTTTCTCCCTGTGTAGATGGGTGATGTATGTACAGTCACCCCCTCTCTCTCTCTCTTTCTCCCTGTGTAGATGGGTGATGTATGTACAGTCACCCTCTCTCTCTCTCTCTCTTTCTCCCTGTGTAGATGGGTGATGTATGTACAGTCACCCTCTCTTTCTCTCTCTCTTTCTCCCTGTGTAGATGGGTGATGTATGTACAGTCACCCTCTCTCTCTCTTTCTCTCCCTGTGTAGATGGGTGATGTATGTTGAGCAGCAGGTGAGCAGTGTACATGGTAAGATGGTAGTGTACCATGAGAATCTCAAGAGATTACGCAAACGTTTAGAGATCATCCGTCAGGTTTGCATGACACCAAGGCTCTATGCATCAGCAGTGGTAGAAGTCTGTAGGAGAAGACATTACAACTCACAGTATCACGAGGTCAGATATCACAACCAATACGCTTTATCAATTCTTGTAAATAGATTAAAAAAAGGAACTTTCAGGAAAAGGTCATAGAAAACCTGGAAAAGTCATAGAAAGGTCATAGCAAATCAATATCAATAAAGGAAATATTTATGAATATTGTAATAAAGAAACGTAATTGCACAACAATCCATTTCTAGTCTATTTTTAGACCAAATTTATATGATGTTGATGAGAAAAATGTCATGAATTTATTTTGTTTATCATTGAAAAAGTAATAGAAAAGTCAAGGAATCTACTTTTCTGGTGGTATTACCCCTTTCAAGACAATTGGCCACATTTTCTGGTTCTGCTCAGGATTTATCGCTCTAAAAAACATACCAGTTGCATGAGTAGAAAGAGTAAAAATTTCTGCACACACTGAGTCCATTTTTTGTTGCTTGGCCCTACTGCGTTTGATGCCAGGAATTCTAAAAACGAGAATACCCGCTTTAAAATCCTTATATTGACAACACATTGAGAGGTTCAAAATCATAGATTTTTTATCAAATTGGCAATTTTTTCAACTTTTGACAGACTTGCTATTAACCATGTAAATTGTTTTCAAAGACATTACACCTTATTAGAACCATGTAGCACTAAAAAGAAAAATTATATTGTTGCCAATTTGAAGAAAAAATTGTGATCAATTTAGCCCTTAAATAATTCTTGTCTTGAAAGGTTTAATAAGCATACCGGTAATAATCCATTTTTGTCAATAACCAATGGAATATTGCCATTTGTTATGATTGTTATTATATTGATAGTTATTATATTGATTGTTGTTATATTGATTGTTATTATATTGATGCATACAGTGGTCAGGGAGGGTGAGTCTGACATCAGTGTGTGAACATGAAGAAGAACTGAAGAGAAGAAAACAATTTGCTTCACTCATGCACAATCACTTCCTTAATGCACTCTTCCCTGGATTCTATGAGCTGCCTCCAACGTTTGCTGTAAGTTACTATTGGTGGGGTAACCTTGCTATTCATAAGGACCACTATCCATAATGTGTGACTAAATGAATAGCCGTTTTGTATGAATAGCGGCCCTTCTAAACCATAGACAAATTACCACGCTATTCATAAGGACCTCCATTCATAAGGACCGCTATCCATAACGTGTGTTAAATGAATAGCAGTTTTTTTATGAATAGCGGTCCCTATGAATAGCGAGCAGACCCGCTATTGGTATACCATGCTTGTCAAGGCAGAAAAGAGAGAGGGAGGAAGAGAGAGGAAGAGAGGAAGAGAGAGAGAGAGATGAATGAATGAAGGAGAGAAAAAATGTAAAGGAGAGAGAAGAAGAAAAAGAAATTAAGGAAAGAAAGAAACAAGAAACAAGCAAAATAAAAAGAGAGATGAGATAAGAGAGAGAGGGAGAAATGAAAATGAGATGAGAGAGGGGGGGGGGAAGGAAAGAAGAAGTAGAGAGAGGGGGGTGGGGGAAGAGACTGTTAAACTCGCACATACAGACAACTGAGGTTGAGAGAAAATGAGGAAAAGGATAGGAAAATTGAATAGAAATAGAAAAAGAGGAAATATTGACAGAGAATTAGAGAGAGGTAGAAAATGGAGTCGCAACTCAGATAGAGAAACAGCAATATGACACCGATTTTGGAGAGAGAGAAAGGAATAAAGGAATGATGCTGATTTAATGCAGTTTATTATTCATTCATTCACTTCACTGAACTTTGTATACCGACTCACAGACCACGCCTCCTGGTAACTATGACAACACGCTACCCAATATCAAGGAAAGAGACATTCTTCTACTCAGGGAAAAGGTGCCTGAACTCGCTGAAAGTCTAGAGTAAGAACAGGCTGCTAGTCACATCATTACACATGATAATATTCAGTGGCGCAAATCCATTTTGAAAGGTGGGGGGACATTCGCCTCCAAAAATCTCTGACAAGCAAAAAAAAAAACAAAAAAACAAAAGAAAACAAAAGCTTATTCAGAAAGCTGGGGGGGGGGGGGGGACATTCGCCTCCGAAATTCTCTGACGAGCAAAAAAAAAAGGTTATTCAAAAAGGTGGGGGGGGACATTCGCCTATATTCAAAAAGGTGGAGGGGGGACATGTCCCCCTGTCCCCCCCTGGATTTGCACCCATGATAATATGAAAGATATTTTATGTTTCCACTTAGTGCATTTCAAGGTCATAGGAATGCCTAAAGAGCAATTCAAAGCAGGACAAATTGCTTTGAAGGAAAGCTGAATAATCAGAGAAACAAGTTCATGAAAGTCTGAACAAAAGTAATTACATGTAGATGGTAAGGAATTTTCGAAAGTCGTACTCTCTCTCAAAACATGCTATAGGAATTTTAGATTGGCAAATTGATAACGTCACTGTGATGTTATATTGGACAACTCTCCAATTTTGTTTTAACACAGAATTACGGAATTACTATTTTTTCAAAATTAATGAATGAGTAGGATATTTTCCTTTTTTTGTAGGACTTTTCCCCATGGAAAAGATTCTTAGGAGAAAACTAATGACCAATTGCCAATTTGAGATTCACATACATTTATTGATCTCTGTCAGGCTTCCATCCGATCGACACTTCTCCTGTGATACCTCACAACGTACCAAGCAGCTGCCACCTCGTCCACTCTCCATAGAGATTGAAACTCAGACAGAACTCCTGTCTGAGGAGCCTCCAGTCCATCCACCATCCACCCCCTCAGCACAGTCTTCTATATTAGACCCCCCTCAAGGTCAGGATGATCTAGCCTCCAAAGACAGCCACTCTGATAGCACAAATACACTTACAGATACACAGGTTGAGGATGAAAGACTGAGTATAGAAAGGCAACTGAGTCAGCCAAGATTACTGTCCTTAGACATGCTTCAGATGAAAGACACCCTTCAGTCTCCTGATCCTACAGAACTTGATGCCAAGTTTGAGTCCGTTTACAGAGATGCTCCCTTCTCGTCTCTGCTCCCTGAAGTTGATAGTGAGTTCCACTCAGCGATCGGGAGTCCCATGGACGAGGGTTTGGTCAAGGCTAAGATGGATCAAATCCTACCTGTTCTTAGACCTATGGAGGAGAACCAGACACTGAAACAACAACTTGAGGAGAGAGAGAAGACTTTGGAGGAGCTTGAGGAGAGAAAGATCATCCTGGAAAAGAAACTCAGTGATTCAGAGTCCATAATTGGAGGTCTTCAAGAGAGTATAAGCACTCGGTCACAACGTCTGGAAGAATCTCAGAACGTGGTGGACTGCTTGCATGATGTTGTTCAGATGCATGTTTCAGAGCTTAGGACAAAGTGTGAAAGTATCAAAAAGTCTGTTGCAGAGACTAGGCAGCATATGAAAAAAGAGGTTTTAGAAGCAATGTCCAAAATCACAGAACATTCAACCCAGGTTTGCAAAGATACCGAGAGGGTGCGTTTATCTGCTGTGCAGAAAGCAATTGAGCAAGCTCAACTAAAGTTTGAAAAGGAGAAGGAGGAGTTGGTCAATCAGATCTCTGAGCTTAATGAACAAAGAGAGGTCGATAAGCAAAGGTTACAGGACTTAGAGTGTAAGGTCAGAGAAAAAGAGAGTAGTTCTGAGATGCTGAAGTCAAAATACCAGCAAGACTTGGAAGAGGTGAAGACAAAGATGGAGGTAGAAGAGAAACAGATGATTGCATCTATGAAGATGGAGTTAGAGATGGAGATAACCGACTTGGAAGCAAACATCCAAGAGAAAGAGAAATCGATAAGACAGCTTCAAATACAATCTGCACAGAAGCAGGAAGAAATGGCAAAGAAGTTCAGCGAAGAAAAGGTACAGGAACTTGAAAACCTGAGGACAGAGATGGAAGCGACACACAAGACTGAATTGAACAAAGTTGAAATGGCATTGCAGAGCACTCATCTTGAGGAGTTTGCAGACTTTAAAAAATCCAGTACATTGCAAATGGAGAGTGAGTTAGAAAAGCAGAGAAAGCTTTTAGAAGAGGAGCACAGAGAAGTGATTAGAAGGATAGAGAAAGAAGCAGAAGAGCGGTTACGTATAGCTGAGGATGAGATGCAGGCATCTTGTCTGAAGACTGTGGAAGAAGAGCAGAAGCAAGGTTTAGCTGCAATGGAAGAACATCAAAAGAAGATGGAGGCAAGAAACAAAGAGATTGAGGAGCAGAGAAAGAATGCTGAAGAAGAGAGGAGGAGAATGGAAGAAGAAATGAAAGAGAAGTTCCAAGAAGAGCTACAAGAGTTACAGGAATCAAATAACAAGAGAATGGAAGACGAGAGGAAACACCACAAGGATGAGATGGAAAGGAGACAAATAGAGGAGGCAGAAGCTCTTGAAAGGATGCAAAAAGAGGTGGAGGAGCAGTATGAAACTAAACTTGCTGATATGACCTCCTGCAGAGATAGACATGAAGCTGAAGTGAAGAACCTTGAAGATGCTCTGTCACTACTTAAGACAGAGATGAGTCAGAAGGAGGAGGAGCTTAATGCCAAGTTGGCAGAGTCTATTGCCATGGAGAAGAACAGCTCGGTGCTAGCTGCATTGGAAGAAGAGAGGAAGGAGGAAGAGAAAAGGATGAGGGCATTGAGGCAGAGACTAGAAGAAGAGAAGCAGGAAGGCATCAGGATCGCTGTGGAGATGGCAAAGTTTGAACAAAGCCAGAATGATACAGAACAGGTGAATATGAAAATCAGAACTTAATTGACTTGTTTATAAAGAGGTTGTGTTTTCATGAAATAGAATTTAACAGTGATTTCTCATTATATGACATAGCAATAGCATTTACAGGTACATGTATTTGTAGATGATAACATTAAGCTTGTTGTATCACCAGAGTCACAGGACTTCCCTCTTTATGAAATTTTGTTCTCCATACATGTACGTCATGGTTGTATTGATTTCATATTACAGACAATTATTGTGATTATTTCATCAAATTGCAATCATGATATCAGTGCTTGTAAAATTATAGAATGTCCCCAAAGGATTGCAAGTGTGTATTCTTCCTAGTAGAAGTATAACTTGTTGTCTCTTCAATACTATCTGTGATGTTTCTATCCATCCAGGCTACATCAACTTCATCCACAGAGGGGATGACAGAAAGCACAAGATTGACGCCTCCATCCAGCATCTCAGCAAGCCAGCAACAAGTATCTTTCAATAAAGCAATTGCAAAGGTGTCTGCAACTAAGGACAAACGCATTGCAGAACTAGAGGCAAAAGAAAAGGAATTGGTAGAGGAGCAGCATAGATACAAAGGTATGGGACTACATATTGATCAAGAGAAGTATTTAAGAAAAATTTATTTAGTGTCTTCATATGAATTGTGCATGGTTTCAGCTAAGTGTTATTTATATCAGTATGATGATTATAGATAATACTTGAAAGTATTTGAGATGTGAATTCCTTGATGTTTCTTGTTATGTGAAATGAATCTGGAAGTATTTGCCTTCATACTATTTTCTGCAGTACATGTAAGCTTCTTTTTGCTTTCATATTCTTGCTTACTTCATATGATACTTCTGCATCTTTACATAATCTGTTGTGGACACCAAATATATTTACTGTTTACATAAAGCCTGTACTATGGTAAAGTGGTCTGTATTACATGTACAGGTAAAAGCCTATAGAAATACCATTCTCAACATCATCATAATTTTTTTTTTTTAAATTCCAATGAATGGCATCACTTGTACTACCAATAGACACTATTGAGAAACTCTTGATGGACAAGACTGACCTTGATGCAGAGCTGAGAGCTGCTTTAGTCAAGGCCCAGGAAGGAGAATGGCAAGCAATCCAGGAGAAAGAGAGATTGGAAGAACAGTTGAAGAAGGCTGGAGGGATTGATGGAGAGAACGAAGAAGATAGGGGAAGCCCCGCTGAACTAGTTGTGTCTACACAGAGGTACATGTAAGAATAGGTTTTTTATAAATAGGGCTTTAAATTCAGGGTGTTGCAATGAGAGAGTGATAGAGGAAAGAGAGATTGGAAGAACAGATGAAAGCTGGAGGGATTGATGGAAAGAACGAAGAAGATAGGGGAAGCCCTGCTGAACTAGTTGTATCTATTGCCTTTAGTTCTGATTTTAGTAATGATGACTGATAGAGTGAAAGAGGAAAGAGAAATTAGAGGAACAGATGAAGAAAGCTGGAGGGATTGATGGAGAGAACGAAGAAGATGGGGGGAAGCCCCACTGAACTAGTTTTGTCTACACACGTGTATCGCCTTTAGTTCTGATAGTAGTAATGATGACTGATAGAGTGAAAGAGGAAAGAGAAATTAGAGGAACAGATGAAGAAAGCTGGAGGGATTGATGGAGAGAACGAAGAAGATGGGGGGAAGCCCCACTGAACTAGTTTTGTCTACACACGTGTATCGCCTTTAGTTCTGATAGTAGTAATGATGACTGATAGAGTGAAAGAGGAAAGAGAAATTAGAGGAACAGATGAAGAAAGCTGGAGGGATTGATGGAGAGAACGAAGAAGATGGGGGGAAGCCCCACTGAACTAGTTTTGTCTACACACGTGTATCGCCTTTAGTTCTGATAGTAGTAATGATGACTGATAGAGTGAAAGAGGAAAGAGAAATTAGAAGAACAGATGAAGAAAGCTAGAGGGATTGAATTAAGGAATGAAGAAGAAAGGCTAAGCCCTGCTGAACTAGTTGTCTCTACAACGAGGTAATCCCTTTAGTTCTGATAGTAGTAATGATGACTGATAGAGAAGTTAGAGGAACAGGTGAAGAAGGTTGGAGGTATTGATGGAGGAAACAAAGAAGAAAGGGGACACCCTGCCTTACTGGTTGTGTCTACACCGATGTAAGACCAGGGCCCTCTTGCATAAAAAGTTGCAATTAAACGCAACTCAGAAAATTAATTGCGTTTAATCGCAACTTCTTATGCAAGAGGGCCAGGGGATGCCTTAGTGTGTAAGGTTGGTGTTTGTTCCGGTGCTGCAATGATGAAGTGATAGGAGAAAGGGAGTTTTTGGAGCAACAGTTTCAGAAGGCTGGAAGGACTGGTAGACTGAATGAAGAAGACAGAGGTAGCCCTGCTGAATTTGGTTTTGTCTACCCAGAGGTTTGGTTAGATTCTTATGTGCAGCCACAATACAACTGTGCTTGAATACAAAGTACATGTACATGTACCATATTTTTACCCGGCTTTCACTGACCTTCCATGATAAGGAGGTGAAGTATGCAATGAATTTGTTTTTACCATTTCCTTTACCTGGGTTGAAAGTGGTAAATGTAGATTAATGAAATTCCTTGAATACTTTCATCATCTTGAGGCATTAAAGGGATTCGGTAACTTTGGGAAGGCTTGATTTAATAAATTGTTGAATTTTGATATCTGTCTTGTATAATGATGTTCAGAAGGATAAATAAATAGCCAGGCATAGAAAGGTTTTCAAATATATAATGCTATTATTAAGATACATGTATCTATGACTGAATACTCCCATTTACGAAAACGTATGGCCATACGCTTTAGTCTAACACCGAGTCTATGGGGGAAAATGAGTCTGGCATTTCCGGTCACTTGCAAATGTTTACTTTTGTAAAGCACATGATGATTTTGAAGTGCTTTTTCTCCCCCTGGGCTTCATTTTTACATCATATTACTTACACTGATAGCATGTAAGGCCAGGCAGCTAAGATTTTATCAAGCCTCTACAAAGTTACCAAATCACTTTAAAGCCAGGATAACAGTTGTACTTTGTAGGCACCTTGAACATCCACTCAGATGGATTTATATGTGCTGTATATCAAAGTATAGTTATCTGACAGTTATTGTTATCAACATCAGAGTTATGATGTGATGATTACAAACATTGATTTGGTTTTTTTCAGTGATGGTTTGATGGAGATGACAGAGACGAGAGACCAACTCAAAGCTCTCCTGCACGTCAAAGAACAAGAGTGTCACACACTCAAACGACAGCTGGTAGGAAAATGTTCTTCATAAATAACTTTCTCGGTAAAAAATAGAATAGTAGCTTAATGAAATTAGAAGACACCAAAGGGTCCTATCTGGCAAAAGAGTAAACAAACTCTTTTCCTTTTATTAGTTTTTAAATGAAAATATAACCAAAATGTCAAATAATTAGTCAGGAAGGGGTTCAAACAGATTGATATATAGATAATATCCCACTTAGTTGAGAGGCTCTTGGTACTACGATAATGATCTAACAATGGAAGATCTAAAGAACCCCCCCCCCCCCCACCCCAGAAAAAAAGTATTGCCTAAAATTAATTGATGAGCTATTTATTTTGTATGCATGTTCCCATTTCAAATAAATGAGAGAGTTGTAGAATTTTTGGTATGTTCTCTTTTCCATTAGTTTCAATATTGTAAAAAAAAAATGTAGACATTTGTACATATTCTCTATGTACCTGAAGGTTAGTCCATCTCAAAACAAACCAATATTACTTGAGTTTGCAACTTCACAAGTGTAGCTGTATTTCCACCTCTTTACTAGCACGATTTCATTGTTTGATATGTATTTCTAGATGCATATGAGGACCTCATCACCTGGTGGACGGATGGAGAAAGTTGCGATCTCAGAGTAAGTTTGTCAAGGTTGATCTTGGTTGTCTTAAAGCTGTAATTATGTAGGCTGGATTTCAAGAAAATTTATGATCCACTGTGATCCAAAATGTTCAGACTCACCATTATTATTGTGTTTAACATTTACATGATACACTTAAAGGGATTGATTAACTTTGTAAAAAATTGTGAAATCAGCTCAAATGCCAGTGAATTGTGTGCAATCCTCTAACTACATATATTATTAGGGATATGTGAAAGTATGAGAGAAAATGGAACCCGTTTACTATCCTAAGAAAGAGAAAAAAAGCTAGCTACGTGTAGGCGAAAGGTATCACTATTGATCGCTAGCGCAAGTCGCTCGGCTTCTTCGCTGCGCTGCAGTCACAAAAACCAAGCACCAGCGCTTGATGATTTCAGAGCTGGTTTCCAGCCCTTGATGAAATAAGGATTCCTTCAGTGTACAATATTTTGTGATAAAGGGATGTATGCCAACCTTAAGAATTATTTAGGGTTTTGTGGAACTCTATCCGACATCAATGTTCAATCGTAAATATCTTGATATATAAACGACCAATCAACTTATAAAACTCAGGTGATTCCTGTCTGATTATGATTACAGCAATTATGATTATAGCATTAGCTGGAACAGGGATTTTTTATTTATTTTTTTTTCAATCCTGGTCAAAGTTAATCAATCCCTTTAAAACAAAAGTTGGGCCTACCGTGACATCAAGAAGGAAATCCTTGCTGGGGAAATTTTTGTTTGGGGGGGGGGGGGGGGAGGGAAGAGCAAGGTTCCATGTACAGTATGTCTGCCCACCTGAGATTTCCTTTGAATTCAACAAAACTCTCTCTTTTTTTGCCATTCACCGATATCATTACTGTCATGCATCCAGAAGGAGTGCTGTAGCAATTACATGTAATTTATTGCTTCTTTAATTTTTCAGTCGTTTGTTTATTCAAACAAATTATGGTGATTAAAAAAAACAAAAAAACAGCACTCGTATTTTATACAAATTAAGCATACACGTGATGGTGCTGTGTGACAGTTTACGTGATACTCAGAACCATGTAAATTCCAATTCTCTGTATCAAATTTTATATTTCTTGGTATTTTTTTTGTAATTATGTGATTAAGAGTGACAGACATCATCTTAACATTTGATTTCAGCATCAGCCTAGGAGATTTGGTCTTTATCTTCTTTCAAGAAGGACAAGAGAATTTCATGGTATATAGTCTAGAACCAATCCTCTACTTCTTACACACGGAATCACTTAATGCTCTAGGACTCAGGGCTAAGGGACAGGCAGCATCCAAATTGTAAGTCATATCTCTCTTACTCTCCCCTTCTCTATCTCTCCCTCTGTCCCCTGTCTCTCTATCTCTCTCTTTCTCTTTTCCCCTCTCTCTTTCTCTTTTCCCCTCTCTCTTTCTCTTTTCCCCTCTCTCTCTCTGAATAGGTAGCACCCATAGGCTCTGCTTTGCTCTCTTGATGAGAGTCTGCCCTCGATCCTGATATCGTGTCTAAAATAGTATGAAAAACTATCATAATGATTTTAGGGCATTTCAGCTGTTATGATAAAACTGTAGTGTAATGGTTTGTAGTAAACTAGTTTTATACAGTTTAATCCATAAGTACACACTGTAATTCAATTCAGTTACATGGGTATTCTTCATCATACATACATCCAGGCGTGTTTTTAAAAACAAAAAATATTTGCACATTCTGTAAGAAAGATTTAACTTCTTAAGATGCTATTCACTAGACGATGACACTCCCTAAGTTGACAGGATATGGATGTCATATGGGGAACACTATTACCTTGGACGGTATTGTGAAAATTCATTAGAGAAATCTGTGTATAATCAAACATAGAAAGTGATGTGGAATAACGCACTTCTCATTGATACATGTATACATTGATTCAAATGTCTATTTAAACTACAAGTACCTATCAGCCAATATGCAGACATTGAAGGGCAATCAACCTTTGTAAAAAGCTAATTTGTGTGAAAGGAAAATAAGAGAAACAGGATGGTGAAAGTGTGAAAGAATAAGAGAGTTATGAATGTTTGAAAAATGAGATCACTAGATTTGTGCGAATCTCAGATTGGCAATTCGGTGAATCGATTATGACGTATTCATGGTCAACTCTCCCATTTGTCATACACCAAAATATTGTTAAATTCTGGTTTTCTCCTGAGCGCCATTTCCCTTGGGGCAGTACTCAAAATATATTGTAGATATCATGATTGTTATAAGTCCTCCAAAAAGAAAAGATCCTACTGAGTTATACATTTTGAAAAATTTACATTTTAGTCATTTTATGTGTTATTATTATTAAGTATTTGGCGTCACTTGTGCCTGGGAGGGAAAAACGAACTTAATCACTGTAACCCTTAGGTCTCTCCTCCTGATATAACTGATTGGGATGTGCAGGTGTACCACTACACCAGGGTTTCCCCCTACTCTTATTCACGGAGTGCAGTGGGTTCTTAACGAGCAAAGGTGGTGACTGTCCTCTACACGGGGCTTCCAGTTAACGTTCTATCCGAGGGACAGATTGTTTTCCACTGTAACATAGCCTGCATCTCTGAAAAAAGGGAGGGGCACGTTAACACACAACGCAGGCAGTTGGAGCGAATGGGAAAGTTGACCGCAGCTACATCACTGTGACCGTACCGATATGGCCAATATGAAATTCCCATATATATATATATATGTATGTATATACATGTATATATATATATATAGTGATTACAACTTTTAAAAAACTCATTACTTTCTTTTAACATGTAGCTTGTCTGATTTCATTCAAACTTTCACTAATCTGCTTCTCTCATTTCTGCTTTCAGACAAATCAAATTATTACAATGGTTTGATTGCCCTGTAACCAATGAAACATCACAATCTAAATTAGTTGTTGCAACTAATTGTTCCTACTTTCATTGAAAAATTGATCCATGAAGCAATTTACTTGTTTACACTGTCTTTTCTTCTTACCTGTTCTTTCTAAAGTAGTAGTTGGATCATAGCTCGCATCACTGATAAGGAATACTGCCAGGCTAAGAAGGTAAGGAGTCCATTCATTTTGTATGCTATATATGAATGGTGATTGAGGAAAATGATCTTTGTATTGAGATGCATCCCATGCCATGGATAAAATATTTTGATAAATATTTGAAATAACATAGTTGTCAATAAGAGTGGTCTGTTACTTTTACCTACATTGCCTTTTTAGTACCCAAATCAATCATTTTTAATCCCACATCTCAATTGAAATAAAATTGTTCAACTTTGATTCAATGGAAAACTTTCCTGATTAAAAATAAACTACAGAAAATAAAGGATACAAAATTACAAAGGTAGGTCTCTATAGCGAAATTTTTCTTTGAGCATCCTAGCCTTTGTAACATAATGAAACATTTGTTTAGTGTCATTGTGTACTGAAACGCTATGAAATAAGGGAGTACTTCTGATAAAGTCATGAGATTTGGGGTTGTCAGTATCTTTGGAAATTTTTATCTGAAAAATTACTGACAAAAGTATAAGCCACAGATATGGAGGAATCCATTTTATTTTATTGTACCATATTCAATGTTTGTTGCATATCATATGATTGTTTCATTAATCACAGGCCCAGAATAGATTCAAGGTGCCAGTCGGTACAAAGTTTTACCGCGTCAAGGCAATACGCTATGACCCAAAAGTTGAGCAAGTCCCCCGTAAGTGATAATACACCTACTTGAAGGCATTATGCAGTGATCCTAAAGGCAGAACAGGTCCCTCGTAAGTGATACGCTGTAATCCTAAGGTAAATACAATGCATTCTGCAACTCGATGATTGAGATTGTTCTGATTGGTACATGTACATGTATATTATGCCTTTCACACAATCAGTGGAATTGTAGTAGGCTTTGCCTTGTAAGTCTGTAAGCTCCATCATACTGTTATAAATGCTGATCAACCAAGGACAGTGTTACTTAAGGCTTTAGCTGATTGCCTTGTAAGTCTGTAAGCTCCATCATACTGTTATAAATGCTGATCAACCAAGGACAGTGTTACTTTAGGCTTTAGGCGATTGCCTTGTAAGTCTGTAAACTCCATCAGACTGTTATAAATGCTGATCAACCAAGGACAGTGTTACTTTAGGCTTTAGCCGATTGCCTTGTAAGTCTGTAAACTCCATCAGACTGTTATAAATGCTGATCAACCAAGGACAGTGTTACTTTACGCTGTAGCCAATGCCTTTCCAGCATCACTAGACTTGATGGTTTGCATTTGGATGGAGGAATAATGTGTTTTCCAATATTCGATGGTAACCATGCAATTCTAGGGAGATTCATATTCTCTGAACACTTGAAGATTTACACTGGTGTATTCCTATCATACCGAATGTTGAGAGCTACATGTAGAAGTGCATTCACTCCGTGTAAGTCTTTTTTGCTCTGATCAGACGCCCGGGGGGAGGGGCACTCAATATATTGGACAGATGGGTATGTGCCGCTTGGATGACCCCCATTTTCAATGGCCGATCGCAGTTCTCAAGCTACCCAATTTCTTTTAACTGCCGTTTCAAAGACCCTCGGAAAGGCAATGCCCCGTAATACACACTCTGATCCGTTCCCTAGCCTTAGAATGTCGTTCGCTCTGGATCCTGAGTGCTTCAAAATAGATGTATACGCATACTGACCTGAAATAAAGGTTGTCAGTTCCCAAGACCTTGTTGCTGCTGTTAGTTGTGCAGTTCCCAAGATCCTATCTTTCACTCGGCTGGCGAGTTCTGTAGTTCCCAAGACCCTGTATTTTGCCCTTTAAGTCCGTTCCTTAGATACCCATTTCGAGGGCGGCTGTGGCACAGCCCCGTCTAAAAATGTCGCTCGCTCTGGATCCTGAGTGCTTCGAAATACATGTATACACATATGGACCTGAAATAAAGGTTGTCAGTTCCCAAGACCTTCTTGCTGCTGTTAAATGTTGTAGATACGCAGTTCCCAAGATTCTATTTTTCACTCGGCTGGTGAGTTCCGTATTTATTTTACCCTTTAAGTCCGTTCCTTAGACACCCGTTTCGAGGGCGGCTGCGGCACAGCCCTGTCTGAAAAAAATTTGGTCCATACTTTTCAGCTATTTCTCATCATATTCCATATATGATGGTATTTTGAGAGTAATCCTTTTCAGGGGACATTTCTTCTATGATATTATGCCAAAGTATCAAAAGGAATGAAAAAGCTCAATTTTTTTTCCACCTATAACGGAACTGATTCTTCTCTTAAATGATGATGTTTCCTTGCCCTAACTTACCAGCCAAGCATGAACAAGGCTTGGCCTTGAAAGTACATGTATATATCATAAGGACCTGGCCAAAGTATTGAGTTATCACTCTTGGGCTTGGTTATCATCATTCGTGTGTAAGCGTGCACCAAATGTTGTAACAGACTATTGGAATATACAGCAGTCATCTTAGGCAAGGGTCATTTTATAGCAACTTTCTGCAGCTGTACATGTATGATTAGGTGCTGTGATGAATGAAAGTATTCAGGATTATTACTAGCCAAAGGCATTTGATTTGAGAAGTATTGGTCATGGCTGATGTAAATAATAGCATCTACATGTATGTTCATATTAAGCTCTTGTTGCCTTGCCATCAAAGAACAATCATTAAAGAGATTGGTACAGCAAAATGGAGAATTGAGAACAGTATGAATGAGAAATATATAATTTTAAAATAAGGGAATGAAAATATAAGCATTTCATGAAAGGAAAGTATTAAGTGTCTAGAGCTCCATGTACTGTTTCTCATCACTCCTGTAAACCTGTAGAGTATAGAGAGTATCCTGTTTAAGCTTCTTTTTGTATGATTGTGTATGATTTGATAAATGCTCTTCTCTCTTTTACCTTCAGTTTCTGGTCTTGATTGCGGACAAAACAAATAATTTACAGAGAGAAAAGTAGTTCTTTCTTTAAATTTTTTTATCAAAGAGACATGAGTTTGAATCCAAGCTTGCTCTTTGTGTCTGTAAACAAGGCATTTTATTTGTCTCTATTTCAAGTTCAAGAAAATTTGAAGGCCCACTTATTTTGCTAGACACATGGATTGTGATATGTTTCTACTGACTGATCAGGTGTCTTTGTGAAGGTGTTATCATTGTTCAGGTGGCCATTTTACAGCTTTGTGGAGCAAATTGTGAAGCTCTTTGTAACCGCAAGGAAAAGGCGCTATACCAAGTACTCCATGGATTGGATGTGACTGGATGTCTTTTGACCCTGGTGTGGTACATGTGAATGGTTACCTGGTAAGAAGGTATTTCTTGCTGGACATTCCTGAAAGTGGGGAGAATGATGTAAACTAACTCGCACAAGCAAACAGTTTTGTGAATTTCACAAGTTTTCCAGATTTATGAAAATTTCATGGCACGAAATCATTGAATTACAACTTACATTGGCTTGTTGGCAATTCCTACATGCTTCTTTTTGAGAAAAAAAATCTTTGTAAGTTGAGAAAATACTTTGGTTTACACTAAAAAGATATGCTTATTTGTTTGTCACTCACATAAGATTTATCATTTGTAGCAGTATTTATTTTATATATTTTTGCCCAGTAGTGCACATGCCAAAACTTGTACATGTATAGTGGAATCATTAGATCTTTTGGCTACCAAAATAATTATTAAGATTTACCAAAAAACATAAAGACCACCCGCTCATAAACAGTCTTGATATACAGATTTGACTGTACATGTATACATATCATGTAGAAATTCTTAGATGTACATTTATGCATTAGATGAGATAATATATCCTTTGCCTTTGTCATTTGGTATGTTCCAAATTGGTGATTTTATAAACTACATTGTATGAATGTATTGGATGTAGATGTCTGTAACTTTTAACTGTACCTAAGATGTTGTTATTGTCTACACCTTAATGTATCTGAAATAAACTGGATTATACCAGTTATAAGCTGTGCTAGTCTATAATAGCACATATAATTGTAGATTGTATGTTAGTGCCATGGCCCTAACGTCCTTTGCGAAGACATTAATCTACAGTTGCCACACTCAATCCAGGTGTAGTAAGTGGGTACCTGGTAGGATTTATTCCTGGAATTCCTGGTAACAATATTCAGGGCCCTCTGGGAGAACAGTATTTAGTAGTGATGAGGCTACCCTGGGTAAACAAAACATTATTAGGCAGCTTAGCAAAACGTGCGTTAAACCGCGGGAAAGACGCTATGACAAAATTATTAAAAATCAAAATTTTATTCTATAGAGGCAGAACCAAATTATTAGGATGCAGAATTAATATTTACATCTTTGAACACTTAAGCAAAATAATATGAAAACTAGCGATTTTCCTCTTTGCGTCTTTCCCTCGTCTTTATGCACCCAATGCGTTTTGCTAAGCTTTCTTATTGTTATTCTTGTCTTTGTACGTGTACTTAAATGTGTCTGCAGTAAATGAATCTACTACATACTTAAATACATATACATCTTGTTATAATGCAAACTGTCTTGTAAATTACTGCTCTAACAAAACTGCTAACATTTCAAAATTTCCTCTACTAGATACTGTTAATGTTAATGGCTTACAAGTATTTTGGTTTCATACCTTTTTTTCCGATGTACATGTAGGCTATAATATAGGCTATGCGCGTACAAAAAATAATTACGTGTTTATGCATCGATCTGAATATATTGTTCTTTTATCATCTGTTTGGAGCCAGGAGGGCATTAACTCATATACTTAAACACATAGTTAATGCTTCTGGCTTCAAACAGACGATATGTACACATTATGGCCAGTGTCAGAAAATAGATGATTCAGAGCATAATGAAGAACCACCATATAATCTGAAAGAAATTTAAACTAGGTAGGATATACATGTTTACATGTCTGTAAAGTGCATTTTGTATGTACTCTGTGAACTACTTAACTATTTTATATTAAGTACTTCACTCTAGAAGGTTGTGCAATGTATATATTAGGGAGGAGAATTTGTGGTTTAAGCAGAGTGGAGTATGCACATATAGTAACCCTTTCATGACAGGAATTATTTCAAGGCTAAATTGATCACATTTTGTTCTTCAAATTGGCAACAATATTTTTCTTTTAATTCTACATGGTTCTAATAAGATGTAATGTCTTTGAAAACAATGGTTAGATAAGTTTGTCGATTTGTTCAAATAATTGCCAATTTTGATGAAAAACAATGATTTTGAACCCCTCAGTGTGTTGCCAATTTAAAGATTTTAAAGCTTGTTCTCGTTTTTTAAATTCCTGGCATGAAACACAATATGGTCATGCAACAAAAATGGACATGGTATGTGCAGAAAGTTTGCTCTTTCTACTCATGCATCTTGTATATTTTTTTAGAGCTCTGAATCTCAAATTAATGAGCCAAACCACAAAATGTGGTCTATTGTCTCAAAATGATTAAGCTGCATATGCTTCAGAGGTTTGATCTTTTATTAACCCATTATTTAACCAGAAGACACACAGTTTTGTTCATCTAATGGTGCAAGAAGTATAAAGGAATGGTATTAGTAGATTTCATGACTCTTGTGAGGATAAGGCATGATTTTGTGTATGAAAATCGTTTGTTTTAATTAGGTTTTGTTTGTCTTTCTTTCAGAAATAAAGGAAGCATAAACAAATGTATAAAAAAATGATGGTAATGGAGCATTAATTTAGAAACTGATTTTGATATTGATATACTGTGCAATAGAAGAATTACTCATTGATTTCACTATGAATTGACGTGTTTAAAGTCTTTATTTTTTACTTGATGCATTGCTGTTCATTTAAAGTAGAGAAGAAGACATTATGTACTAATGTACATCAAAGCCATGATGATTATAATACTAGAATATACATATTAAAGTCTTTTCTCTAGATGGACTAAATCTGATTATTTGACTAAAGAGTATGTTTCTTATGTCAGTGTTTTCCCCATATTGTTCTCTATATGATTTTTAGGTAGCCTCTGTAAAACTTGGGTTAGAGGTAGATAGAGTTAATCTCCTTCTGAGCTCAACATATATAATGGGAAAATGTATTTTACACCACATATGTCGAGTTCAGGAGGAGACAAGGAGCACCCTGAGAGATAATGGGGAAAATCTGTGTACAAAACAAATGGAGAGTTGTTCACAAAATCAGCCATTTTGAAGCAATTTTGCCAATTTGAGGATCCCCATAGAAAGTAAAACGAGACTTTTCAAACTTCCATAACTCTCTCATTTTTTAACCAATTTTAATGAAACTTTTTGTAAAGTGCTTCTCTGAATTTTCACTTTCCAATAACATTGATTCTCTCCTTGGGTTTTGGTTTCCTTTAAACTAAAGTACATTTACAGCCTAATACAGTTATGATTTAAAGGGCATTGTTAACAAAGAGATTGATTGGTTTTGAGGGTAAAAATGGAAATTACCGAGTAGTGAGAACTGTTCAGCTAAAAATCATGTATGTATTTACATACATTTTTATTTTCATAGAGAAAGCACAAGAGAGAGAGAGAGAGAGAGACAGACAGACAGAGAGACATTGTGAGAAATGAAAATGAGAGAATAATGGTTGCGTAGCTTAAATCAAAGTTTCCCAGAGCTGTCCTCCCTTTTTGAATATTTGCAAAGGTTGAAAAAATGTCTCCGCCGGGAATCGAACCCGGGTGGTTGGCTTAGGACGCCAATGCCTTAACCACTATACCACGGAGACGGGCCAGTGATTTCGGCGACACCAGATTCAATTGACGGACAGATTGACAAATCTAATGTATACATGTATCTCAAAGCATTCGGTTGGATCCAGCTGAGGCATGCGGCTTGTCTTTGTTCAAAACTCACCTGCCGCCGACAAAGGAATTAATTAATAAGGTTGAAGATTTGTCAGTCTGTCAGCCAGGTGAATCTGGTGTCGTCGAAATTACTGGCCCGTCTCCATGGTCTAGTGGTTAAGGCATTGGCGTTCTAAGCCAACGACCAGGGTTCGATTCCCGGTGGAGACATTTTTTTAACGTTTGCAAAATTTTTTAAAAAGCTACGCAACCATTATTCTCTCATTTTGATTTCTCACAATTATAATTATTTCCACGAGAGTTGCCAAAGCTGTTGTATATGTTATTTCCTTACAATATATATATGTATGTATATATATATATATATATATATATATATATATATATATATATATATATATATAATTAAATAGCTTTTTTTTAAAATGAAACAAAAGGGTTTTCAACGGTTTCCGGACTTTCGGAAAGTTGATATTTTCAAAATGCCGTGCAAGATGGCCACCAGCACCTAAAAATAGAGCGAGAGAGAGAGAGAGAGAGAGAGAGAGGGGGGGGGGGGGGGGGGAGGTTGAGGAGCTAATCATAAACTTCAATGGCAGGAAAATTTCACCTAATCCATCGATCTCTACATAAAACAGCAATTCATTTTATCAGTCTCAATGGGGCGCTTCATATAGATTAAATTTGAACGTAATTTTTACTCTTTACTTAAGTGATTTTTAATGATAAAATATAAATGGATGAAGTAGAATTAAATGCCTGAAACCTACATGTTATCGTTTCAATCTAGTGATAATCAAAGATAACACAAAAGTACACTTTATAGCGCACGTATAAATAATGAAATTAAAAGAAATGAAATAAAATAATATAAAACAAAACAAAATAAATGAAATGAAACATACGTACACCTCCTGAAATCCGATACACTACATGAGGGGTGCGGAAAACAAATATATTTGCAGCAGAAAAAAAAACAAAAAAAATTAATATTATAACTTTTTGTTTAAAGAATGGCCCAGAAAAAAAAAGGTGAAATGCATCTGTCCATTGTAATGACGCAACCTATACCCCAGGGCGGTGTGAGTCATGATAGGGTCATTACAATTTTTAAAAATGTGATCCACAATGCGCCATTTTCGCACCCTCTTTCCTACGAAATTTTGAGTAACGATAATACTTATGTTCCGGCGGCAGCAGTTAGAGACATTTACCTTGTCACTAGTAAGTTTCATTGCCATGCAATAATCAATTAAGAAAAAAAAAAAAAAAAAAAAAAAAAGAAAAAAGAGGGGGATATAGGTAATTGCATTACTGCTCCATGTACCGTACGTGACAGCAATTTTGTTACTTTAAAAAATGATATGGACTTCTTCTGGGTGTTAGGTCGTGTGATATGCGCATCACTTTTGTGACACAAGCATCATTGTGCGTCACAAAAATGACGCACATGTGCCTCAAATTTGACTCATTGTTCGTCTTTTTTTGTGACTGTCGTCAATTTTTATTACTGTGCCGTGAGTCAATTTCAGTGGTTTTATCTGTCGCAAAAGTGACGGAGGTTTGCCTTAAGTTCAGTTTCAAATTGACAAATGACGCAACCTATCCGGGGGTATAGGGTGCGTCAATACCATTGGCACGTGCATAATTTATTCTTTTTAAACAGAAATTTGTCCTGTATTCCGAAATTCCAGGCGATCTTCCGTTAATAATACTTTCAAGAATCACAATTAAATTATTTTCTATTCAGTTATGGTTTGAATATATCCTTATACACACGCTTGTTAATTATCATCATTGGCGTACATTTTCATGAGGGGGACTGACGTCTTTTGCCCGAATATCAGCTTTGGAGTTTTAGAATCTTTGAGAGCGAGCGGAAAAGTTTGCACTTTATGTAATTTTATCATCAAAATTAGCTATCTCGCCTGAATATGAGGCAATTTTTGCCCGGAAAATCGGCACTTCGAAAATTCTCGGGGGGGGGGGGGGGGGGGGGGGGTACTGGGGGCTTCATCCTGTTAATAGTTCTATTATTTAAAAAAAAAAAGAAGATGAATTACTGTTACAATTTCCCGTTTTCATCATCATTATATGAAAGAATTTGATATTTCGAATAATTTGCTTATTAATGGGATGAATAGTTGAACACAGGGGCTTGAACGGGATCGTTCGGGGGTCCAGAACAAAACCCTTTATAGTGGTGAATTTAATTGAACTGTGGCAAAATGATAAATTTCGTATAACAAATCAGTGTGATGAGTGCACATGTACTTGTTTGAGTCTCTATTTTTCAAATGTTATATCATTGTTTTATTGAATAGTAGAGGTTGATTTTTTTTTTCTAAGAATAAGTGGGCCATCTTGAGTTACTAACGGCTTTGATTATCGCACTTTATTTTTGATCAAAACAGCCTGCAGCGTACGCCGTATAGTGTACTTTTGTTTTGTCTTTGATTATCACTAGATTGAAACGATAACATGCAGGTTTCAGGCATTTCTCAACCATTAAATACTTCATCATAAAAAATCGCGAAAAATAAAAGGCAAAAATTACGTTCAAATTCAATTTGACTGATAAAAAAAATTGCTGTTCTATGTGGAGATCGATGGATTATGTGAATTTTTCCTGCCATTGAAGTTTATGATCAGCTTCTCGACCCCCCCCCCCCCCCCCCCCCCGCCTCTGTAAACTGATCATAAAAAGGGAAATCACTAGTAAACCACTAGTTTGATAAATTTTTACATTTGCGGTTGACATATTAGTCGGATCAATATAAGGTTTGACAAAAACAAACAAAAAATCAAGTTGCAACAAAAGCTTTTTCAACGGTTTCCGGCAGTGTTTGACGTCAGGAATAACATACTAAAAATCTAAGAAAATCGGACCTTCTATCAGAGAGTGGTTATTTTCAAAATGGCGTCCAAAATGGCCGCCGGCACCTAAAATAGCTATAAATCATGGCATATACATCCTAGAGATGTAATTTTGGTGTCTATACCTAGGTTTTGAGGGTCGAAAAATCCATTCAGACCACTTATAATGTGTAATGGAGGATCAGGAAACCTTGAAATCCAAGATGGCGTCCAAAATGGCCGCCAATTTCCTTTTTAAAATTCATTTTATCGCTATCAAAATGCAAAACCCGTGACCATCATTATTAAAAGAACAAAACTGAGATTTTGGCTCGCTCGCTGACTCGGTTGTAAATGAATAAGCAGAACTTTACACACATTTGCAAGTAGTTTCTAAAAAAAGACAGTGTAACGATAGAGGATAATGACGTATCAAAATGATCTTCGATTGTGTAGGCTATTGATTAAAATGAAGGTGTATACTGATGTTTCAAAATTTTCCTTTTCTGCAACGTTTTCAACCTTTGCAGGTTGCTCCTAAAAGAAAGTGAACTATTTGTATTTATAGTGCTCTCCACACTTTGAAAGGCGCTTTACCTATCCCTTTTAATTAATGATTAAAAAACTATGATGTCTAATTCATTCATCTACAATGTTCTAAACCATGGTTTCAGTTCATTAATTTTTTTAAAGTCCCTTCCGTGGGAGAAGGGGACCCCTTCCCCCCCCCCCACACACACACACACACACACACCCACACACACCCACACACATACACACACACAGATCCAGATCCTCCCGCTCGGTTTCTCCACTCCTTTGTGGAGAAGATAATTCCTATCCATTATCTCAAGTTCCAACAATCGTCCAGTTGGGGGAGGGGTAAGTTGGGGGGGGGGGGAGGGAGTAATTGTATGGGGAAGTTGTCCTGGAGATTAGTTGTCTGGGGGTAGTTGTCCGGGGGTGTAGTTGTCCGGATACGGGATTGAACATTGCCGTGATAATTTTTGATGTTTGTTTTTATTGGGGGGGGGGGGGGGGGGATATCTAGCCCTCGTACACTCTTAAAACTAAAGAGTTAAATCACAATTTAAAAGGGCCGAGGAGTGACAACTTTTTCAAAATTGTAGATTACCATTTTTAACATGCTGGATACAACACTATAAAGGCTGAATCCAGCAGTTTAAAAGAGTTGATCTACCATGTTGAAAAAGTTGTCACTCCTTGGCCCTTTTAAGTGGTGATTTAACACTTTAGTTTTTAGAGTGTTGCAATATTTTCATTATACGGAATGGTTATAATTATTTCGTTATTTTATTTATTACAATTACAGTGATTCATTTGAGATTCTTAAAAATTTGATTTATTTGAGATGTCAGTCATATAGCATTATTATTGCTTGATTCTTCCGAATGATGGGTAATATTAAGGATCTGAATGAAAATCGTTGGCGCAAAGTATCAGAATTCGGATTCGGCCTATAGTGTATTTCGATGACGAAATAATACTTTAACATTAAAAAAGTGTGCTATTCCTCGCTCGCTTCGCTCGCTCGTAATATTTTGAAACAGGATGATTTCGAACAGCAAACAATTGGACCATTGAGGTGCTAGAATAGAGTCATATTTGGCAGGGAGGTGAACAAATATATACCATTCAATTTTCTTACAGGCCCCAAAGTGTATTTTGATGACAAAAGCACACTATGTTATGGTAAGAAGTGGTTACTTTTGGCTCGCTCGATTCGCTCGCTCGTAAAATTTAAAACAGGGTTGTTGATAATCTAGCAAAGAGCGTCATTTCCCGAAAATTTTAAAACGGCCCTAGACATTCCATTATAGTTTTGAGGATCTACATCTGCGATATTGTTTGAAAATAATTTCTTGTGTGGTGTGTATATATAGGAGGGGTATATAGATTCTCGAACGCATTGTATACACCAGGACGAATTTCTTGTTAAACTCGACATTATTTACAAAAAACAATTTTCTACAGCTATGGCATTATCTAAACTAACAAACGATATAATTGACTCATTTGAGAGAAAAAAAAAACAATATTCAATTGGAATTTCTATAGACTTATCGAAAGCCTTCGATACCATTAATCACTCAATTCTATTAAAAACACTTTATATGTATAGAATCCGTGGCATAGCACACGATTGGTTTGCCAGTTATCTTAGCAATCGCATCCAGTGCACTAAATTTGACTCGGTCGTCTCATTCATGAGTAATATCACATGTGGTGTACCTCAAGGGTCGTTGATTGGTCCATTACCTTTAATTCTTTATATAAACGAAATCTTCAAAGCAACAGCAACATTAACTTTTGTTCTTTATGCCGACGACACGAATATTTTATGTAGCGGATATAATCTTACCTCTCTGTGCAGTAGTGTTAATCAACAGCTAAGCCTTGTATGCGAGTGGTTTAAGGCTAATTAATTGTCAGTTTTTAAAAATGTAACTATATGCTTTTTTACAACAATAAAAACATTGATTTATACAGCATTTCTATATATCTCGACAACGTACTACTATCTAAAGTTGAAAACAAAATATTTCTAGGTGTGCACATTCACAGTTCTATGTCTTGGAAAAAAACACATTCTGGAAACAGAAAACAAAGTCTCTGAAAACACATTTCACCAAACAACATCCTCCGTATGCTTTACAATTCTCTTATTCTACCATATCTATCATGATACTGCAACCTAGCCTGGGGGAACTCTACAACCTCCAAATTGCACAAACTAATCACTCTACAAAAGAAAATAATTCGTATAACTACAGGTACTGCTCCCCGGTGTCACGTCGACCATTTGTTCAAACAATTTAACATACTAAAATTTACCGATATAAATAAACATCAACAAAACATTTTTATGTACAGATTTACAATTTATTCCCTGACGATTTTTGTAACCTCTTTCAATTGAATTCTACTATCCATAAATACGAAACCAGACACGCAAATCACATCCATCTACCCAAGAACAGAACCCTATTATTCCAACATAATATCAGGTACTCAGGACCCAAGCTGTGGAACGTTATCCCTGACACAATGAAATAATCCGCATCTCTTACCAGCTTCTCAAGAAGGATGAAAAAATATTTCACATCATCTTACAAATAATATGGTTTAAGACACTTCCCCACCCTCCATTGTGTCCATTTTCTTTTTTTGGTATGTAGTTAATATTTTCTTTTTATATATTTATTTTGTAATATTATGTATTATGCACTAAGGGCACCCTCGCCTGAAGCTTTTGCTTTAGAGGTGTGTCCTCTAACTATGTTTGTACAACAGTAATGTATATTTTGTCATATTTCTTGTTGAAAATACATGTACATTATTTTTGCTCATTTATTACTTTGTATATTGAAAAGTTGGAAATAAATGTCTTTAAATTGAAAGTAAATTGAATTGAATTGAAATTGAAATTGAACTTAATTGAATTGAATTGAAAATTGTCGGCAAAGGCTTACACCCCCAATTCAAAATGTTCTCCCGATGCCCCTGTCTCTCCTTTGCTTTGTCGATCCTTCACGTTTGACACCCCCCCCCCCCCTTCCCTAACACCCTTCCCCAGCTTGGTCGCTTAGCTCCCACGCCGAGAATATTCGGCACCAGTCATCTACCCAACCACGAATACAAATCGACACCCATGCATGAATTTATGTTAATTTATATGATTACTATAGTATCCTAATATGAAAATTCCTGGAAAAACGAAAATCTTGAAACTCTTCATTGGCTGAAATTGGAGGGCGTCTGGGGGCCTGATCCATAACTTCTGGCACTTCTGGATATGTCTAAGGCAATACAATCTGTAGGTCCATAGGTTTCCACAAAAATATTATTGTCGTATGAACAATTAATAGTTTCTTAACTGACTATGATAATGGGCCTGCTTGTTCTACGTAATTTTTCAGTACGTGGCGTAGCCCGATTAAGATCAGTTTGGGGCAGGGTGGTGGGGCAAGATTTCCCATAAGGGGGACAAATTACGATAGGATTATATGTGCGTTATGTTTTACCTCATTTTTCGTCATAACAGGAGCAGGGCAAATACATTAGTTAGGTTATGGGGATGTCTATATATAATTATCAAAGATAGCCTAAAAGGTAATATATTCTTTGAAAAAAAAAAAGAATGGCAAAAACACTTAGCACTTTAGCGAACGGTTCATGTTTTGAAGTCTTTAAACTTCAGCATCAGCCCGAGATTATTCCATCAGTGTCGATGGTATACTTTTTAAAAATGATAAAACAGTAGGTTTATAGTGGTCGCTATTTGAATAGCGATCCTCTTCTCCTATTATGAATAGCTGTCCTTATGAATAGCAGTCCTTATGACTAGCGAGCGGACCCCGGACACTGACACCCAATAAATACAATTTATCTGTATTGTAGAAAGTTACTTTAGTTATTTACAATTGGTGGCCATTCTGGATGCCAACCTGTTTGTTTTTGTCTGTTTGTTTGTTTTGTACTTGTTGTTTTTTTGTTTTGTTTTGTTTTGTTTTAGGGGGGTGGGTTCCTGATCAATAAAAGACTTTCGAAAAAATCAACTTAACTCACTTTCAACAGCCATGTCTATCACATTACAAGACGTATTAAGCAATCTGAACAATCTAAGGGCAATACAAGAGGGCATGTAAATTGCCCTTGAGTAGATTTTTCGAAAGTAGTTGCGATAGTGTTAATAACTGGTCTGAATGGATTTTCTGACCCGCAAACCGACGTATATACACCCAAATTACAACTGCAATGGCAGCAATCTTGGATCTTGCAGAAAAGACTACTTTAGTACTTTATCTTTAACATATACTTTTACAAAACTTTATATTGTAAATAGTAGTCCCAATCCAGGTGCAATAGAATGTATGAAAAGGTTTTAATTTTCATTTTATTATTTAGTTTTTTTTTTTTTTTTACCGCATCTTGGATTTCAGGGTTTTTCTGACCGCCCTTACACATTTTCCATTGTATAAACAGATTTCTCGACCACAAAAGCCTATAGACATTTCATTTACATCTCAAGGATGAACATTTTATAATTTATAGTTGCTTTTAGGTGCTGACAGCAATCTTGTATGGCAAAATGAAGTCTTGACTGTAAGGCTACTTTAATAATTTATGGCACATTTGTTGACGTATATCATTGAATATCTTGCCAGCTTAAGTGTACTTTTGATTTAAAAAAGACCATCTTTACGATAAACAGTAACTCACTTCCCATCATTTCTAGGAAATTTTGCGGCCACTTTGGACGCCACGTTGGATTTTCAGGTTTGTAATATTTATGTGATCTGAACTGATTTTTTTCCCCCCATGGAATCTAGGTACAGACATCAGAATTACATCTTTAAACTGGGTATTTGATGATTTATAGCTATTTTTAGGTAACGGCGGTCATCTTCGATGCCAAAATGGTAGCCTATTAAGGCATCATCTTGAATATAAGGCTATACTCTTGTACTTTGTGATACTTTTACGCCTACTAATATCTATTCCGAGCCCTTAAATGTACTTTTTAATCTTGAGTATTACAACCAGTATTATAGATAATGCCTCACTTCCGGTCATATTTAAGGAAAATGACAGCTATTTTGAACGCCATCTTGGATTACAAGGTTTCCTGAACCCCATAACACATTAAGTGGTTTGAATGGGTTTCCCGATCCCCAAAACCTAGGTATAGACATCAAAATTAGATCTCAAGGATGGACATTTAATGATTTTTTTTTTCTACTTTTAGGTCGCGGAGGCCATCTTGGATGCCAAAATGGCGGCCATCTAAGGTACAGTCTTGAAAGTAAGGCTACTCCTGTACATTTGTAATAGCTTTACGTGTATCAGTAGATATGCTGAGCCCTTAATGTGTTTTTAATCTTGAATATTACCCCTCTTCTCTAAATAATACCTCACTTCCGGTCATTTTTAGGAAATTGGCCGCCAATTTTGACGCCATCTTGGATTTCCACGTCTCCTTACCCCAATAACACATTATAAGTGATCTGAATGGATTTTCCAAACCCCAAAACCTAAGTATATATACCAAAATTACATTTCTAGGATGCATATGTCATGATTTAGAGCTATTTTAAGGTGCAGGCGGCCATCTTGCGAGGCATTTTGAAAATAACCACTTTCCGAAATGTTATGCCTGACGTCAAACACTGCCGGAAACCGTTGAAAACCCTTTTGTTGCATTTTTTTTGGGGGGGGGGGGTGGATACTTTTTTCCATAGATTGATCCGTCTGTATGTGGTAAAGATTCCTTCAATATTTTAGGGATTTTAATGGTCAGGAGAACCTCACACACGCGCATACACACGCACACTCACATACAACTCATAATAACTGATCTTACATACGATAGGTGCATTATGCAAGCAATGAGTTTTGACTTTTGCGATCGACATGTTATGATATTTGTGATAATAATGGAAATTTTTACATTTCTAGGGGAAATGTTTTTACATTTGTCGTAACAGATTTTACATGCGATATTTGTTACACTTGTGGTTATTTTTACACTTGTGGTTGACATGTTATGACATCTGCAATGTTTTTTTTACATTTGTGGTTATTCTTACATTTGTGGCTGATTTTTGCAATTGTGAACTCTACACCCCCACCCCCCACACACACCTCGTTATCTCCCTTGATCTGCCTTTGTATGCAACAATCCAGAAGTTACATCCTTAAAAGCCGGATTACACCAAATCAGTATTTAACAATTATATAGACTATTCCTTCTTTATATACGGAAATGCCTTTTCCGTGAAACTGAATATTGGGCCTTTTTTTTCTTCTATTTCCACTTTTAATCAGTAGGCTTTTATCTGTAGCTATATTACTGGCAATGAGGAAGTGGTGATTTTATCCTTTTTGTAACAAAAACTTCCTAGCTGTGAATCTTCATTGTTGGATTTTGCGAGAACTGCAACCCTCCAATTTTGGTAAAATTTACCGCACAGGGAACAAGGTGAACAGATCCGATAAGTATAGGAGAAGTACGATAATCATAACATGATGGCGAATTTCATTATCTCTTATTTGGTGTTTCTACTGACAGTAGGTAAGATTTTTTCTTCAACTTGTGAGAAGTGGAATAGATGAAATATAGGACTTGAGTCTATATATCAAACAACTTTTAACATCTGAATTATATAGGGTCTTTCACATTTAAACGAATTAAAAAAAAAATTGTATTCGACTGACAGGAATCAACAACTTGAATGAAATATCAATCTAAATATTATACTTAAAGAAGGATTAAGGTGAAATATCTTCTTGAAATGACCAAGAAGAAGGGTGAAAACGTTAGAAGGGGGCATGCTTCACATTTTCGCTTTTTTTTCTTCTTCTTCACATTTTTTGCCTGTTACGTAAGCTTCACAATTCTGATGAGTAATTTATTCATATGAATATCAGAATGATACTCAGTACTTTAATGGAAACTTAGAACGTGGTCTAAACGCGTATGTAGGCTCCAGACATAGGTTTGTTCAAGCCCTTTCCTCTACATTATGAAAAAGGTGAATAATAATAATAATAATAATAATAAATAATAAATAATAAATAATAATAATAATAATAATAATAATAATAATAATAATAATAATAATAATAATAATAATAATAATAATAATAATAATAATAATAATAAAAATAATAAATAATAAATAATAAATAATAAATAATAAATAATAAATAATAAAATAATAATAATAATAATAATAATAATAATAATAATAATAATAATAATAATAATAATACTCTGTTCCTGTATGTCGTATATCACAATATTATTTATCAACGTCTCTATGCGCTTCCACAGAGCTTTATATTATTACCTCGGCTCAGCCAATAGCTGCCCTAATGAAGGCGCTGAAGCTTCCATTAATAAATTCCTACCGGTACCCATTTATTTCACCTGGGTCAAGAGTGACAACTTCAGATAACTGTCTTGTGAAAGGACGTTAGTGCTGTGCCAGGGATTCGAACCCCGTATTGTGATCCTTAGTCGGGTGACTAATCCACTAGACCATAATACCTCTACATTAACCCCCCCCCCCCCAACCCACCACCAACCTGACATACATGATTGACGAGATTCTCAATTTCATAATCTAGAGAAAAATATGGAAAATCATCCTCCTTCTCCCTTCAAACAGTTCTGTATCCACCCCTGTGCTCTAATGTTTCTGGATACTCTTTTCAATTAGGCAACACCAGTGGTTTTTCACAATGGCATGCCTCAGGAAAAAACACGTATAGATATATTTCTACCCTTCGGTCTTTCCACGATGCTCGAGATTATTGTGAGAAGTTCGGCGGAGATCTTGCCCAGCTTAAGACGCAGGAGAGCTATGTGAGAAAGTTGACCTAAACTTTTTATTTCAAATTCGATAGTAATATAAACAGTAGTGAAATTTTAGGTATGATCACTCACAGGACGATTGTACTTCCTAGACAACTGCTATATCCCATCTAATCTTCTTCTTTTTGTCTTTTTCTTCTTCTTCTTCTTCTCCTTCTTCTTCTTCTTCTTCTTCTTCTTCTTTTTCTTCTTCTTCTTCTTCTTCTTCAACTTCTTCAACTTTCTCTTCCTCTTCTTTCCTTCTTCTTCTTCTTCCTCTTCTTCAACTTTGCTTCTTCTTCTTTTTTTTTCTTCTTCTTCTTCTTCATCTGTTGGGTGTAGGGATCCAACATCATTAAGCTGTGTGTTTCCGGGATATGATACAAATACATCTATTATACCTTTTGTAGGAAAATTATCCCGGACATCTCCCACTGGACAATTTTCTCCTGAGACAATAACGTACCTTGGACAACTACCACATGTTCTAAACGTGCATATTACTTAAGTGTAAATATTTGATTCTCTGAAATTTACAGGGGAACATTGAGGGATAATGGTCATAGGGAGAGTTATCCACGGAGTAACAATACCTGAGCTTATGTATAGAAGAAGACGTTTGGAGTATCTTTTTCTTTCATTTAAACAGGACTATGTGCAGAAGTTGATTGCTAATCAATCGGTCTGGCTTGGTCTAACTGATCTCCATGGGAACTGCAGCTATCAATGGATCGATGGGTCTCCGTTAAATAATACGTGAGGTCCCTTTACAGCTTATATTTAACCTCTGTAATAAAACAAGAACCACATACAACTGACATAATTATGCATGATTCTAAAACCCGGCTCACACGAGGAGTCATTTCGACCTCATCAGTATATACGCTGAGGGCGCTAATCGAGCCTTTGAAGGCAGTTAGCTAGCCCATACACCAGTATTATTAAAGGTATTTGTCACACCTGGGTAGAACCAGAAGGACCTTGACATGTTATCTAGATATAGGTTGTTTGACCAACTCTCGCAAACAATAATGAATACTACGAAACAAGTTCTATAAAGTTTAAAGACTGTTTAATAAGACCATATCCCTATCTGGGAATATATAAATCTTTCAATGAACACAATATAAAACAATATTACTTCAACAATTCATGGAACAATCAGACAGAAATTTAACAATTTCTGAATATAGTATGAGTATGTGCACACCTTAATTAATCCCCATTCAGTAAAGATAATTATATTCGTTTTATGAATAAGGCCTTTCAAACTATACTTAATTCAAGTCCGCGAAAGTTATCTCTCCTGTGTGTATTCTTGAAAAATAATCCCGCGAAGTTCACACCGACTAAAGCTTAAGTGAAAAGAGTTCTACCTCATTAACGACGATTCCGCGAATATCAATGAAGTGGTGGTTGCTATCCTTCCCTGAAGGATCTCTGTCGTTTTGCAAGCTTGGTGTAGAACCAGATTGAATGAAGTTATTCGTCTCGGTCGAATCCAGAAAAACAGTTGAACTATCTGACCATCCGTCAGATCCATTATCCGTCAGTACATGTAGTAAACCGGATAATCACCAGGTAATTGGTAACCGTAATCGCCATTACCAGTATTCCACTATCTCAGTAATCTCAGTAAACTGTACTGCAATTAATGCCGTAATCTGTTGTAATCCGCCATCTAAAATATAATTTTTACCAAAAGAAGATGACGTAAAATCTATGGAGACTATAAGTTCAATCACATCAGAAAAGGGATAATCTATAATCCATAATAACTTGACATTCAAGTAATTAAGTTCCAAGATTAAACATTCCACCCTAGTCAAAATGCACTATACAAATAACGATTTATAAATGCAAAGTCTAGGATAAAGACTACCAAAATACCCATGTTCACATTCACAATACCTCAACTTGGTAAATTGCTAACAAGTAAACTATCCAAATTTTATATATAAAATACACATCCATATCTTGCCGTATACTCTTTTGAAATGACAAGAAAATATTACAAATTCAGTGTTCTATTATATTCATAATTAATTACTTTTGTTTCAAATAAATATAATAGAATCAGCTTTCAATCCTCTTAGACTTTTAAGAAGCTCATAATAACTATTAAGTCATTTCTGTCTGAAAATTACACCAGCACGTATATGGGTTTTAAAGATACTTAATCATAAAAGCTATCAAATTATCTACTTACAGTCTGTCTGGAAAAATGACTGCTTAACACAGGGTCCACAGGCTGTCTACCATGATGGCACCACGGGCGTGGCCCTCTGGCTTCACTGCTGCTGCCAACTCTTGCAGCAACCTGACACAGCTAACTCATGCAAGCAAATGGCGCCTCTAGCTGCATGCACACAATGCCCTAGCTTGCCTTGGCTTCCTACCTAGCAGAGATCACTCTACTGTGACCTAACAAAAGACTACTTGTATAGAAAACCCCAACTCCCATAAAAGCCTAGGAATGGTTATCACCTGCTCTAAGTGCCTATAGCAGTTAAAGTTGCCTGCAATAGAATAAAAATGCTATGTACTTTTGACAGTATTGTATGCACTGTTAATTCTGCAATCACGTTTCAAACGATATCACTGAAAAACCCGCATTCCCAGCGTCAGCAAAGGACGCCTTGTGTGAGTTGGGCTTTTCAAAGGGAGATCATAGGGGCGTGTTTCCTCCCGTAAGACCTGGCATACACTTATTGTGCACCGGACGCAATAATTTTAGACCCCAAAAAGGCACCTGCAAAATTTCTGCAAATCTAATCCTTAAAAATCCAAATCGGATGCAAGACCGAAGGAACTAAAAACTGAATGCGCACTAGTATATATTCGTCCCACTGATTAAAAGCGTTAGTCAGATTTGACGATGGGGGGAGCAAAAAATTAATTGTTAATTTATTGGGGCATGCACTGTACACACCGCCAAACCGACTACCAACCGATCGATCATTGGCCATTCGATGTCATGTAATATTTTTGTTGGGTCTCTTGTCGGTTAGTATCGGTCGATGTGACTGGGGTAGTTGCCTGTTAAGTTTTAGGGGACAACTGCCTCCCACATTTAGAGCGGCTTCCAAATTTTGTCCGACTACAACGTGTGACTTCAACCTTACAGTTTACCAATAACCTGAAGAAATAATTTGTGTACAGCTAGAAAAAAAAATCAACCTCAAAGAATTTTATCTGGTATTCTAGAGGCCAACATTTAAGGAGTATGAATGAAATAAAGGATAACATGAAGGTGCTCGCGGGGAACCGAACCTCAAGTTGGGTTCCCCGCGAGCCCTTATCTTGGCGAGCGCATACTCACTAGTCGCTTTTATCCTTATAGAGAGTGTAATTGTACTTGCAATATCTCTTTATAGAAGTAATATTTGAAGCCATATTTTGAAAATAGTTTGACGTGGAACATACAGAGCAATTTATTTTTGAGTGATTGGTACCCTTTGTTAAGGCCTTTAGGACTTCTGATTATTACAACTACGCGAACAGCCGAAAAAAAAGATGAATACCTAGGATGCTAGGACTATAGACTATGATCAGGGAAAAGATTCAGCCGCATCCCCCAATGAAATATAGGCATTATTTAGAAATTAATGTCTACTCGTTCTCAGCGTCCATTTGTTTCTAAACTTATACCGATTAATATTTCTATATCTGCAATCACTACCTATATACGTTCGAAATTTTTAAAATTATTTTCGTTCAATATTCTTTTAAAGATTTGCAGTATGGGATGCCAACAAGGCGTGCCATCTATACAAGCATTGCATTCAATTAGGACGAGGTACGTGGCGGGAACTCAACTGTTCCATCCGGAATCCGTTTGTATGCGAACGGTCAGGTATGTATGTTTGGTTTGTTTTGTGTTTGTTTTTTTATTTGATTGTAGCTGGGTTTTTTTTCCTTCTCCTTCTCCTTCTCCTTCTTCTTCTTCTTCTTCTTCTTCTTCTTCTTCTTCTTCTCCTTCTCCTTCTTCTTCTTCTCCTTCTCCTTCTTCTTCTTCTTCTTCTTCTTCTTCTATTTCTTGTTTTTCTTGTTTTTCTTGTTTCTCTTTACTTTTTTCTTTTTCTTCGTGAGAATATCATTTTGTTGAATTATTTTTTTGTCTAGGCTTTATAAGTTATGTAATTCAACTGCATCTTATGGAGAATATGCCGTTATTTTTATCCGGGGGATCAAAGTGCGCTCAAAATGACCCGCTAAGTCTCTTACAATACATATAAATAAAGGGTTTTGCATCAATATGAAATTTTGAATCTGATAATGAAAAGAAATTATCATGATAATCACTGGACATAACTTACAGTGTAATAATTTTTCATCGAATGAAAAAACTTGGAAAGCGTGATTTATTGGTAAAGCTCCAACTCTGTGTAATAAATTTAGCAAACAACTGGCTTGTTCTTTGGATTGGTCAGGAATCACTTTATCTAAATAAAGGCTTAATTGTTCCGATCAGGCACGATTTCGTATGATTTGCAAAATGCATCGGTTCTTCATAAATAATTTCTTCTTAATATCAATTTCATTTGATTGACAAGATTTCCACAGAGTCATTAAACCACCAGCTGATGTATACCAGTGGATTTCCAACCCGTTTGCTCCAGTCTCTGATCTCAAAGTATTGGTGATTGCACCCCAACATCAAGATAGGATCGATTGCAAACATGTCACATACGACAATAGGGATGCACTTACCCAACACATCTCGAGCAGTATCGTATCACAATCGATATCCTCATCGTCTGTAATCCACGAACTATTGCTCAATCCTGATTCCTATTACCACGTTGCCGGTAAACTTGTTTGCGGATTTTCCTCTGAGTTCGATGGTGACACAACCACTGTATCCGCTTTGCATCTTGTACCTGACAGTACGTTATCTCCATTTATACTTGTCGACGACACATGGTTGAGACAAAATAGGCTCTCGAAGCGCAATTTTGTTGACGCAGGGCTGCATCAGCGACTAGCGCGTTCTTTGACGCACCTTGCGATATTGATATCATACGAACAGAGATTGGAAAATAAACGGTGCAATTATTGCTTGAATTACTGATGTATGCACTAAATTTCACTCAAAGACTCCATTTCCGCAGGTAATAACGCATTCGAAAGGACGCCTCCTGCGCAACAGGTATTAGGTGTTAGAAATTCAAAACAGAATGCAGATAGAATAATTACTTCTCATCCGTATGTATGAGTCTAGCCATAATATTTACATCTCCTTGCTCTTAAAGACTGTATAATATAGAAATATGGTGCCCTCATTCATGCTCTTGTCTGTCATTCCCTGTTGAAACGAAGGGTCCTTCTTTTTTGTTGTGGTGCATGTGTTTTTGATCCCCTTGTGTATCCACTATTTTCCCTAAACGTTTACACCCTTTGTTTCCATAGAGTGTCCTGCAGGAAGATGGGGCCCTCCCTCATGTCTTGGTGTCTGTGATCCTTGCTACAATGGAGGGATCTGTCATGATCTTTCGGGGTCGTGTATCTGTCCCCCAGGATTCACCGGAGAGAACTGTCTGACAGGTACGATAAGTTACTTATTGTACTCTCTTTATTAGAGGGGTAGTATCGTGCCGTCCAGTGGCGTATCTAGGTATTCCGGCGCCCGGGTCAAACTATCAAATATGCCCCCCCCCCCCCATGCCCAAAATCAGATCAATGAGCGTTTTTAATTTAGAAATTATGGCAATGCGTGAAAATGACTTTCGATGCGCATAACCAGGGGTTGTTAGCCCAAATTTGATGAATTATTTGTATAAGCGATAGAGCAACGCGACCAAGCTGCAGATTTTTTTCTTTCTTTCTTTTTCTTCCCTCGGAAATGCAATTTCTTATGTATTTTACCCTTTAAAAAAATCCAAGTGCATACTGCTACCTAGCAATACATTTCTTTTGAAATTTGAACATTCCTATTTTGAGGGGCGCTAAGTGAATGAAACCCTAAAGAAATATATAAACTTAGCAAAACAGTTCCCTATGCAGGGCAGAGTTATAATGCTTTCGAATGTTCTACTTTCAAAATGCGTTTTACGCACTTATACATATTCGGGGAGGGGGGGGGGGGGAATTGTAACAAGCTCCTTCCCGCTAGGGGGGCAAATCAGCTAGAGTCAATTAATCGTTAACACTTTAAAAACACCAGATATGCACTATAATTGGGGCGCGCAATAGCTAAACATATGCGAGGAAGCAAAGCGAACGAGCATGAGAAAATTTTAGCATTTCATACCCTATGAGAAACCATTTATGCATTTTGTCCTTGGCTAGGGCGCAAATAACCCTAAAAGACGATAAATTTTCTTGTATTTCTCCCCCTTTTCTTTCTCTCTTTTGCGTTTTTTACGCCCCCTTCAAGTGTCGCCCGGGGCCCGTGCCCTCCTTGCCCCCCTAGATACGCCACTGGTGCCGTCGCTTTTACAAATGAGAATTTGCACTATATGAAATATAAACTCTCAAGTTTATTTACGAAATTCAGCAGCAAAAAAAAACAACAAAACAACAAAAACAAAAAAAAAATACCAAAAGACCAATTAAAATAAGCCTATTTACTCAGATAAGAAAATATCCACAGAAAACATTAAACGAATTATACTTCCCCCGCGGTTATGACCTTGGATTTCTTAATTCATGTAACTGGCGAGTCTGTTTCATATACGTAAAGTTGGTCAAAACACTACTACAACACAAGTGTGTGAAAGTTATTTAAAGACATTTTTCTTGAGGGTTCTTCAGTCTTTTTCCCCTTCTCTCTTTTGTTGGACATGAAGCCTGTGGATCGCATCGTTTCGGTTCAGAATGTGACATCGTATGTGGTCTTGGCCAGGGGTTGAACATGTCATGTGCAGGAAGCCAGATCTGTCGTCCTGATCCTTATGGCTGCAGCTGTCTCTCAGGATACACTGGGAAATATTGTAACGAAGGTGGGTTTCACACTCTCACAATCCAAACTATTTTCTTGGAATTGGTCATCATTTGATGACTATATAAAAAAAATGGAATGCGTTGAGGGGGGGGGGGGGGTACTTGAAGTTTCTGAGCAAGTTGAAATTTGTTCCCATTAAGCTCGAGTTTCCAGATTTTCATTTATCATGACTCTGTGAACAAAACCGCTAGTTTTATAATTTAACTGGGCCTAGTTGTCAACTGATTATTTGAAAACCTACTCTCTCTCTCTCTCAAAAAAAAACACACACAAAAATTTTTTTTTTAAAATGAGTGATCACTGACGTCACTCCCCGAGGGAATGAAAATAGAGTGAAAAGAGAGTGAAACTCCACTCTTGTCCTTTTAGAGACCACTCGATAGTTACTCGTATTCACTCCTAAACAAGTGATCACTGACGTGACTCCCGGGGAGAGAAAAAAGTGAAAATTCACTCTTTTTTCAGAGAGAGAGTATGCACTTAGTTATTATCATTACAGGGTTCTCCACTGGTCTGTATTTTGTCCGGGGGCTCTTGTGTTCGTCGGCCTCCGAAGTCAAATTTGCGGTTTCGCGACGGCGTCAAATTTGCGGTTTCGTGACGGCATACGTATTATAGTGCACTGCGTCGAGATTCCTCAGTGGCTTCATCGCCTGCCGCAGCAGCTTCTGCTTCGTTAGCATCACAAACTTTTGAGAAGAAATTCAATATCGACAGGGATCGAGACGACATTTTTGATTCATCAAATGAGTGGGCGACGCACGTGCATTTATTTTTTTATACAGGGACTCAGTTTTATAATTATGAGGGGAGCAATAAAAAGCTCTCCTAGAACTTTTAAGGAGAGCGGTAGGGGAGCACTGCAAAAAGCTCTTCTTCGACATACAAGGGGAGCTTTTTGTCCGATTAGCAAAATTCATGGAGGAAATACACATACTAAGTTACAACCAACAACCAAATGAGACAAACTTTAACCCCCCCCCCCCCCAAGCTTTTTTTTATTCCAGGGATATGTTTTTAGGAGTAAAAAAAAAATATTACTTGAATATTTAAATAAAATCAAAATAAATTAAAATGATTTAAAAAGGGCCTTTAATTTTCTTTTTTTTTCAGAGGGCTCTGTTGGCTCAGTGATTGCTTTTAATAGAGTGTATGAGTGTGGGTTTGAGCATGTGTTTTCGTTTCTTTGTTTGTTGTTGTTCTTGTTCGTTTTTTGAGGGGGGTGTTTTGATGAATATCAGAACAAAAATGCCTAAATCAACTTAGATAAATGCAATAAAAAATAGAAATAGCCTACAGTGCAGTTTGTTTAAAAACATCTACATTATCATAAAAATAATAAATAATCAGGACTAAATTTGTACGCTATGCCATTCAAAGCGATATATTATAAATCAGTTATCATATACCATAAGTACATCAACACTTGTTTCTCTACCCTAACCCTCAAGATAGAGTCACAGCAGCTTGATCATCACAGTCACACTCACACAATGCCTTGCACTAACGTAAAAATAACGATGTTTTACATTAAATACAGGGGAAATTCAGGCAAATAAACCCCACATAAATAATTCATTGTTCACTTTGAATAAGACTTCTCAAAATTAGTATTAACCTCAAAAATCAGGATTCAGCTCAGAAAACCGCTACACTTTCATTGCTCTGCAAACACCAATTAACACATGTGGGCTATACTACGGTGAGTCAGTATTATGACGAACTTGATGCTCGTTTTGAACTTATGTTTTGCATTAAATACAGGGGAAATTGAGGCAAATAAACCCCACATAAATAATTTGTATCATTTTATACCGTAAATAAAAATACTCAAAATCAATATTAACCTAAAAAAAACAGGATTCAGCTCGGAAAACCGCTACACTTTCATTGCTCTGCAAACACCAATTAACACATGTGGGACCTACTACGATAAATCGCGCTACCTGAATTGGATTAAGGCGCGCAGCAGCGCGCGATCGCTCAAATCGAGTCCGACAGACAGAACTCGTTGCGATCGATCCAGAGAAGGTGGCCGTGATCGCAATGAGAATTCGACGTGGCTCATGCATGCAAAGAGATAATGCGTTCGTGCGGGTTTCCGACATGATCATGCGAGTAAAGTTTTTATTTTAAGTCGATGCTTGATTGCGCAATGCCGCGCGGTCTTGATGCTGTCTTGTCAGTGCGTGAAAATATGTCAATTTTCATATCCGGGCGCGTCAAGTTTTTGTCCGGGCGGGGAAATTTTGTCCGGGCGCTAAACTGGTTTTTCAAATTTTACCCGGGCGGAGCCCCCGGGTAAAACCGCTAGTGGAGAACCCTGCATTATTTATCATTATTTTAATTTTGGATGGAACACACTTATCATCACAATTTGCTTATGTGGGCCCAGATTTATGCAGTTTATATAATGACGAAATCCATTAATCATCATCGTTATATCCTCGGTATATTTTGTCTATCCAATAGTAGTATCTTCGATGATTGTTAATCTATTTCGAACGCTGTATGTTCGACCTAATGTGAGAAGCCCGCCCCGCCGCATGCGTCTTTTTTTTTTTTTTTTTTTTTTTTTGTACGGAGGTACAAAAGTTGGTTTTTCTTCATTTTTCGGAGCGGTCGATGTCTTTTAGACTACTTGTTCCTTTCTTTTACGAGTCGAGTATGAAGGAAAGTGATAAAGTGGAGCCCGCGGGCTCCACTTCAGGACAAAAAAGGAAAATATCACACGCAAGTTCTAACGCCGGGGTCGGGCAGCTGCATCTCTAGGGACCGCGCCGTTAGCGGGTCCACCGCCGTCCCTGGCCCTCTGGGTGCGCCTGGAGCTTCGGTCGCTGCCGCTGGGGGAAGCACGGCATCTCAAGGTAAAACAGCCAAGTTGACCGCCAATACTCATGCAATTAGTCGGCGAAGAAAAAGAAAACTGTTAAACCCACCGTCAGTGTGAACAATAGGATCGATAAACTGGAGGAGTTGTTCCATCGATCTCAAGAGGAGAGCAAAGAGATAAAGACGATGTTGGAAAGTTCGTGTTCGAAATATAAACAGGTCAGTAACACTAGTCATCCAGTGGTGCTACCACGCAGTACAGAGACTGTCCTCGTCGAGATTACGAGGAATATGACTATGAAGATGATTATGCATAGTATGATTATGAACATGCATGAACACTGATATGATACTGAACTAGACTCTGTCCCTGAACTGGTCGAATACCCAGATTCCCCCACCTGTTGGAGCTAGATCTAACGTTAGTTCAGAGTGGACTAAGCAGCCTCATGATAGATCTACCTTGTCAGATGAATAAATGGACATTAATGCCTAGGAAGAGGGTAAAATTGCACAGGAGGAGAGAGGATTTGCTTCCGTTTTGCTGCCTCGGCCGAGGTGGGTGAAGCACTGGAGCCTGAGAATGCTCGGAGTATCGGTTACCTCCTTACAAATCCTTTGGAAGACAAGGATATGGCAGAGACATGCCAAATACATGAGACCTGATAACTGTTCACATTTGCTGGTACCACGTGTGAATCCTCTCACTTGACATGAAGATCCAGCGGTGCCAAAAGCCATTGGTCCATGAAAGACACGCCTGTGCTTAATGAGACACAACAGGATGCTGTGGCATTGTTTGGGAATGTACACTTTGAATTGAATGAGCTACGCAAAAACTTGATCAAACCGGATTTGCATCCCAGATACACTCACCAATGTAAACCTTCTGTGAACACCACGCAGTGGTTGTTTGGGGATGAACTCTCTATGACCATCAAAGAGATGGACGAAGAACAGAGGGCAGTAGGAGTAATGCGAAGACGTCGGTATCGTCCTCGTGGTGGTCAAGGACCCACTGCTGGATCCGGTGCAAAGCCATGTGCTAGCTAGTCAAAACCAGCGATACCAGGAAGCTGGATGGACGTCATCGGCAAATAAAGACTACCAGCCTTTTTTTAGGCAGAGGGCAGGGACAGTTCAATGACCCTCATTTCTCCCAAGGGACAACTCAGAGTCACCGTCCCATAATTACTTCTGATCAGAATATTTTGAAAGAAATCTATGGCTATAAATTGGAATTTGATGAAAATGGACCACCTGTTCAAAAGGGTGTCCCTTACCCATACAAATTACATTACATTGAGCGCCAGGTTGTAAATGATGATACTACTAGACTTCAGAGCAAAGGGGTGATTGAAAAAACTGCGAATGAAGAAGGAGAATTCATCTCCAACATTTTCACTAGGCGCAAAAAAGATGGAAGCCATCGATCATGAGTCTGGATTTATCGAATTTGAATGAACATTTTGAATATCACCATTTCAAAATGGATATACTGGAGACTGCACTTCAGTTGCTCAAATCTAATTGCTTCTTAGCTTCAATAGACCTCAAGGATGCATATTACTCTGTGCCCGTTGCTGTGCATATCTTAAGTTCCATTGGAGTGATACTGTTCTGGGCCAAGGATATTTACAAAACTCATGAAACCCCCGTTTTCGGTTGTGAGGAGCAAGGGGCTAAGTGTATTACATTGAAGACACTTTGATAGTTGCTGATTCAAAGGAAATGGCACAAGCATCTGTCGAAGACACATCCCAATTATTGCCTGAGTTGTTACGATATGCGATACTGTGTATCGGTATCGGTACTACTTTGATTAAACATGTCTACCAACTAACAAATCTGTCTGCTAACTGTCATCATTATATTGCGTACCCAGCAATACCAAGGCCTCTAACATGACATGGTGGCAGCGTCGGGATCATCTTTAAAACCATAACACGTCTTGATCCAGTTCACGACAGTTGACAAATGCTAGAAACCCAAATTTTCGTGAAAATTAGTCCAGTAATGCAGCGTCGTTCTGTAGTCGATGTGTAGTGCACAGTCGAGTCGCATACTACACAGGCTCCATAGGCATACCGCAGCGAGGTAGTGCCACTGCGCTAGCGTTGTCACAACCGGAGTACCATATAGCTAACTGCATGTATGGAAAGTGTCTCGCCAAGGGACAAATCGCGAAAAGGTTTCGAGTTTGCACTATGATAGATGCACCAAGGTTTGAGAATTGAATCAATCTTCTCGATTATTTGCATTTACTTGTGTTGTGTGTATTATCATGAGTGTATGCCTGTTCTGTACTTAAAAAAGGAGTGAAATAAAGTACAAATCAAATTATAACTGTGCTCAATCACTGGCACAGGGGTCTGCATAAAAAGTTAAACCTAAACTTAATTAAAATCAGAAGTGTGAACATTTAATTACTTTTGCCTAATGATAATAATAAATATTATCTGGTGTGTGAGGACTGAGTGAGAGTGATCAACATTTTCACTGCATGACACACCTAATGACACTTCACATATGTGTGAGAGCGTACACAATTATCCGTGTACAAATTGTCAACACCAGCCAGTAGGGACCGTTCACACTTCAACATAGACACGCACAAGATCTACACTCATTCGCATAATCTGTCGTACCCAATTCGTACATGCAAACATACACAATGAGTATGGTGAAATATCCAGAGATGAACTGGGAGGCTACCGACCTGCCCGAAGAGTTCAAATTGTTCAGACAAAGAATGGACCTTGTGTTGGCAGACCAAGATGTAACTGATGATAAGAAAAAGGCTATCAAAATCAAGATTGCTGTAGGCAATAAAGGCTTGCGTAGAATCAATGCGTCGGGGCTATCAGAGACCGACAAAGACAAACCGCAAGAACTGTGGAAACTGCTAGAAGCACAGTTGAAAGTTAACATCAATTTTCGGATACACCGCCTAGAGCTGATGCAGTATCACCAGAAAAAAGATGAGAGTATCGATGCATTCGTTACTAGATGTAGAGATAAGGCAAGGAATTGCGATTTCGAGGAAACAGAACTCAATGAGCGGATCATGGAACTAGTGATCGCTTCAACACCGATCGAAGAATTTCAGAAATCCTTGTTGGATCAGCCAAAGGGATACAAAATAGAGGCAATCTTAGTAGAGGGTCGCAAGTACGAGGCAGTTGCGGCAAGCAGACAATGTCTAGAAACGCTCGATCCTAAAGAAAACGTAGATGCATTCAAGCGTAACCAAGGACAAAGGGCATGTGGGAACTGCGGATGTACCCACAAACCTCGTCTGTGTCCTGCGTACGAAGATGTGTGCCGTGCTTGTGGCACAAAGGGCCATTGGGCCAAGGTCTGTTGGTAAACTAAAAACGATCAGAGTCGTAAATCAGATTATCGAAGATCGGAAGACCACAAACCGAAACAAAGAAACAAGTCACGATCGAAATCTAAAAGTCGAAAGAGTAAACCAGTAAGCGAAATGGACACTAAACATGATACTAACACAGATCATGATCAATCCACAGCCAGTCTATCAAACTTCGCACAATTCGACACCATACACACAAACGGACCACACACAGTCGTCAACCCGCAGGGTACAGTAGCTTATGCAAACATTGACATCATATGCCCACAGAAGACTGGACAGCACAAACTATACCTGAAAATATGTACGATGACAAGTGGCAATCAGTAGTAAAACCTACACCAGTAAAGCTTGTAGCTTATGGTGAAGAACCAATACCATGCAGGGGTACACTAGACATAAAGTGTAGATACAAGAACCCAGAGTGGTCTACACATACATTCTACGTAGCAGATGTCAAAGGGCCAGCAATCCTAGGGTTGTTAACATGTACTGATCTCGGGATTATCACAATTCACGAGTTGCATAAAGACACATCAACTCATCAAACACCTACACATACACCTATCAACAGTGTTAGTGATCTCAAACAACACTACCCAGGACAGTTTGATACCATAGGAAGCTTTCATGGGAAAGCAGTGCTGCATCTGAAAGATGATGCAAGGCCCACCATAGATGCACCTAGAAAGTGCAGCGTCTACTTGAAGGACAAGATCAAGGCCGAACTTGATAACATTGCGAAGCAGGGGGTCATCAGAAAAGTAGAGTACCACACAGATTGGTGTAGCTCGATGACCACCGCTGTGAAGAAAGATTGGTCCATACGGATATGTCTTGACCCCAGAAGGTTGAATGATGCTTTAAAGAGATGTCCCCACAAAGTACCAACCTTGGAAGAAATCCAACCCATCTTCGCAGGAGCACAATACATCTCCAAGCTAGACACGAAGGCTGGATACTGGTCGGTGCACCTAGCAGAGGAATGCCAAGACCTGACTACCTTCAGAACACCATTCGGAAGATATTGTTTCCAACGATTACCCTTCGGCTTATGCACAAGCCAAGATATCTTCCAGCAGCACATGGATAGAATCGTCCAGAATGTGCCTGGCTGTGTATGTATCGCAGATGACATTGCGATAGTTGGAAGAACGGAGGAGGAACACGATAAGAATCTCCAATTGCTCATGGAAACAGCGAAGCAGGAAGGCCTCGTGTTCAACAGCTCCAAGTGTACCATCAAGAAAGAAGCTATCAACTTCCTTGGATCTATGTACACAAGATCTGGAATCTACCCAGATCCAAGCAAGGTAGAAGCCATCACGACAATGCCTTCACCCAAGGACAAGGAGGATGTCAAGAGATGCCTAGGACTATTCACGTACCTAGCAGCATACATTTCCAACTTCTCAGAGAAGTCAGCCCCACTTCGAGAACTCCTTCACAAGGAAATTCCCTTTATCTGGGACGAATATCATGAACATGCCTTGAACAGCCTGAAAAGCGCAATCTCATCGGGTGCATGTCTGCAATTCTATGACCCGAAGAAAGAGACAACCCTCGAGGTAGATGCGTCAATGAAAGGGCTGGGAGCATGCCTGCTCCAGGACGGCAAACCCATAGCTTTAGCTTCCAAGAGTCTCTCCAATGCACAATCCAACTACTCAAACATAGAGAGGGAAACCTTAGCCCTAGTGTTTGGTATCACCCGGTTCCATACTTACCTGTTCGGAAAAGAATTCACTGTGATATCCGATCACAGACCGTTGGAGATGATTTGGAAGAAACCTCTGAGAAACGCACCACCCCGTCTACAAAGACTACTGATCAAGGTACAAGGATACAGGTGCCAAGTCAAGTACCGACCAGGGAAAGAAATGATTCTTTCAGATACCTTGAGTCGCCTTCCCAACCCCAAGGAAGCATGCGATGTTCCACTAGACATCAGAGTGGAATCCATCTGCTCTGAAGTAGAAGACTCCCATGAAATTGACCTAATCTTCTTCGGACAACACAAGAGGGCAGAACTCCAGAAGGAAACGTCAAGTGACCCTGCTCTTAGGTCATTTTGACAGATAGTCACTCAGGGTTGGCCTGAGACAATCAAGGAGCTGCCAACACCACTAAGACAATTCTGGTCTTACAGAGAAGAGATTGGCGTGTCACAAGGAGTACTCTTCAAAGGAAGTCAAGTGATCATACCAAAGACACTTAGGGAAGACATCCTTACACAACTTCACCTTGGACACATGGGAATCGAGAGCACACGACGACTAGCTCGTGAGACAGTCTTCTGGCCACACAGCAATGTGATGCATGCCAGGAACACCAAGCAAGGCAACAGAAAGAGCCGTTGCTTCCCCATGATGTACCTCCAGCACCATGGACCAGGCTAGGAACAGACTTGTTCATGCTCAACAGACAAGAGTATTTACTCGTCACCAACTACTTCTTCAAGTATCCGGTAATCTATAAACTTACTGACACATCAAGTGCAGCGGTAGCAAACGTGATGAGTGGAATCTTCAGTCTATTTGGTCCACCAGAGGGGATCGTATCAGACAACGGTCTACAATTCGTGTGAAGACCATTCCAGGACATGTGCAAGAAGTGGTTCATCAAACACACCACTTCCTCTCCGCACTATCCAAGATCCAATGGACTAGCCGAGAGAATGGTTCGTACCATCAAGAACCTATTGACAAAGTGTTCACAAACTGGCCAAGACAGTCAACTGGCTATGTTGCACCTCAGAGCAACACCTGTGGACAGCCACATGAGATCACCTGCAGAAATGTTGTTTGGAAGACCTATCAGAACAACACTCCCAAGTCATCATCTTTCAAGAGAATCCACCATCACTGACCATCTCTTGAATTGTCAAAACAAGATGAAAGAAACGCATGATCGACATGCAGGTTCAGATCTGACACCACTCCATGTAGGACAGCCAGTCAGAGTCCTACATCCCAAAGACCATACATGGATACCAGCCAAAGTATCCAAAATCTGCAGTGAACCTCGATCGTATGAAGTATCTACACCCAACGGAGGAATCCTGAGACGAAATCGATCTCACCTGAGAGAGATTCCATCAGCAAACCCAACTCCAAAGCGTGTAAGGTTCGACGAAGACCACACTACATCCACCCAACCAGTGGACACACCACAACAGAATGGCAACAACTCCCAAGCAACTTCAGCATCAGAGACTCATAACAATCAAACTCAGAAGCCAGCAACAAACTCTCAAACCACAACCAGATCCGGTCGTAACGTCCGGAAACCAGCGAGATATATGTTTGAAGATTGAAAAATGGACTCTCAAAGCCAAGAAGAGAGAAGACAGAAGAAAGAAGAATACTGAAGACATGTAGTTATTGTAGTCTAAGAAGTTTATTATTCATATTTAATGCATGTATAATCATAGAACAGCAGATTTAGCCCTATTATAACCATTTGTTATATATCTACTGAAAATTAAGAATCAGATGCCAACCGAAACATATCTTGTTTGCAAGTTGATTTCATAAATGATTCTGGTCATATCAAAATTATGTTCGAATTTTCGCATAAGAGGAAAAGTTATGCGAAATTGAAAGTACAATGATTCATGCACTTATGCAGTTGTACAAATTTGTTCTAACCCAAAATAACAGTATCAAGCAAAACAGGATTTCCTATGCTTGTTAATCTCAATGGAACAGTTTACTATAAAGAAAATACCCACAAATTTGCATCCTACCAGAAAAGGGGAACAAATATTGTTTCCACAACAATATGTTTATACATGTACCTGCATGCATTTGTCAATCATTAATGACCGCCGATTCCCTGTCTTTACAGAGGAAGGGGGATGTTACGATATGCGATACTGTGTATCGGTATCGGTACTACTTCGATTAAACATGTCTACCAACTAACAAATCTGTCTGCTAACTGTCACCATTATATTGCGTACCCAGCAATACCAAGGCCTCTAACATGACATGAGTTAGGATTTGTTATCCACCCCCAAAATCAGTCCTGGAGCCTGTACAAGAGAATACATTCTTGGGATTTGTACTGAACTCCCAAAGCATGGAAGTTAAGCTCAAAGAAGGTAGAGCTCAGGAAATAACTTTTCTCTGTTCTCAATTAGTAGCCTCGGGCACCTCAACAATTCGATTAGTTTCGAGTAATTGGGAAGCTTGTAGCAGCCTTCCCTGGAGTTCAGTTTGGCCAAATGCACTACCGAGAGCTTGAGAAAGAGAAAACAAGAGCACTGAAGCTTAACAAAGGGCATTATGATCGTAAAATGGCATTGTCAAATGCTGCCCAGGAGGATTTGAGGTTGTGGATTTCAAATGTTAAGTCTGCAAAATCCCAGATTTGTAGGGACGCACCAATGGATCACATCACAAGTGATGCATCTGGCCTAGGTTGGGGGGGGGGGGGGGCATCTAATTGATCAGTCCACATAGGTGGTCGATGGAATGAAAGAAAGAAAAAATCAAAGCGGAGAATAATGAAATTAACTTTCTTGAGTTGAAGACAGCTTTCTTTGCAATACAAGCATTCTGCTCAGATAGCACAAATATTCATGTATCTTCAGACAATCAGATAATAGAGGGTTTTCGAATGTTTCAACGTGAGCGCCGTCCTAGATCCTCCCAGCTACAATGAACTGCTTTGTGTTAACTGCATACCGCGCTTTGTGCAAGAACGGCTCACCCGTCCACTGGCTTCTCCCTCGTCCACTAGTCAGATCGAGAACGCGTCCAACATGGTATTGCCGTCTTCTCTAAAACGTGAACCTCGCTTCACCTACTTTGTATGCAGTTAACACAAAGGCAGTCCATTGTAGCTGGGAGGATCTAGGACGGCGTTCACGTTGACACATTCGGAAACCCTCTAATGTCACAGCAGTTGCTTATATCAATAATTATGGAGGGATAAAGTCCTCGGCCTGTAAAACTTGCATAAACCCTTTAGGAGTGGTGCTTTAAGAGAAATATTGTAGTTTCTGTCAAACACTTACAGGTGTGCTGAATACAAGAGCAGATGAAAAATCATGCAAGTTCAATGACCAAATTGAGTGGAAGTTAGATGAAACTGTTTTTTTTTTTCTAAATTGTGTGATATCCATGGTAGGCCAGGGATCGACCTATTCGCTACACGCCTCAATGCTCAGGTAGAGGTATATGTGTCATGGCTTCCAGATCCAGGTGCAGTTGCCACTGATGCATTTTCTATAACTTGGCAACACGATAAATTGTTGTATGCATTTCCCCCATTTTGTCTAACTGGGAAGTGTTTGCAGAAAATTGAACAAGATGAAGCAAAAGTCTTCATGATAGTGCCAAGGTGGCCCACTCAGTAATGGTTTGGGAAAATGTTAACAATGCTCATTGATGAACCAATTATTCTTCCTAAAAGGAAGTATTTAATCTTTCACCCAACTACCATGGATTGTCACCCTTTGCATAAACATTTGAATCTTAGGTTTTGCAGGTTGTCCTGCAAAACCTCCAAGACAAGGGCTTATAGCGACGACAGCTGATATCATAATTGCAGCCTGGAGGCCGTCAACAACAAAGCAGTACGCTATATACGTACACCAACAAATGTTGGACTTTCGTTGCCAACGGTACATTGATCCATTGCAGACATCTGTGGTAAATGTGTTGGAATTCCCCAGTTCAATGTACAAGAGACTGGGATACAGTGCATTGAGTACAGCTAAGTCAGCATTGTCAGCCACAGTCACACTTTCAGATGGCATCAGTCTCAGTACTCACCCACTTGCAAACCGCTTTATGAAAGGTGTCTTCAATTTAAAGCCTCCACGGCCGAGGTATGCTAAAAAATTTAAAATTGTTCTTGATTACTAGCGGGGATTGTCGCCCTTGTCATCCTTATCGCTTCTGGAGCTGACAGTGAAAACTTGTATGCTTACTGCAATGGTATCTGCCCAACGGCAACAAACACTTCATTTGCTAAAAATCTGCGAAATGGGTGTCACAGATTCAACAATTACCTTTGAAGTGGATGAATTGCTCAAAACTAGTAAGCCAGGAAAGACTGGTTGTAAGCTAATCTTTAAACAGTATACGCAGGATTCGCGAATTTGTTTTCACCAACATTTGCTGGAGTATGTGGATCGTACTAGGGTGTTAAGAGGACAGGAAAGTCACCTGTTTGTTAGTTTTCGTAAGCCGCATAGACATGTGTCCAGGGACACCATTGCAAGATGGCTTAAACTTGTTATGGCCAAAGCAGTCCTAGATGTTGAAGCGTTCAAGCCATGGGCGGAAATCCCGGGGGGGGGGGGACGCGTCCCCCCCCCCCCCCCACTATTTGGAAGGTAGGGGACACAATATCAAATGTCCCCCCCACAATTTGTGGTCTTTTATTATGAAAAAAAAATACATCATTCAAAACCGAAATTACCTACATGTACATGTATCCTCAAATTTCGAAATATATAATTTTCTTTTTGTAAAGAACTTGTGTATAAAAAAAAAAATGAAAAAAAAAAAAAAAAAGCGCTTGCAGCGTACGACTCGAACTCGCTATGCAAGCCATGGGTATTTAACTCTATGATGCCAGCCAATTGATGAGTGACATCGATCGCCATGCACGTGTCTACTGTCTAGGAGCTATCTATACAGTATACGCTAACATCTACCTTAGACAAACTGATGAACATGCACACGTCACTGCGCACGGCCAGCGCACGCACGCCAATACAGCTAGCAGCATATTTGCACATCATTAGGCCTACTCATAGGGCCTACTGCTACTGGGGCCTGGGCCCTCTTGCATAAAAAGTTGCGATTAAACGCAACTCAAAAAATTAAACGCAACTTGATTTTCAACCAATCAGAATCGCGTATTTGGGACTTGCGTTTAATTTTTTGAGTTGCGTTTAATCGCAACTTTTTATGCAAGACGGCCCAGATCGGAAAAACTTGGAAAAGGGAAAGGTTCAGAGTTCAGATTCAGAAGTTTAACATAAATCGGAGATCTAAGAGTTCGGAAATAACTCCCATAAGTACCTTGTTTATTGTTTAAAGTCTAATAGAGTCTATAGATCTAGAGTCACTATTGTTCTTTTTCTTCAAAAACATTCTTTCAAACTTCGAATTGGACCAAATGGCAAAAATTGAAACAACATAGGCATGTGTCACTGTTAGTGTTACTGTCAGGGTACATTGAGAAATGTCATTCAAGTTCATTGCAGGTGACTGGCCCATGCAGCTAAAATTCTTAAACAAGTAGATCTCGACCTAGGCCTAATACTATAGTAGACTATACTAAATAAGACTTCGGCTTCCATTCGACTTATTTTTCGTGGGGGGGGGGGGATAGAACAATAAATAGATCATAAAGTAAGATAGATTATCCCTTGTCAGGCTTGTGCTACGGCATAGGCTCAGTCATGGGATGATGGGTGGGATCGGGGGTGGGATTGGGTGGACATGGACTTGGTACCGCGACTAAGTACCAGTCTGGTACTCTGGTGTACCGCCTGATCCAGGATTCTGATAAAGGGGTCAAAACTGCTATAGGACCTTTCCTAGGCCTATATAGGAGCTGGCCTCAAAAAAGTTGAAAAATGTGAGGCAGGCTGGGGCCAGGGGGTAGACTTATGTCATGACCCCGAACCAGGAGATGACAAGCCCCCCCCCCCCTCAAAAGAATTTAAAAAAAAGGGGGGGGGGGGAAGAAAGGGTGCGCAGAGAGTGAACAGGGGATGGTCCGACCATATATATGCAGGAATGCTTTTACGTCGTTAGGCCGAGGAGGAACAATGAGGCAAATGGCGACCAACCTCACTTTAGGTTCCTTTGCCTTTGGCTCTACTGATCTGGCCACAGGGGAGGAGGGAAGGAGAAGGAATGCCCATCACTAGACATCACATTTCCCCCTCTCTCCTTTAGTTTACCATTGTAATAATATAATCAACAATTTACATCCACCTACTTCTGCACTGCCCTTGATTTCTCAGTGTTAAGAAAAGTCTTATTAATTGGATCTACAATTCTGAAAAATCATTATGCTAAATGAAATATTCAATAAGATTTAGACTAGCTTTAAATGATAAAGAATATACTACTGATGCCTGGAATTGATTAATAAAAATGATTATAACAATTGTTATCATTCCTACATAATCATCATTATTATTATTATTGTCACTGATATTTTGACAATATTTACGTTAAAAAAAATCTCACTTGCTTAAATTCACGAAGGAATTCTTTTGATCGGGGGGGGGGGGGGTGGTGATCATTTTTCTTGTGTAAGGAATTTTTTTTTTTTTTTTTTTTTTTTTTGGGGGGGGGGGGTTAATAATGCCCGTGAGTCTTTTTATTTATTACGAATACTGTTAGCCACTAGACTATACTAGCTGCCAGCAGATGCACTATGCAGCACAAAAGTGCCTCCTGTATCACAAAAAAAAACAACAAAACAAAACAAAAAACAAACAAAGAAACTGAAGTACAATGCACTTGAACAGAAAATGAGAAATACTGTGCCATTTTAAATTTTTTCTCCCTAAATCTTCTAGGGAATCCAAAACATTCTCTTGAATGAGGCATTCTTGAAATTGGAAACATTTTACCTCTTAAGCTTGATTTGGGATTTAAACTGGGTACATATCTCATTATGTATGACAAAAGTCTTGCAGTTTTTTGTTTTGTGTTTGTTTTCAATAAAGGGGTACACTTCGAAGCGACATAAGAATAGAGTCAACAGACTGAATGTGAAAGTATTTGACATAAAATATTACTGCTCGAAAAAAAAAAATGAATACAACAGGAATAGAGTATGTAAAGTGAACATGTGATCATTGAACTTAAATTTTCATGTTTCCACTGACGGTGCAGTCCAAGTACATATATCTATATCAATATCTCATTTGTTAAATGGGAGAATGGTTTGCTACATTAGTGATTACAGCTTTTAAGTACCTGATGTACTACATGTATGTTTTATATTGCAGAAAACTGTTCAAGACTAGACTGCAAACGTTGCAAATGCTTAAGTTGTGAACTTGTAATCGATAAGCCGACGCCTTGTCTGCACACAATATTATGTTTGTATATGAAGATAGGTTATTCATGAAGATCAGGTTCTGACTTGTTAATTTCTACTATAATATTTAATTTGTAATAAAGTCGTACACTAATACAAGAAACGTGAAAGAGTTACAAGTGTATTAAGTATACAAATCTCATGCTGCAAATCTAAGCCTGGTACTGGGAAAGAGTGCAAAACTATATGCGAAACGATGGATTGTATGTCAGTTTCCTTGTTTATGCATGGAGGAGAATCTCTGAAAATTTCATACCAATCTGATTCATATTATCCGAGATATGAGTGAAAATATAAACAAAGAAAATAAAAGAAAATGAAGCGTTACAGTAATGCTCTCACACTATTATCATTAAATATATTCTTTTTCCACTGACTATTTTTCCAAAGCTTTGCCATAGTTGGGCTTCTGTGATACTATCTGAGATATTTCTTTGCCATTTCACTTCATAACTGAGCACTTTTGCATTCTTCCCTCCTTCACTCTTACCCAGGACCTTTAACTTATAATCATTGGTCTTGCAATCCAGAGTACTTTTCTATTTTGTATGTTAACTATAAAGAGACTTGGTCTTATAGTAGACACTGTTTTACCTTTTTAACTGTTGAACAACTTTGTACTGAAGAATACACAGAACACTGGTTTCTTTATTATATTGTCTTTATTTACTAAGCAGCAATGAATGAAGAACATTCGCAAAATTTTCAGAAGAAAAGGTATGGGAATTCGTGACGGCCTTTAGCTGTAGACAAGAAAGGCAATCTATGTGCATCAGCTATAAGGTATATTTAGCTTAAAATAAAGATGTACAATTTGCTGACTTTATTCAAATTTTGTTGCATAGATTGTTTATTTATTTGTGAGCTTACGTTATGTATCAATCATTTTATTTATTTCTCATTCCTTATTTATTACTGATTCGTTTACTAACAAATAAAACAAGTATCTAATAGGATGAATTAAGTACACTCAAGGAAGCAACTGTAATCAAACAAATTGAGAAAGGGACAGAATAATGAACTAAATGGTTGTGACTGCTACCACAATCATGCTGACCAGGAAGAAGAACTGATTGTGTAGAAGCTGCCTTAAACATTGACAAATGAATATGTGGGAGAGAAATGGGGATGAAAATACCATGTGTATTAACATTTAAAGTGCGACCGATGAGACTGAGCAAATGAGTAATAGAGACTCACAATTTCTGGCATTCCTTTCGAGTTAGAATGTTTTCATTTATATTTATGCACGCACATTTATTCGTGTACTGATGGATCTAGATAGGGGGGGGGGGCGGTTACTCCCAATACCCCATATATATATATATATATATATATATATATATATATATATATATATATATATATATATGTATGAGTGTGTGTGTGTGTGTGAGTATATATATATGTATATATATATATATATATATATACACTGATTATTTCTTACCATAGGGGAATCCTTTCAATGCGGTTTATTCCGTCACAATAGAAATTCGGCGTTACGGCGAATGATAAAAATAGGCTGAGATAAAAGGATTCCCCTAAATGCCGGAAATAGAGTTATATATATATATATATATATATATATATATATATGATATATATATGATATATATATATATATATATATATATATATATATATATATATATATGTATATATATATATATATATGTATGTGTGTGTGGGGGTGTGTGGGGGTGTTTGTTACTCTGTAGAACAGCAAAGTGGAAAAAAAAATGTGTCCCCCCCCCCCACTTCTTAGGGGAGATTTCCGCCCATGGTTCAAGCCACACTCTACCAGATCAGCAGCTACATCTAAGGTTGGAGAAACATTACCAGTTGCTGACTTTTCAGACATTCTACAAAAAAACCTATATTCGGAAAGACTGACTCTTTTGCATCATTGTTACTTGACGATGCTACAGACAGTTAAGATGATTCAAAATGTTGTTCAATGTATATGTGAGGCAATTAGTTACTTTGTATGTCATAAGGTGTTGTGAAGCCATAGTTTCTTTAAAGTCTCACATTAGATCAAACGTACACCGTTCGAAATAAAATGAGGAGATTAAACGAGAACTTATACCTAGTGTGAAGTTTGATCTCCATTTTATGAAGTAGGTGTAGAGAACAGCTAATGTGCCCTCCTCTGCCCTCCCGTGTGGGGGGGAATCTGATCTTTATATATGGGCCTTAGCTTTACTTGTCTACTTCTCCATGGGGTGGATTGATTATAGAGTTTAGCCCGGTAGTGGCTGTATGTTCAGCTGGTTAGCACTACATGGGGTTTAACTCTGTCCTCAATTTGAATTGTGGCAAGGTGCATGCGCGGGGCGGGCTTCTCACATTAGCTCTTCACTACACCTACTTCATAAAATCGAGATCAAGCTTCAAACTAGGTAAGTTCTCGTTTAATCTTTTCATTTTATATCATAATTGCCACACTGCAGTCAGAGCTTGCTGCATGACATATCTTTTGAGATATATCATTCAACTAAATTGTCTACAAATTAACCTTTAGAAGCGGAAAGGAACATTAAATTTCCATGATCTATGTTAACATTTAGCTTGTCGAGCTGGCTGGTACGGGGTGAACTGTCTCCAGGATTGTCACTGCTCACAAGGGTCGGCTTGTAATATATTCACCGGCGAGTGTCCGGGGGACTGTGAAAACGGCTGGTCTGGTCCAAGCTGCCAAGGTATGATAATTCGAGTCACTTTAAAGGGGATCATCAACAAGAGTATTTTTTTCTCTGTATAATTAGGGGTTCCATGCCACTATACTATTATTTAAAAGATTGACCTCTGATGTTACTACTCTAAAAGGATATTGCAAGTTTGAATAAACTCTCTATAAACACCAAAACTACTACAGATTCAAATGTTCAATACAGTCTAACATCTAACATCATGACTGTTTCCAACCCACCAGTAAAATTGTATGCATTGTATGACTCAACTTGTTTTAATTCTAGTTATTTTTGGTATAAAATTTAGTCATTTGATCCTGGACAGTGTCCTTATCGGTAGTCCCTGTCTGTCTTTTCAGGGGCGGATCCAGGATTTTGTGTGTGTGTGTGGGGGGGGGGGGGGTAATTTAAAACAAAAATTCTAACCAAGAAAGAAAGAAACAAAAAAGAATTCATCAGAATTTGGGGGAAGAGATTTACATTTAGAAATCTAAGACAAGCACAAAAACAAGGGTTATAAGACGCCCTTGACATCCCCCTTGCATCTGAATCCGCCTATTCTCATTATTCGATCTTTTCCTCTTTCTGTTCACAAAAGTTCCTGACATTTGCCCTAATGGATTCTACGGCGAGTATTGCGGTAAGATATGCCACTGTCCTTTTACCGCATCGTGTGATAGACAGAGCGGTTACTGCGTCAACGCGGACGGTGTGTGCGCTGCTGGTTATGTGACTGACCCCTCGAGAGATACATATTGCGATGTCTGTGAGTTGACGCCTCGATAATCTAAACCAACTTGTGCTATAGATCTATTGTAGAATACGAGGGCCGTTAACTCCAAATCATATAAATATAACATTTGCAGTAATGATATGAAAATCATTTGTTGCTAAACTTTGTAGCTAAATTCTTTAAGGAATTTCCCAAGGCTTATTTATGACCATTCAGGTCTACTTACAAATTATACATGTTATAGTAATGAAGCCAGACCATATGGATCTTTTATTGTAGAGCTATAAATTATCATTAGTTAGTATTAATATTGGTTAATCATTTTCTAGAATCACATCCATATTCTCCCAAATCTATTATTTACAATGACTGCATGGTTAAATGGCCAGCCTGTAGACTGTAGACCCTGGGTTCTTAATTATTTTGTTACGAGGGCCAGAAATATTCTTGAAATTACGTCGCGGGCCACAAAGTATGATATATACATACAAAGAAACACGGGACTCACGAATCTTGCCCGAATACATTGTGTATTAGCTTTCTGTTTTTTGTTTGTTTGTTTGTTTGTTTTTTATTAATATTATTATCATTCAGCGAGCGAGCGAAGTTCGCGAGCAAAAAAAATTGACACTTTAGAATGTGAAAATGTAATTTCGTCGTCAAAATGTGCTAATCTAGATTAGATATAAAAAAATTACAAAGAGATCATTTCACTGCCCAAAAATGTAATGGTGGGTGCCCGAATGCAGGGAAATTTTTTGATATTCTCGGGGGAGAGGGCTCCAGGCCCCATCCCCCGCCACAGACTTTAATGTATAAATACCCGAATGGCTCATCTAAGGACGGTTAAACGATTTTTGAATACACCCTCCTTATTTTTTCTTTGTTTGATTAAAAAAAAAAACGAACTATAATAATATGTGGTAGGGCAGGGAACAGATAAATATGATACGCTATTTGCGAGCGAGCAAAAAATTTGATACTTTAATTACCAATAGTTAGGATGATATATTATGTATCAACATAGTTCTTAAAACTAGATTTTTTTTTTCTTCTTACTCAGATATTTTTGGCGGGCCGCATGAAATTGTTTCGCGGGCCACAAGTGGCCCGTGGGCCGCACTTTAAGAACAGGGGCTGTAGACTATTTTCATAACTCCCTACATCTTGCAGGAACTTAACTGCGCCCAAGGTTAATCCTTGAGTTCATTTAGTCAATTTATCTATTTTTCTATGGAATCCATCAATTATTATTATTATTATTATTATTATTATTATTATTATTATTATTTGTCATGCAGATGTGGGTTGTTTTGACTCGTGTACCAAGACTTGTCATTGTTTGGAAGGAGCGAGTGATTGTAACTCTGTAACAGGTGAATGCTACTCAGGCAAGTGTCTCTCTGGATGGGCCGGACCAACCTGCCAGAATGTTAAACAACTCCCATGGGCCGCGGAACCGGGGGGGGGGGGGGCCTGCAGCCCCTCTACTTTTTTGAGTAGACACGTTAAAAAATATATCAGAAAAAGGCTCAAAAATTGTCATTAATGAGTGAAATCAGATCTGACCCCCCCCCCCCTCTCCATTTTCAAAACGCTCCGCGGCCCCTGACTCATACCAATAACCTTTCGCCTTAAGTGATCAGGGCCCCGTTTCATAAAAGTTGTTATCAATAACAAGTTACAATAATCGAAATCCTTGAATCTGATTGGCTGAGAGCAAATTTGTCCTAGAAATGGGGCATGTTATTGATAACAAGTTTTATGAAACGGGGCCCAGACCTTTCATCCGTGAATAATGATGAAACAAGAAATCAGAAAATATTTCATGCATATCTAACTATTGGACAAAGGGTACAATGAGAGCCACAATATACAAAGTCGAACTCGACAAAGCTAAACAAAGCTGAACAACTTCAGACTGTTAAAAAAGGTAAACATGTAGGATGTTTGCAGCGTTTGGTTGGTATGTTGATCATTTATTTTTCTGCTTGAAGATGAATTTGTATTCCTTGAAACTTTTATGTATGTCATTCTTTCTGATGAGATTGTGTAATATACAACCTGTTCAAAATAGCATTTGACCCCCGGAAGCTATCATAACATTGATGAAGAAAACAAATAAATTAAACGAAACAAACAAAAAACAATAATGTTTTCATGTTTTATTGTCATTGTCATCACTTTAGAGATAATCCTTTCTTTCTAACAAATCAAACCCCGTTTCACAACAGTGAAACATACGAGGAATTAATGCAAGAACGAACAAAAATATATATATTCAATAAAGAGATCCTTTAAAATACAAGGTATCGTATTCATTTTTGACCTAGGTAAGGAACTAAAAAATATGGAAGGGACCATCGGACCTAACCTTACGGCGAGTAGATCAACATATACATCGTCCGGAGGGATCATGCCATGGGTGCTGTTTGGGATCACACTCGTCTTGCTCCTAGTGTTTCTTGGCGTATTGTTCGGTATAAGGTACGTGCATCCAAGCCTAGACTTCTAATTTAGACTTCAGAATATTACGAATTTAAATGACTTCCTGCTTTTAATACCTCAATATCGTTTGTAGAACCGATTTCTGTAGCCCTTTCATTTTTATTTTTATTTTTTCGTCGTCGGCATATTGTTGTTCTAGAATGATATGCCACTCAATTCAGATTTTAGCCTACCCCCTTTCCCCTTCCTCTTTGAAATACGTGTATATCATCATAGAGTGGGTCTCCCTTTTTTAAACGTCATTTATGTTAAATAGTTAAGAATGAAGGTGTATTTGTTCCTGAAACTACAATGCATTTCACAATGATCAATGGTCTTATATTCAAATTCATAAGTGTTCAGACATCATTTTTCTTGTCATATAACTCTCTTTTTCACTCTGCTTTATTTGCTTGAGGTTTAAAATCACTAAGCGACTCTATAATGAATGGTCTGAACAAATTCTTTGAAAAAAAATTTACCACTAGGGTTCACCGCAGAATGACGTCATCGAAACCAACACCGAAGCTTGTGTCATCGCAGCCTTTATCCTTAGGACAGATGCCATCCTCATTCGATGATGTCACACGCGGTAACCAGACATTCTCCGCTGACGTTGATACACCGGACCATACATACCAACCCCTAAACAAGGCCCCAAACACTTCAGGGACCAACATTACCATGCCATCATCAGGTAACGATTACATGGACGCGAACTTGCCATTCTCTGCAGGAGTGCTGGGGACACCCGACCAAGCCTACCAACCCCCTTTCAAGGGACCCAATACTCCAAAAAGGATCCCGGAAAGGGAGGGTCAGAACGACGCGTATGAGATGCCAATGAAAGGTTCCACTAGTTTGAAGACAATGATCTCCCAGTTAAATGGGGATCAAAACGAGTATGAAATGCCGATCAGTCCATCTGAGGCTATTTACCAGAATAATGCTGTCAAAGTAATGTAATATATTTTTAAAAATTACCAAAGAAAAAGGGCCGACTTCACTGAATGTGTTTAGGGAGTGGGAATCAGAATGAATCTGAAATATCCATCAATTCATATGAGGTAATTTACCAGAAAACGATGTCAAACTAATTTGATGATTTTTAAAAATCACCATGTGAAAAGGTGTCATTTCAAGGAATGTGTTTAGAGAGTGAGATCAGTATGAGTATTAGATGCCCATCATCCTTCTGAACGTGTTTACAAAAACAATATGATTCAGAGAAATGTTAAAGCTCAAAAAAAAAAAAATTTCTCAAAAGATTACCAAGTAGAAAAGTGTAAGGTCATACCTCACGGATATTGTCAGGAAATTGACCATCATAACGAGTATGATATGCCTAGCAGCTATCTTAGGGTGTTTACCTAAACAATGCTGTCAAAATAATATGATAACAACTAGAAACTATTAAATTACAACGGAGGGACTTTACGATGAGAACGAGTATAAAATGACCATCTGTCTATCCGACGTCTTTTACCAGAACAATGCTGTCAAAGTAATATGATAATTTCTAGATATTGTCATATACGAGACTTGACCTTTTCGTAGTGTGATAGGCCTAATCAACTCTTCTGAAACGCAAATTCGTAGTATTTCAGTAACATAATTGTATTAATCTTTCAAGTTCTGAATATTACTGATTGGTGACATAGTTTAATATAATTATGGTAATGCAAACAATGGTAATGTGCGAGTTCCGCTTAAATTGCAATGAATTAGTAGTAATATCGTTATCATTAGCTTTATTTTGATTATCATTATTATTATTATCATTTGTATTATTATCATTATTTGCACTTTGCACATAAATGTCGAATCATATATTTTATATGTATACATTGTAGGTTTAAATTCAATTCTCTTCTATTAGAATCAATTTATCTCGTTTTTGCGCACAATATCTGTTGTTCATATGTCGCTTTTCTTTTAACAGTTAATTCCATAATGCAGATAACGTATGGTAAAGAAAGTTATCGTATTTAACTTTTTATGAATATGGCCCACTTATTTATGAATTTGGCTCTGAATGTAATGATTATCCTTGAATGTTTTGAGAAAAATGGGCAACATATTAAAGGGGAAAAGTTGTATATTTTGAAAATAAAAAAAATCGTGCAGAGGTTCGAATGGTATTAATAAAATGATAGATCTCATCAAAAATAGGGAAATAAATTCAAAGGCAATCCAAGTAATTATCGCAATGCATTTAGTTTTACTTCCCTAATCTTTTTGGACTGATTGCTCAACATGTATTTCCAAAAGTAGTATATTTAACTTGTTTCATGGGACTTTGAATTTGAAGTATATATCATTCTACTGACCTGTAAGAGTCCCCCCCCCCCGCCCCTTGAAAAAAAAAACCCAACATGCCTGGCCATATTTTATCTATTTCTACAATGAATAAAAGAGAAAGGGGGGTATAAAACCTAGCGTTATATAGAACATCAGTGGATTGAAAGTGGTGGAATTTGAATGTTTAATTGTTTGAAATGGTGCATTACCGATGTAACGACAGAGAAAAGGTCTCGTAACCGGGAGGTCCCAAGTCAATGCGCTTGTGCCTTTTGGTAAGGGATTCATACTAAATTACCAAGTCCCTCGGATAGTACCGTAGGTCCACTTAATGCTTATCTGCAAGCATATCTTGCTTTCTGTTAACAGTGTGGTGAAATAATCATCGACACCAACTTAATCACCAGAACACATATAAAAAAGGAATACAAGTACTTCCACGTGAAATACATGTATCTATCGCAATCTGATACTGAACTACACATTTTATTAGCATAAATAATATATTTGCATCAATATCTTATGGTTCGTCGTGCAATTGTCTTTGTGAAATGTGGTATAAATGGCTATGAACATTGAAGTTTGTGTAAATTTATATATTTTTGTATGTTAAGTGGACATTTACAATTGGAAGTCCCTGTAGAGCCCACAAATGTAAAAATCAACCACACACACACACAAAAAAAAAATATTTCGCCTACAAATGTAAAAATTTCCATTTTTGCACAAATGTCATAACGGTTTTAGGACACCTACCCCCTAGACAACTACCCCCCGGATAACCACCCCTAGGATAACCACCCCTAGGATAACCACCCTCTAGGACAACTACCCCCTAGGGCAACCACCCTCTGGGACGACTACCCCCCGGGACAATTACCCTCTAGGATGATTACCCCCCGACTAACTACCCCCTAGAGCAACCACCCTCTAGGACAACTATCCCCCGGACAACTACCCCCCCCCAGACAACTACCCCCTAGGACAACCACCCTCTAGGTCAACTACCCCCGGACAACTACCCTCTAGGACAAATACCCTCTATGACAACTACTTCTGAGGGTAACCACCCTCTAGGACATCTCCTTGACAAATACCACCTAAGGTAAATACCACCCAAATAACTACCCCGGGACATTAACGACTTAGGGTAATTGTCAATCGGACAACAACCAACATACTCTCTCCCATGGCATGTAAGTCGACTATCCCCCAAACAGTTACAACTCCCAGGTACTCGATGGCATTTCAACTGATTTCGGCCAGGGGAGGACGTGGAGGGGGGGGGGGGGGGGGGGTGACCAACAATCAGTAAGGATATGATGACTATCCAGAGGAGGAGGTATCTACCTCCCACGGTAAGAACTTTTTGGAAATCTGGTTATAAATAGAAGGATTTTGGTGCATTAATGTTAAAATTCACCTCACCACGTGAAAAATTATATGATTGCAATTGAATGTGTCTATACCCATGAGCACCGTGGGGGGGGGGGGGTAGATTTCCCCTGGTATTACATTTTTGTTTTAAAAATTGGGTGTTTAAACTCGGTGTTTTATAGTGCAATGTACTGTTGAATTTTTTTTTTCATCAAATTCGGGCGAATAATTCTGTGATTTTTTTTTCAAAGGTAACGTTCTGAGAATTTCTATGATATATTCAATATCAAATACCAACTGGGAAGGGTATAAGATGTTGCTCTCCCACAGTAAGATCTTCTGGAAATTTGGGGGTTACAACCAAGGCTTTGAGTGAGTATAAGTAGGCCTATGCATTTTCATGAATAATAAATCCAATATCTTGCCGTGTTTCCTACTGAAAAGGCGAACTTAAAATAACAATCTACAACGGTCTGCGAGTAAAATTCAGACAGAATCTAAGGCCCCAAATGATAATTATAAATGTCACTTGTATAGCGCATAATCAATTAAAACTGCTGGATGCGCTTTAGAGCTATCCAAGATTATTACAATACCAACAAATATGAGTTTTCATTCTTCTTGATAATAATAGTTACTGAAATAATACACAGAAAGTGAAACATACAAAAAAGCATTAATTTCGGGAAATTATGTCGTGTGTAAACATGATTTTCTTTCTTTTTCAATTAATTTTCCCAATTTTTTCCTAGTGTCGGGTATTTTAATAAAGGATTTTGTCGAATTTTGCCCAAATTTACTAAAATTTTTGCCGAACTTTGCCAGAACTTTGCCCAATTTTTTTTCTTCCAAAAATAGGGGGCACAGTGCCCCCTGCCCCAAATACCAATGGAATGAGCGTGTCAAGATTGTGTTGTTTCATAATAATCTTAAGTGTCTCAAAAGTGTGAAGATCAGATTTTTCTCTCCGTGATTATGATAGCGTTTTTGATGGAATAAATGTTTCAAAAGTCATTTATTATACTAGTATTCATAAATTTCTTGAAGGTGAAAAGGCATAAATTTCCGAACATTGTGATCTAGGTTGCTTTCTCATCCATCTTAACATAATTGTACACCCCATACTATTTTTTAAATCGATCAACCACAATGCTAATTTCCTTTAATATTCGATTGGGTGGTAGCTTTGTAACGAGTTGCATTATTGTAGAGTACGTGAAGGAGAGGGAGGGTGTGACAAACAGCTGGAATATTTGCTTTCCGTCCCGTCACCTCCCCCCTTAATTGTTGACCATGCAAAACGTCCAATAGGGAGTTGATATTGCACATGGGAATATCTGCCTTCATGCATTGGAGAAATGTAAGGCAATTCATTACCACAAATTATTTCATCTCTCAATAAAATCACTACATTATATTGACAACTTACCTTTATGTTATTCATGTATGTACTTATTTTGGAAATGTAAATGTAACATGAGAAATATGAAAATGAATGAAAATTAAAACAAAAAAAAATGTGCTAAAGGTCATATTAATTCTATTTTGGCGAGCGAGCGTAGCGAATGGGCACAATCTTGTTCAATGTGATGTGAAGTTCAATTTGGAGTACCTTTCCTAGAGGGTGGTTGTCCTGGGGGTAGTTTTCCGGGGAGTAGTTAGTTGTCCTAGAAGGTGGTTGCCCTAGGGATAGTTGTCTGGAGGGGGGGGGGGGTAGTTTTCCAGGGGGTAGTTGTCCTAGAGGGTGGTTGTCCTAGGGGGTAGTTGTCTGGGGGGGGGGGGGGAGTTATCCGGGGGTAGCTGTCTGGGGGGTAGTTATCCTTGAGGGTAGTTGTCCTAGAAGATAGTTGTTCTTGGGGTAGTTGCCCTAGTCTTTCACATCGCTCTGTCTCTATCCTTCCCTAGCCTTTCACATCACTCTGTCTCTATCCTTCCCTATCACCTTCCCTAGCCTAAGACATCACTCTGTCTCTGTCCTTTCCTAGCCTTTCACATCACTCTGTCTCTACCATTCCCTAGCCTTTCACATCACTCTGTCGCTATCCCTCCTTATCACCTTCCCTAGCCTTTCACATCACTCTGTCTCTATCCTTCCCTAGCCTATCACATACTCTGTCTCTATCCTTCCCTATCACCTTCCCTAGCCTTTCACATCACTCTGTCTCTATCCTTCCCTATCACCTTCCCTAGCCTATCACATCACTCTGTCTCTATCCTCCCCTATCACCTTCCCTAGCCTATCACATCACTCTTTCTCTATCCTTCCCTATCACCTTCCCTAGCCTTTCACATCACTCTGTCTCTATCCTTCCCTATCACCTTCAGTAGCCTTTCACATCACTCTGTCTCTATCCTTCCCTAGCCTTTCACATCACTCTTTCTCTGTCCTTCCCTAGCCTTTCACATCACTCTTTCTCTGTCCTTCCCTAGCCTTTCACATCACTCTGTCTCTATCCTTCCCTATCACCTTCCCTAGCCTATCACATCACTCTGTCTCTATCCTTCCCTATCACCTTCAGTAGCCTTTCACATCACTCTGTCTCTATCCTTCCCTAGCCTTTCACATCACTCTTTCTCTGTCCTTCCCTAGCCTTTCACATCACTCTTTCTCTGTCCTTCCCTAGCCTTTCACATCACTCTGTCTCTATCCTTCCCTATCACCTTCCCTAGCCTATCACATCACTCTGTCTCTATCTTTCCCTATCACCTTCCCTAGCCTTTCACATCACTCTGTCTCTATCCTTCCCTATCACCTTCCCTAGCCTAAGACATCACTCTGTCTCTGTCCTTTCCTAGCCTTTCACATCACTCTGTCTCTACCATTCCCTAGCCTTTCACATCACTCTGTCGCTATCCCTCCTTATCACCTTCCCTAGCCTTTCACATCACTCTGTCTCTATCCTTCCCTAGCCTATCACATCACTCTGTCTCTATCCTTCCCTATCACCTTCCATAGCCTTTCACATCACTCTTTCTCTATCCTTCCCTAGCCTTTCACATCACTCTGTCTCTATAATTCCTTATCACCTTCCCTAGCCTTTTACATCACTCTCTGTCTCTATCCTTCCCTATCACCTTCCCTAGCCTATCACATCACTCTTTCTCTATCCTTCCCTATCACCTTCCCTAGCCTTTCACATCACTCTGTCTCTATCCTTCCCTAGCCTTTCACATCACTCTGTCTCTATCCTTCCCTATCACCTTCCCTAGCCTATCACATCACTCTGTCTCTATCCTCCCCTATCACCTTCCCTAGCCTATCACATCACTCTTTCTCTATCCTTCCCTATCACCTTCCCTAGCCTTTCACATCACTCTGTCTCTATCCTTCCCTATCACCTTCAGTAGCCTTTCACATCACTCTGTCTCTATCCTTCCCTATCACCTTCCCTAGCCTATCACATCACTCTGTCTCTATCCTTCCCTATCACCTTCCCTAGCCTTTCACATCACTCTGTCTCTACCCTTCCCTAGCCTTTCACATCACTCTGTCTCTATCCCTCCCTATCACCTTCCCTAGCCTTTCACATCACTCTGTCTCTATCCTTCCCTATCACCTTCCCTAGCCTTTCACATCACTCTGTCTCTATCCTTCCCTATCACCTTCCCTAGCCTTTCACATCACTCTGTCTCTACCCTTCCCTAGCCTTTCACATCACTCTGTCTCTATCCTCCCCTATCACCTTCCCTAGCCTTTCACATCACTCTGTCTCTATCCCTCCCTATCACCTTCCCTAGCCTATCACATCACTCTTTCTCTATCCTTCCCTATCACTTTCCCTAGCCTTTCACATCACTCTGTCTCTATCCTTCCCTATCACCTTCCCTAGCCTTTCACATCACTCTGTCTCTATCCTTCCCTATCACCTTCCCTAGCCTTTCACATCACTCTGTCTCTATCCTTCCCTATCACCTTCCCTAGCCTTTCACATCACTCTGTCTCTATCCTTCCCTATCACCTTCTCCAGCTTTTCACATTACTCTGTCTCTATCCTTCCCTATCACCTTCCCTAGCCTTTCACATCACTCTGTCTCTATCCTTCCCTATCACCTTCACTAGCCTATGACATCACTCTGTCTCTATCCTTCCCTATCACCTTCTCCAGCTTTTCACATTACTCTGTCTCTATTCTTCCCTAGCCTTTCACATCACTCTGTCTCCATCCTTCCCTAGCCTTTCACATCACTCTGTGACTCCATGTGATGTTTTGTCAGTAAATCTCTAGTTCTAAAGGGGTAATATCAAAAGTCCTTCGGAAATCAAAGAGACGTTAGATTATAATGTGATATGCGCTATACACGAACGGAATATTATTATTATTACTGATATATACTTTGATGTTAGGAAATGTTGAAATACAGATTACAATAATAAAAAATAACAAACAATTGCAACAATATAATGTCCATCACTATCATTTACTACACTAAACGTTTATTTCCAGTACGATGTGTTTAAACCTACAACCAATCGTCCCTTTTCAACATAATAGGCATATATCATATTTTGTCCTTTGAAAAAATTGGTAAATCACTAAAAAGGAATAAGAACAGTGCGATTATAAACCAAAAACCAGGATTCAAAGCTGTGATATCAATAATAATATTTATAACAATGATGATAAATGCAATGCTAATAATGTGTGTTATTAATTATTGATTATTTAATGTAAAGCGCAGTGAAATGTATTATATAATGCGCTATATAATTGTCACATATTATTGTTATTATTATCATCTAATTCGTATTTGGGTGTTGCATACCTAGATATGCCCCCAACATCATCTTTGTGTAGGATTATTTTCTATGTACTACCAGTATGTACTGCTTTCAAACTGTTTCTGACCTGTCCAAAAAATGCCCCCCCCCCCCACCCCCATGGTGTAAGTCTATAGTTATATTTATATTCACTTGAAAATCAATGTGAATTTCGTATAGTGGAGTCTACATGTACTGATAGTTCATTTGAATATATGATTTAATTTGATTAATTTCATCATTTCTCTTCAGGATCATTTCTCATTCAACACAATTAGCGTAATAATTATGAATGATAAATTATTAAAAGAAAGAAGTTACATTGTAGCTTAAACATAACTGGATCATATTGAAATCCTTTTATATAATAAGCATGGTTAGACGATAAATCAATCTTTTACGAGAGAAATGCTTTAAAACGGAAAACAAAAGTTGACATAAGTAAGTTTTTAAAAAATAAAAAAAAAACATGACAAATACTTTCTTAAATTCGGTAGAAGATGTGGAAATATGAATGAAATATATACCGTTCTTTCAGATGCTATTTGTTCTTCTTTGTCTTCATTTTGAAATCAGATAGGCAGGATTATTTGGAATAGTGATGGATTATGTCATATTAGTATATCAGGAAGGTAGTATAGTCAACTATTTGCAGGAAACAATAAATCTCATATGATTTAAAGTCGCATTAAACTGGTAAAACTTGAACAGCGGCATCTTATGGTCATTCCTAGATTAAGATTATAATTAGAAATTAGTTTAATTTTATACTGAATTTAACTAACAGCTGGCTTGGCAAATAATCACAATTTTTTTTATTTCAAACTATTACTTTTGACTTGCAAATGTTTACAAAAAACAACCAACTGCATAACTATCTTACCATCTTCCAAAAACCAGCAATAATACTGTTGCCTATTCAGGTCCCAAATACTGGAACTCTCTAAATCCCGAAATAAAAAGATCTGTAAGTATATTTGTATTTAAAATAAAGTTACGATATTTCTTTTGAGACCATATTGTAATTTGTAATACTCAGCTATTCATCCTATAATTTATTCGATACTTTTGTGATGCCCTTTCTTTCATGTGCATGTACACACTCATTCTTGCGTGATTGTCAATGTATATCTTGCTGCGACGTAGTGTTAAAAATTCTTCCTATTGAAATTACAGCTGTCAATTAGTTTGTCCACCTTTTCTTGTCTTGTCAAGTACTCGTGCGTCCCCGTTCTTTTGACAATCTTTGTTTTCGTCTTGTACTGTTCTCCTTTTCCCGTTCCGTTCCTCCCTTTCTATAGCTTCTTTCCCCCCTTTTTTCTTTAATTCCTTCTTCTTCTTCTCTTCTATCAATATTTTCTTCCGCCTGTCTGTAACCTATTTTTTAACCGGGGCCTATCCACAACAAGCCTTGCTTTACTTTAGGCCCCTCCACTATAAACGAATGTAAATCTTTGAATTATTCTCTTATGTATTTCTTTTTCTTCCATTATTGTGATATATTTGTTCTTACATTATGTAATCGATTTCTAATTTCCAGAACGTATGATTTGTATTTTGAATGATTTGTGGAAAATAAATTTAATTAAAACTGAAAAATGAAAAAAAAAAAATGTCGGCAAGAACATTCCAAACTTCTACAAGGGAAAATGGTGCATGATAATAAGGTGCAAAGCCATTTTCCAAATCTAATTAAAAGATGGCGCTATTCAGGAGGTTCAGTAACCAGTTTGTCAGATAATATAGATGAAAATATTCAGTAATGAAGGAGAATAAGCCCTTTAAGGTTGGAAGTGTTACACGAATATTAAACGCACATTGATATTATTCAAATCCGAAAATTCAATGGAGATGCGTGTGCTATGGCTTATTTGAGCTTTGTATGGGCAATTCTATTTGACATTCCATGTACTGAACAAATGGACGAATCCACATTGTATTACTTAAGTTTAATGGAATCAGCAAAGGGTCCCATTATCTACACCATGCAAAAGATGCTACAAAAAAGAGATTGTATCTTTAGAAATCTGCCCGTCAAACATAAACTGCTCTCTTGGCATTTGTGAGATGGTTTCGAAAAACAATAGCTGTTACATGAGTCGTCGATGAAATTCGGTGTGTTGTTGTTGTTTACTATACTCCCCCTTTGGGGGCCTGCAAATAGTTGATATTACTTCTAAATTCCTCCCATGGATTCCACAGGAACCTGCTGATAGTTGATATCGGTTGACCTACGAACAAGCCTGACCAGGCCCATTAGGGTTACCATAGTAACCACGGTTGCTATCATACCAAGGAGAAGCATCCCGAAGGGGTTGTAGGAAGATGAATCTGTGATATATGGAAACGTAAGAAGGTAAATAGTCCCAAAATAAAATGAGATTACTCATCGTTGTTCTGAACAATATCTTATTCAAGGAAAAAAATATGAATACAATATCTGTTTTGTTTTATTTCATATATTCTATTCTGAAGAATCTCCTCTATTTTACCTGTGAGAACTACCGTTATCAAGTAATTTTTTTTTTTTTTCTGCGGTTTTAGGATTGTTCGGGGAAGGTTATCCTTACCCACAGTTGCCATAGCACTGGTTGATCGACGAATAGATATTGGACCATTACTGATCGTATGAGTAGAGATGAAGGCTGAAGATCGACGTTTACGTCCAGTCCCGCCAACTTCTCCATTATCTGTCCCATTATCGATCATGTTGTCGTTTCCAGCTTCGTTGACATCTCCATCTGACAAGCATCTCGCGTCTCGAATCGATTGAGCCTTCTCAGCACCACAGACCTTCACTGCACAGTGAATGTATACCTGGAAAATAAATCATGATACATGTACTCTAAAGTCATAACATTTTTTCAATTGATATCTAAAATCGTAGACACATCATTAAAAAAAAAAAAAATCTGAATTTCAATGACGGCAAATTATGACCAAACGAAATATTTAAATTAAAGACGACCAACCCCCCCCCCCCCAAAACAACAACAACAAAAAAAAAAAAAACAAAACAACAACAACAACAACACATACACACACAAAACAAAAACAAAAACATACGATGAAAATGCTAATCCAAACCACCCATTTATTGTATCATAAAGATTTATCAACCTGCAAAGGGGCATAATAAACATTTAATTAGTTGTCAAATGGTACTTAGAATGTAATTTTGTGATGATTTTTGAAAACATATATTTTTGGAAAGGTAATGTTATGAATAATACCGTGAACGTTGTTCCCAAATATTTAAATGGGTCTAAAGTTACTTTTCAGGATGTTTTTATAGTGAAATTGGGGCTTTTTAAAAATGATTTTTGAATTATTATGTCGAAATATTTCGAGAAGAAATTATGCAGAAAAATGCACAATTAAAGCAAATTAGGTAGGTTTTTCAATTTCATATTTCAAATGCCCTCTACGATGATAATAAAACATCGTTGTCTGCTCGCGTTAGTATTTTCGACAGTTATCAATTTAAATAGAAGAGTAAATTGATGGAAAATTACTAATCCATAGGCACCGGAAGGGGACAGAAGGGGCATATGCCCCTTCCCCTATATTCAAGTCGGGGGGGGGGGGGGGGGGCGAAATCGATAAATAATGTATATAATAATGTTTCTTTGTTCTAAAATGCAAACCTCCAGCATTTCAAAATTCCTTGAATATTAATATAATATTTGTTTGTAATCATTTCTTTATTTCAAAGAAAAGTGAAGTATGCACATTTACATCATAAAAAAAAAAGGAAGTAACAGGAACCAGGTCCATGAACCTATTCAGGTTCATGGCAGGTTATATATAAAGTATCATGGTATTTACAAAAAAGACAAACAAACAAACTAACAAACAAAAGACAAACATGAACATGCAGTAATTGAAAAGAAATGTTATGATAACATGTTGTCATTTTCATATTGATAGACAACATAATGTAACGACAATATGGCAATGGTAATATATACCGTATACCGTATTAATATAATAGCAAAATTGTGTGGTAAAAGATGTAATGGGAAGAAATGTTATAACATGTTGTGATTTTGATATTTAATGACAACATATTATAATGTAACGACAATATGACAATGGTAATATACACTGTTTATACCGTATTAATAAAAATAGGAAAATTGTGTGAGAAAAGGTATTATAGTATATTGATATTCTTGAACAGATATGAACGTGGGTATGGGTGGTACATTTAGTCTGGTGACTCCCTCCCCCCCCCCCCCCCCCCCCCCCCTCTATAACTTTATGTATTTTACTTTTTCCCAATATTGATCCTTCCTACTGTAGAAAATAACAAAAGATGAAAGAAGAGCACACTTGCTAATGTCATTAATCAGTACCCTGTGTCTGACATCGCATTTACACATATTAACAACAGTTTTGAGTCTAGCTTTGTTTTCTTTATCAACGTGACCTCTCACCCCAATCTCGATTGCTTCAAAGAAGACGGAGTATTCTGTTTCTTCCAAGTCTGATATCAAATTCTCATACCGTTCTAGCTTTCTGTCATGTGCATCCTGTACATTTGTTTCAAAGGGAACACAGTGTGTTCCACAAGTAATATCTTTTTTTCTTCCTCCCATACAATAACTAAATCTGGTCGCTGGGTTGTGACGAGGATATGAGGGGGGATAGTGCCTCCGGCTACAGAATGGCCTTCAATGTCCATATAAACATCAAAATTGCCCATACTCGTTTCTTTAATGGTTCGGTAAATTGCCATTAGGACACTGTTGTGTCTCCAGGTGAATCTTTCCAAAAGGGAGGGGCAATGCGCCAAAATATGATGTAAAGTGCCAGTTGTGTTCGGGCAAAATGGGCATTTGTCGGTAAGTCTTTTACCCCAGCGACAGAGATTTGAGTATGAGGGCAGAGAATCTATACAAGCGTTCACAGCAAAGCTGAGAACCTTACGAGGTAGATTGAACATGATGGATTTCCAGGTTAAGTTTTCTTCCTGCAACAGAAGCAGTTTTGGGAAATTTCCTTGGATTAACAATGGCTTAATTTTTTCTTCCCAATAAGAAACATTATTGTCTTCTAAGACAGAGTTAACTTTTCTTTTAATGGAGTTCCAAGAACAGTCATCTATCGACATGATCGAACCATCACTTACGATTGCTTCGTGGACGCCCTGACAGACAGTTATAGTCGATTGTTTTGTAGACCACTTAGATTCTCTTTCAAGTCTTGAGTCTAAAGCAGCAGATACAACATCGTCTGCTAATAATCTGGATCGTGTGTACGAAAGACAGTGTGCTTTCCAGTATATATCTGAAAGTCTCGGTATATCGAGGCCTTGCGGAAGATGGAATAGTGCAATGTTAGCCCCTCTGCTAGGTACTCCGAGCCATTTCTTTACATATCTGTCAGTCAGGGTATCCAAAGAATCAAGATGATTTTTGTGAAATGTGTGAACTGTTAATAAAAATCGAACAGATGGCAGCAGGTATCTTACATAAACACAAACTTTGAATTCAGGTCTAACCATTGACTCATCTATTCGTATTAATTTCGACTCTATCTCATGTTTAACAAATTCATATGTATCATTAGTCTTTCCACTAAACGATACATGAGATCCTAGGAATTGATGGGGATTTTCTTTTACAGATTTAATTCTCGTGTCTCCTATCAAAAATGGAACATCAGTTGGTGTACCACAACTTATTGATAAACTACGGCACTTGGGAGGCTTCAGGGTGAGACCCAGTGACAACAGGTATTGATGTAAATCAGTTGTTATCTTTTGATGGGTTCGTTTGTTGCTAGTAATCATATTAAAGTCGTCAGCATAAGGTGTAGTGATGACCCTTGTTCCTTCTAGATCATAACCGTATCTTTGCTTTAACCCATCGAGATATTCAAGGATTGGATTAAAACATGCAAGAAAGATTACAGGAGAGAGAGGGTCCCCTTGAAAAACCCCTTTTCTGAACTCAAATTGATTAGAGATCCACGCCGGGCCGGATACTGAACCCTGAAGCCTTCCGTACAAGTTCATAATATAAGTGGTAAGGTTATGCGGAACATGGTAACGGTTCAGTGAGTGCGATATGAGGTCATGGCTGACACTCCCTAAAGCGTCAGCTAGGTCAAAGAAAGTGACATGTACAGTACGCTTTTTTTACTTTAGCATGTTGAATGATCTCATGTAAGACTTAATTGTGTTCAATACACCCAGTGATGTTTTTGATGAATGCCTTCTGGACTGACTTATCAATGAAGTTATTCTCTGTCAAATAAGAAACCAGTCGATCTGCCAAAATTTGATGGAAGATTTTACTAATACAAGAAGTCAAAGAGATCATTCTGAAATTTTATGGCAAATTTGGATCACCCGATTTATGAATCAAGATTACCTTAGACTGAGACCAATCTTCTGGTGGGTCATGACCTTCTAGTAATATTTTCGAGTATAGGGTGGCCAAAAAGTGGTGAGCGGATGGGATATTTTTGAATAACCCATACATTAAACCATCGTATCCTGGGGCTGAGGTAGCCTTCTTCTTTTGCAACACAGATTTGACAAGTTTCGGTGTTATTGGTCCTAAATCAAAATCGGGTCCCTCTGAGTTGACTGGGATATTTGGGAACCAGTTTAAATGGGAAAGGTTCAGATTAACAGATTGAGAGTACTTAGACGGGAAGTAGTTATCAGCAACCTCTTTTGAGAAGTTTGGTTTGGCCGGAGATCCGAGATTACCACTGCATACCCGTTTTGAGAATGCCCAAAAGTCTTTACGGTATAATGACTCCTGAAATTCGGTCGTTTTGTGCTTTTGTTTCTCTCGCTCTTTCTTTTTCAGGAAAGATACAGCTCTCACGGCACAACGGAAATTCCTCCGATCTTCGTCTGTCGCGCTTTTACGGAAGCAAATTTTTCGGAGAGCATTCTTCCTTCTTCTCGCGTCAGCTAGGGTCTTCGATTCGTGCGATATAAAAGATTCCGAATTCAGCTCCTCAATGAAATCTGGATGAGAAGTAAAGTAAGTCGACATTGTTGAAGAGAATCGGGCAGCTGCTTCTTTAGGGCTAATATCTCTTTGTGACAGCTCCAAATGAAGAGGGGCAAGGAGGTCTTTAACTTCGGAATTCCTTTGCGCCCATTCGTCGTTAGTAAATGATGGTATGGTGAATCGCAGACCAACAACGGAATGAACAATAAATTAGCAGATAATCGCATAATACAGGAGAAAAGCCATGTTGTCGTTATCTCTGTTTCTTTTGTAAATGTATAAACAATTGTTTACAGGACACCAAACAAACTCACCGGATCACTCACAGTTTTAAGCAACGATAAGTCGGCTAAGAGTCACCGGAAACTCTCTGGGGTGGAAATGCGGATGTCTACCTTTATCATGGCATTCGCAGATGAGAGTAGATAGTATCAGGCTTTCAATCTGATAAAGTCGGTAGGGTAGTCATAAAATCGGTCCTAAACTGCATGTATACGTTCACAAATACATGTAGCACAGAAACAGAGATGAAAAAATGGAAATTTGACGGGCAGCCGGGGTCAAAAATGCAAAATTTGCAGCGGTACAAGTGCCTTCGACCTTACGGCGCCATAGTCGTAATATTATAATCCAAGGCTCCCCATGGAAACAATGTAGGAACCCTGCCTACCATAGGTATTGGAATAAGCGGGCATATGCTTTCATCTATCAAGAGTTTAGGGTAAATATTTTCAGGATTTAAAAAAAAAAATTATTTGGGGCTTTAAAAAAATGATTTTTTAATTATTATGTCGAAATATTATTCTTTACTGCATTAGGGATACAAATTCCTAACCTATTTATAGGAATACGATTGCAGATGATTTTCGAGAAGAAATTATGCAGAAAAATACATTATTAAAGCAAATTACGTAGGTTTTTCTACGTTTTTCAAGTCCGGGGGAGGGGGTCCGAAATCGATACAACAATGTATATAATAATGTTTCTTTGCTCTAAAATGCAAACCTCCATGCAGCATTTCAAAATTCCCTCGAATGTTAATATAATATGCTGTGTTCATCAACAATGTAGAAACCCTGCCTACCAGAGGTATTGGAACAAGCGGGCATTATACTTTCATCTATCAAGATTCAAGAGTTAGGGGTAAATAGTTTTTGCGCCTCCACAAGAGGGTAAATATTTTTTTGAGGTAATCAGTCTTCTAGTGCTCTAAAAGGCAAATTTCAACATCAGAAACATAAATTTTCTAACTCTTGAATATATTTAAGCGCTCTAAGATGCATTGTTTCAAAGTTCATAAGATCTAAAATTTCTCACTCGGTCGCTACGCTCCCTTGCATACTAATAGAAACCCATTCTACATCTAGACATGGAAGTGTTGGGCAGGGGTTTTCCCTCTATAAAGTTGGAGAAGGCAAACTCGTTTTGCTCTTGCATGCCCCTTAAAAAAGCAACAAAATATATTGCATTTCATAAATTTTGAAGTTAATAGATGCAGTGTTCCCCAAAATTTCTCTGTATACTGTAATTGCCCAAAGTGAGGGAGGTCGGAAAGAGAGAGAGTTGGAACAAAATCAATTTGGCCGCCCCCGCCCCTCCACAAGACAAAACAAAAGAAGAAAGAATGATTTATCACTACAGCGATGCATGAGTTTTCGAGTTATACAGTATGTGTACAAATTACACTACGGTAGATCGCAAAATTTCAGTACTAAATACGAGGAGTTCATTTTATCTCTCGATCGCTTCGCTCTCTCTCATGATAACACAGTAATAACTTTATCTGTAAAGGTCGGCCTAGGCTCTATCTTCTGTAAATTCATAAGTTTGAAGTAGGCAGTAATTTGCCTTTGTGTTTAAAAGTACTCTTAAATGCAAAAATTTCAACATCACATGCTTTTTTAGTTCTGTCGTTCCGCTCCCTCTTCTAATGATAAATAAATGATAATAATGATAATAATTTGGCTTTTTATAAAATGCTATATATCTCTCACGCTGTGACGCTCATGTCTATCACGTCCTGTCGTTGACACGCCTTCTATCGAAAAGCTTTTCGACAAAAACTGTACTGGCATACGATATGTCGACAAAGATTCTACTGTTGTCGACATAATATTCAAGTATTACTCACAAATATACGGATTCGTAGGAAAAAAAGGTTCCGAAAAATTCTTCAAAAAATTTGAGACTGCTGGTGAAACTTTCCGTGATAGCTTGATGCGGGCACGTCATGTTTTTACCCCCCCCCCTCCCCCTCCCCCTCCCCCCCCCCCCCAAAAAAAAAAGAAAAACCGACATTTTTAGTCAGAAAATTTTATTTTTCTGCATAAGTAAAATAATTATATGTTATGATTTTTGTCAAAAATTGTAAAATAATTGATATTTTACTTCCATTTGTTGAGTGTTGTTTTGACTGGTAATTTGTTTTTATATACATGATATATCGGCAGTTTCGTAGCGCAGTATAATACGTTTTACAACGTGTGGGTAGTGGATACTCATTTGGATGTATGCTGACTTGAGTGATGAAAATTTCTGACCATTTTTTTTTTTTTTTTTTTTTTTTTGCGACAGTTGTCGATAGTCGGCTAAAAATTTGATCCGATAATGTCAACAAAGAAATTGTACTCGGCGACGGGGCTACGCAATTACGTAATTATGTAAGGAATTATTCAAATAATAGCTGATGTACTGTATTTTACTTATGTATATAAAACACGCTCTAGAAAACAACTTCCAATACTACAAAATCCAGAATCTCCTTATTTTATGGCTTATAATCCTCCAATGGCAGCTAGTGCTCAGTCTCTGTCCTCTCATGTCTACTTACCCGGCTACCAGCGGAGACAAATACATGCAATGCGTCTCAGAGCTATCATCATGAAACTATGGATAATAATTGCATTTAAAAGTACGCTGAATGTATAAAATGTGCGTTTTCGATGGGGAGGGGGACGTAGTAAGTATAGCAAATTTCGAATGCCTTGTAAAAAGTCTCTTTGAGGTAGCCCCCCCCCCCCCCCCCCCGAGTGTTTGCCAGGCAATTGAAGGGTTTCGGCGCGCCCGTGTTGATATATGCTATCATTGAAAAGAATGACAGTTAAACGATCAACGCTAATGATTACTTACACAAAAATATAATTTCATTGTTCGATATCTCTAGCAAATTCCTCCAACTTAAAAAAAAAATCTTTTAAAAATCTTCCTTCCCAATTTAAATGCCAGTATATGTCTCTCTGACCTCCTCCAGTCTCTTCTCTTACATGCTTTAAAAAAAAAAATGTTTCCTGTATTTTCCGCAAAGTTGCTCTACCCCCCCCCCCCCCCCCCTTCATCATGCCAAATATTACTTTGTATAACACAAGTCCTTTACGCCATTTTTCCTCTTTACATAATTATCTTACTTTCCACTCAATTAGAAATATACTACTTTTTGATTTGGTATTTTGCTTCCTTATTCTGGGATTCTTATTTATGAAATGTACCAATTTTGCTGCAAAAGTAATTAATATCTAATTATAAGATTTTAAAAATGTGTTATGAAAATCTAAACGTGTAATAAGAAAAAGTTTCAATGTTAGAGCAAAGAAACCTTGGCATAGTTGTATTGCAATTTATTACATGTATTTTGATTTTTTTTTTTTTGCTTAAGAGGGGGTCCATGGAGGGCAAGAATCGACTCAACCCCCCCCCCCCCCTTGAAACATAGGAAATAGGGCATATGCCCTTTTAACCCCTCTTCCGGTGCCAATGGATCAATAAATTCACATCACTTTACTCTTCTAATTTAATAACTGTTGAAACTAACGCGAGCAGACTACCATGTTGTGTAGTCATCGTAGAGGGCGTTTGAAATATAAAATTAGATAAAAAAAACCCTAAATAATTTGCATTAATTATATATTTTTCTGCATAATTTCTTCTCGAAAATCATATTCAATAGTATACCTATACATAGGTTAGGGATTTAGATCCCCAATGCGGTAAAGAATAATATTTCGATATGATAATTTAAAAATTATCTTTAAAAAGCCCCATGTCCACTTTAAAAACATACCTAAAAGCAGCTTTAGATCCATTTTAAAATTTGAAAACAACGTTCATGGTTTTATTCATAACATTGCCTTTCCAAAAATATAAGTGTCCAAAAATCATCACAAAACTGCATTCTAACCCACCTTTTTGACCAACTGACAAGGGGCTAAATGTGTGAAAGGGGAAGCACAATTCTCTGACAAGGCCAAAAAAGGGTTATTATATTTTAGGTGCCTTTGTGTCGAACATTTGAAAAGGGGGGGGGGGCAGATTTTGTTGGTTGTATACTTAAAGAATATCAGTTTGGTTTTAAAAGATAGACACTGACCGGTTGTGCCCCGGGGACCTAGCACAGGTATGACAGGGGACGTGTTTGAAAGACACAGGTAAGACAGGGGACGTGTTTGAAAGACACAGGTAAGACAGGGGACGTGTTTGAAAGACACAGTTAAGACAGGGGACGTGTTTGAAAGACACAGGTAAGACAGAGGACGTGTTTAAAAGACAAAGGTAAGTCAGGGGACGTGTTTGAAAGACACAGGTAAGACAGGGGACGTGTTTGAAAGACACGGGTAAGACAGGGGACGTGTTTGAAAGACACGGGTAAGACAGGGGACGTGTTTGAAAGACACAGGTATGATAGGGGACGTGTTTGAAAGACACAGGTAAGACAGGGGACGTGTTTGAAAGACACGGGTAAGACAGGGGACGTGTTTGAAAGACACAGGTTTGACAGGGGACGTGTTTGAAAGACACAGGTATGACAGGGGACGTGTTTGAAAGACACAGGTAAGACAAGGGACGTGTTTGAAAGACACAGGTATGACAGGGGACGTGTTTGAAAGACACAGGTAAGACAGGGGACGTGTTTGAAAGACACAGGTAAGACAGGGGACGTGTTTGAAAGACACAGGTAAGACAGGGGACGTGTTTGAAAGACACAGGTATGATAGGGGACGTGTTTGAAAGACACAGTTAAGACAGGGGACGTGTTTGAAAGACACAGGTATGACAGGGGACGTGTTTGAAAGACACAGGAAAGACAGGGGACGTGTTTGAAAGACACAGGTATGACAGGGGACGTGTTTGAAAGACACAGGTATGACAGGGGACGTGTTTGAAAGACACGGGTAAGACAGGGGACGTGTTTGAAAGACACAGGTTTGACAGGGGACGTGTTTGAAAGACACAGGTATGACAGGGGACGTGTTTGAAAGACACAGGTAAGACAAGGGACGTGTTTGAAAGACACAGGTATGACAGGGGACGTGTTTGAAAGACACAGGTAAGACAGGGGACGTGTTTGAAAGACACAGGTAAGACAGGGGACGTGTTTGAAAGACACAGGTAAGACAGGGGACGTGTTTGAAAGACACAGGTAAGACAGGGGACGTGTTTGAAAGACACAGGTAAGACAGGGGACGTGTTTGAAAGACACAGGTAAGACAGGGGACGTGTTTGAAAGACACAGGTATGATAGGGGACGTGTTTGAAAGACACAGTTAAGACAGGGGACGTGTTTGAAAGACACAGGTATGACAGGGGACGTGTTTGAAAGACACAGGAAAGACAGGGGACGTGTTTGAAAGACACAGGTAAGACAGGGGACGTGTTTGAAAGACACAGGTATGACAGGGGACGTGTTTGAAAGACACGGGTAAGACAGGGGACGTGTTTGAAAGACACAGGTAAGACAAGGGACGTGTTTGAAAGACACAGGTATGACAGGGGACGTGTTTGAAAGACACAGGTAAGACAAGGGACGTGTTTGAAAGACACAGGTATGACAGGGGACGTGTTTGAAAGACACAGGTAAGACAGGGGACGTGTTTGAAAGACACAGGTAAGACAGGGGACGTGTTTGAAAGACACAGGTAAGACAGGGGACGTGTTTGAAAGACACAGGTATGATAGGGGACGTGTTTGAAAGACACAGTTAAGACAGGGGACGTGTTTGAAAGACACAGGTATGACAGGGGACGTGTTTGAAAGACACAGGAAAGACAGGGGACGTTTTTGAAAGACACAGGTATGACAGGGGACGTGTTTGAAAGACACAGGTATGACAGGGGACGTGTTTGAAAGACACAGGTATGACAGGGGACGTGTTTGAAAGACACAGGTAAGACAAGGGACGTGTTTGAAAGACACAGGTATGACAGGGACGTGTTTGAAAGAGAGAGGGGCTAATATGACTAAACTAAGAGCTTGATTCTTCTGTGTTGTTACCCCTACCTATGAGATAGTTAGACATTATTCTATACTAAAGATAGGTATATAATTTTACTTATTTAAAGTGAATTGGTAAATTTGTAGAAGCCTGAAAAATATGAGCTGCCTGGTCCTACATGCTATCAGTGTATGTGATATGGTGTAAAAATGAAGCCCGAGAAAAAAATGCACTTCAAAATCATCATGTGCTTCATAAAAGTAAATCATTTACAAGTGACCGGAAATGCCATACTAACATCCTCGCATAGACTGCAGTGTTAGACTAAAGCGTACCCCTGTACGATTTCGTAAATGGCAGTATTCAGTCATAGATATCTTAATGATAACATTACATAACTGAAAACCTCTTTATGCCTGGCTTTTTATTGTTCCTTCTTAACATCATTATACAAGAGAGATATCAAAATTCAACAATTTATTAAATCAAGCCTCCACAAAGTTACCGATTCCCTTTAAGTTATGCTTCGTAAATAGTCTACCTCGGTATAGTCTCCAACAAAGGCAAACGCTTGAAAAGAAAATCCCTCTCTATCCAATCCCAGCATACGATTGATCAAGACCGTTCCATCTTCTGGACACCTGCCGAACCAAGTGAATATAATCCACTCATGTTAGGAGCAGCATAGCCGCAGAGAAACAGCTAAGAGGAAATTTTACTTACTCTTTTCTTAAGTGATGGCTATGCTTTGTAATGAAGTTAAATAAAGGATTATTGAATATTGATTAGTGAACGTGAAAGGTACTCTGATTCCGAATTTTTTATTAGATAAGTGCTCTATATTAAATGAAACAAACTTTGTTTTGCAAATAACAACGATAAAGATGAAATCGGTCTAAAATGTAAGTAAAAGATCTGACAAAATCGGTGATGAAGGCTTATTAGCATAAATCAGTTAACACCAAACATTTTCCACACAGACAGATTTTACCGATATCCTTATTCTTATCAAATCTGTTACAAAAGTACTGGTCCAGTCCTTATCCCTACAAAGATTGGGGGGGGGGGCATGAACATGATGCCCCAAAAACTTTCAGAGCTCGCCCAGCGGTTCCATTACTTTTTTCTTTAGAGTCTTGTTTCTATCTTCGGACGTTAAAGGGCAATCCAACCTTGGTAATAAGATGATTTGTATGAAAGCAGAAAAATAAGAAAAACAGGATGGTGAAAGTTTGAAAGAAATCGGACAAGGACTAAGAAAGTTATGGATATTGAAAAATGAGATCACTACATCTATGCGAATCTCAAATTGGCAGTTTGGTGAGTCAATTGTGACATTTTTGTGGACAACTCTCCCATTTGTCGTACACAAAAATATCATTAATTTGCGGTTTTCTTCGAGGCGCCTTTACCCTCGGGGCAGTGCTCAAAATATATTGGAGATAGCATATTGTTATAGGTCCTCATGAATGAAAAGATCCTACTGAGTAATGCATTTTGAAAAAAGTGACATTTTAGTCATTTTGTGTGTTGGAGTGAATGGGGGAGTTGTCCACAGCTACATCACAGTGACATTACCTATTCGGCAAATTTGAAATTCCCATATGCATAGTGATTACAACTTTCAAAAAATCATAACTTTCTTATTACTTGTCCGATTTCGTTCAAACTTTGACCAATCTGCTTCTCTGATTTTTCCTCTTTTTTTCAAAGCAACTTGCTATTAAGGTTGGATTTCCCTTTAAGGTGTTACATAGCATTTAAAGGTCACATGTCAATAAAAAGTGGCAGATTCGTAATTTTTTATGTGAAAAACACATAGGGTTTGGGGGAATTCTAGTGTGTTGTTTCTTTTTACAGCACAGTCTATGTTTTGAACAATTAGACCCTGAACTGAAATTAAAAATAACTTTCCAAGTATAACAAATTAGAGAATAATAGAAATCGTTAGGAATAAAACGATACTTGACATAAGAAATAAAAATAAATAAATGTATGAGAAAAAAATCTGATATGTATAACGAGTATAAAATAAGTCACTAATAACTGGCTTTGATCACCCAGTTATGATACAAACATATTCCTTAAACAGATTTCACAAATGGGAGACCATTGAAGGTTCATACTGACAAAAAACAAAATTCCCCAAATCGGGAAAAACATTTTTAAAAATACCATATTTGCATAATTAAGTAGCATTCATTAAAAGAATATGGTAATTTCTTTATCAAACGAACTTTGAATTCTTGTACGTTACACGTGCATGGCAAATTGGGGAACAATCAGACATTGTATAGCCAAGATAGTCAAACCTCCGAAATAGTCTGTTAAGGGTTAATCAATGAGTCCCTCTATACAGGTTTGATCCCTTATCCCTGTGTTAAATTACGAATAATTTTTGATCATTGTGTTTTTGGACACAAACAAAACCAACAAAACCAACATACATGTAAACGAGGCTCATGGAAATAATAATGATAATAATAAAGTAATTTTCATATAGTGCATTATAAATTCTCTATGCGTTTAACAACAAAATATTTAACGATGTTACCAACCCTGAAGAAATGAGAGAGTATCGTGGATTAGTGTTGGGCTCTGCAGTGGTAGTCGACCAACAACCATCAATGACCATACCGACGTCAGGTACAGACTCGAGATCGACAGCAAAGAAGAGTTCTTGTTCTTGCCAGACAACAGAGTTGGTGTCCACTTCCACATCATCAAAGGCAGCTGTCCTGAACCGTTTCAGTGTCAGAGTGAAGTTACCAGTACCCTTGTCGCTAAAGGCTACCTTACCAAGCTGAGGTCTAAAGGAGTCACTGAGGATCTCCTCTTTCTTAAGACAACAATCAACCTGAACCTGCATGTGATATTCACGGGTGATAGCTTTACCGTCTTCTGACCCAGGTTTGGCGTAAGTGATGACATTGGTGAAGGTGATAGTCGTGTCATCCTCCTGTTATGACACCAAGCAATTAAAACAAAATAACACTACTATTAAAAAAAACAGAAAAACAGCAACAACAACACATAAATACTACATCAAATCGAGTTATAGAATAGATCATCGATATTTACATTGATTTGTAGAATACTTTCGAGATCATTCTTGTGTCGCTATCCTGTAATAACTTCATATCGTATGATGATATTGCATAATAATAATCTAACATAATATTGGTGCAATATTAAAAGAATCAACACTTAATTTTGGAGTAGTATCATTCAGTGGCGGATCCAGGATTTTGTGACGGAGGGGGCCGAATATTAAAAAAAAATAAAAAATCTGACAAGCAAAAAAAAAAAATAATAATAATAACAAAATAAAGAAAGTCATCAACATTTTGGTGGTCCCTTTTTTCCTCAAAAAATCTCTGACAATCAAAAGAAAGAAAGAAAAAAAAGGTAATCAGTATTTTGGGCTGTATTTTATTTTCCCAGGGGAGGGGGCGCGGGCCCCCGGCCCGCGAATTTTTTTTGTCAGGACTTGCGCCACCGACGAGAGAGGGCAGTATTTGAGCGTCGAGAGCAGTGCATGCATATGCAATGAACATGTACGGAAGCTTAAAAGTGCAGCGCAAAGGGGAGTTGTTTAACTCGCCAAAGTTAAAGAGGAAAAAAAAAAAAAAGGCGAGAAGGTGACCTGATCCACCCCGCCAAGGCGCCTTGTTTAAGACGAGAAGGCGAGGTGGCGACTTATGCAAACTCCCTAAGGCGCCTTGTTTCGGCCAAGAAGGCGAGAAGGCGACTTTTACAAACTCATCAAGGCGCCTTGTTTAAGACGAGAAGGCAATAAGGCGACTTGTACAAACTCGCCAAGGCGCCTTGTTTAAGATGAGAAGGCAAGAAGACGATTTGTACAAACTCACCAAGGCGCCTTATTAAAGGCGAGAAAGCGGGAGGGCGACTTTTTAAAACTCTTGAAGGCGCAATTTTTCGGCCAAGATGGCGAAACGCCACTTATACTTTACGACAACATAGCTAGGAAGAGGGAGGGATCTGGCAGCCCCCCCCCCCCGGGGGCACCCCCACATATTTTTGATGTCCCCCAGCTGCCCCCCTATGAAAAATACAGACCCATGTGATCTGCCCCATTTGTCCCCCTCCGCCTCCCCTCTAAGTGTCATTGTCTCTTTTTTATATTTGGAACTTTTATCTTTCTCACTTGTGTTTCTTTGTTTGTTTGTTTGTTTCTTTCTTTCTTTCTTTCTTTTTTTTTTTCTTTCTTTCTTTCTATCTTTCTTTACCATTCCTTCTATATCCTTCTTCGAAGCTCCAGTAGTGTAGGTGGTAAAAACTGTTTGAATTTTCTGTGTGCCCAGTGGCAGATCCATGATCTTCTAACCGGAGGAGGGTACAAAAACGATGGTGAGAAGGGGAGGGGGCATAAGAGCATAGGCGCCGGAAGCGGGGGGGGGGGGGGGGGGGGAGGGGGGGGGGAGTTGCCCCCATCCCAAAAGTGTGGGGGTAAAACGCATATTCGCCCCCCCCCTCCCAGAAAAGAGTGGGAGAAGAAAAAGAAGAAGAGAAAAAAAAAAGAGGAAGAAGAAGAAGAAGAAGAAGAGTTGGAACGAAAATATGGTATCTAACATATCCATTTTTGCTGCACGCTTTGCGTGCGAACAGATTATCTCGGTTGGCATTCAACACTTGTAGCTTACCGACGGCTATAAAGCTAAAGGAAAATCGTGTCAATAGGCCTATCAAAACCATTTAAGCTAGTAAGTTCGCAGCACGACCAGCGGAAGTGGGAGGGGGCAGTCGCCCCCGAAACAAAAAAAGTGGGGAGCAAGACGCATTTTTGCCCCATAGCCGCCCCCTCCCCCAAAAAAAGAGGAAAGAAAAAAGAAGTCAGGTACAGCGGGGGCTGGGAGCTGCAGCTGGAAGACTGGGTTGCATCAAATTGTGTTGGGACGGCAGCCCCACACCCACAATTTCGGTTAAAAAATACACCAATTTTTTTTTTTTTTAATTAAAGCCAATATCTCAATTGTAAATTGCTTATTTCATATAGGCTTCCAAAACCATAAAGCCCCAAGGGCTTCAGGGACTTTTTGGCTGTCACCCCCCCCCCCCCCCCCCCCCCCCGAAGACGTTGTGTCTGAACATCTAAAAATAACCCTTCGGCAGAAGGGGCTGTTTGAACACCCAAAACACCCCGGTACGCCTATGCTTATAAATGGAACCTTACTTGCAATTAATCTCAACTATTTTAGGACAGGGCCCTGGACTTCAGATGTAGATCTGTATTTTGATAGTAGGCCGATTAAATAAAGGTTCTTATAAATAGTTTATTCGATAATTTCTTCACCTGAATTAATATACTGTATTGCATTTCATAATTTCGAAAGGGCCTTCTAAGTACACAGTGGCGTAACCATGATTTTATTTCAGTAGGGGGGCACTGGGGATACCCTCTCTCTTTCGTAGCACAGTGGAGGCAGTTTAGGGAAATAACTGGGGAAGATCACATGGGTCTAGAATTTTCATGGGGTTACCTGGGGAACACCGAAAATATGTGGGAGGGGGGGGGGGTGCCAGATCCCTCCCTCTTCCTGGCTACGTTGCCGTAAAGTATAAGTGGCGTTTCGCCATCTTGGCCGAAACAATGCGCCTTGACAAGTTTTATTAAAAAGTCGCCCTCCCGCTTTCTCGCCTTTAATAAGGCGCCTTGGTGAGTTTGTACAAATCGCCTTCTCGCCTTCTCATCTTGAACAAGGCGCCTTGGTGAGTTTGTACAAGTCGCCACCTCGCCTTCTCGTAATAAGGCGCCTAGGCGAGTTTGTACATGTCGCCTTTTCGCCTTCTCGTTTTGAACAAGGCGCCTTGGCGAGTTTGTACAAGTCGCCACCTCGCCTTCTCGTCTTAAACAAGGTGCCTTGGCGGGGTGGATCAGGTCACCTTCTCGCCTTTTTTTCCCCCCGAAACAACGCGCCTTGGCGAGTTAAACAACTCGCCTTTGCGCTGCACTTTTAAGCTTCCGTACGTACTAGTGCACTGCACTGCACCTAACTACTAGTCGCATGCACATCCATACCATCGATCTCCACCTTTCGTGGATAGAGATTGATGGCACGTACATTGCATATGCATGCATTGCTCTTGACCAGTGCCATCCATACATAGAGTTTGGCCAACTCTGCTCCAGTGGGTAACAATATGGCGGCCTGTCGCTTTGTTAGGCAAGCATGTAACAAAGGAATATATATACGCCATGTTGTGTCCAACTGAAACCGAGTTGACCAAACTCTGTGTATGGATGGCTCTGCTCTTGACGCTCATATACTGCCCTCTCTCGTCAGTGGCGCAAGTCCTGACAAAAAAAAAAAAAAATAAATAAATAAAATCGCCCCGGCCCCCCTCCCCCTGGATCCGCCACTGGTATCAATCTATATCTCTGATATCGAGATCTAGAACGAATTGTAATATACTCCTCTTTAAAAGGATGAATTTCGCTCTCCATCATCTAACTACCCACATTATGACAGTCGTGTGGCAATTAATTAATGGTCGTCATGGCATAGAGTGATTAATACCAGTTCTCATTTAAGCATCCATACCTCAACGATGGTGCCACATCGGCTGTAATCTGTAGAGAGAGTGATGGCGGAGATAGAGCTATTTACACCGGAGCATGATAGGTCTTGGAAATGAATATCAGCAGCGTCACCTGGCACCAGACTTTTGTCTATGGTAACGGTCATTGATCTACTTCCACATTCTACAGATGTCACTGCAAATGAATATTTCAAGAGTAAATAAGCTTATTCACATTCATGAAGCTTACTCAGTTTTAAAAGAGCCCACCCTAACCGTGTATATCTGTCATTTTGGTTTCAGGTTCTGTTACGGTCTTTCATCCGTTATATTTTGAAACATGCACATTGAACTGAGCTTCTTTGCTCCTGCACAGCTATACTTCCGAGGACTGTGCCTTGAATACACACCAACGACCGAGGTCCAAACTGACGACCGAGGACAAAAATATGCGTCCTCGGAAGTAATTGCCTGTATTTACCGTAACTACCCGTATACATGGTGAAAAACTGTTTTTAAGCATTTTCTCGGATGAATGGTAGAACTTGATTTTGGCACACACGCCTTAACACGTTTTCTGAGGACAGAAATCATACAAGGTAATAGCGCCATCTTAGTGCAATGTCACAATGAAAATACGTGCAATGACTGGATGGATGTTTTAAGCGCATGCGCGTTGCAGATATGTCCGTAAAAACGACAGGAAGTAGGTGTCCCCTAAAGTATAGTGACTATGCATTGTCCTCGAACATATAGGGCAAACGCGTGAGTGTGTATTTCTATCCATTTTTTTTTTTTTTTGTATAATAGTAATCTTACGACATCTTTATTCACAATCGTGACTGTATTATTTTGTCCTGTTGGGTAGGGTGAATGTGTGTGTGTGTGTGTGCGCGTGTGCGTGGGTGTGTGTGTGAGTGTGTATGTTGTATTAACACGTAATGCATTTGTATTGAACGGATAGTTCAGCGAGGAAGTTTCATGTAGCTGCTAGTGCATAATAACAAAAACATACACAACCCAAATATGCATCCAAGACACTTACGTTTATCTTGACATAGGTTGCCTGCAAATCCTGCTGGACATGTGCAAGAGCTTTCCTCACATATTGCTCCGTTGAGACAAGGGTTCGCTGAATCACAATCAACTGAAATACATTAAAAACCAATATTGAATGTAATGGCGCCGGGCAACGATTAACTTTGACGCGTACTTATTTTATGGTCATTTAGAGTTTAAGTTCAAATTTCAAGTTCACTTTTTGTTGTTGTAATTGTTAAGAAATAGATGTGGCTATGATACAGGTTCAGTCTATGGCGTAAGGAAATATATTTTCCTCTTTCCAATAGCGATAGGGTTAACGGCTTTTACTATTAAACAGTCGAGTCGCAGCGCGGCTCGCTGGGTAGAAATTTTCAAACATTTTTAAGGAATTTCATGTATGGTATCTTTTTTTTCTGAGCAGCAAAACAAAAAGGAATGTTTTTCCCCCGAACATTTTTCAGGAATTATGTTTTTTTTTTTTTTTTTTTTGAGCAACAACAAAAAACGTTTTAAAAAGGAATTTTTATGTATGGAATCTTTTTTTTTTGGGGGGGGGGATAAAAATGCTGCACCCTAATCTCCAAAAACAAAAATAGATCTAGAAATAAGCTGCCCGAATATGAAGTGGTGGTTGCCCGAATATCGGAACTTTGAAAATCCTTGGGGGAAGGGGGCTGGGGCTGCAACCTATTGCCGAAAGGGGAAGCCTTTTTGCCCGAATATTAACTTTCCACTGTCACTAGCGAGCAAAGCAATTGGCCAGATTTTCCTTTTTTTTTCTTTCCTTCCCTTTTCCATTCCTTCTTTTCTCACTATTTTTGTTTTCCTTTCCTTTCCCTTTTCTTTTTTCTTTTCTTTTTTCTTCTCCTTTCTTTTCCTTTTCCCTTTTTTTCACCCTCCTTGTTTTTTGTATTTTTTGCCTACAGAGGTGGCGCATTTGCCGACGGCCCCCCCCCAAAAAAAGGGATTTTTTTTTTTTTATTCTAGAACATTTTTCAGGAATTTTTATGTATGGAATCTTTTTTTTGTTTGTTTGTTTGTTTGTTTTTGGTGAGCTTTTTTCTTCTTTTTTCCAAATGCTGCATCCTAATCTCCAAAAACATAATTAGAAATAAGCTGCCCGAATATGAAGTGGTGGTTGCCGGAATATCGGAACTTAGAAAATCCTCGGGAGGGGGGGGGGGGCATCCCCCACACCCCCCAGCGACGCCCTTGTTTATACTTCTTTTTGAAATGTTCCCACTTAAATGATCCCAGATTTAATGTTCTCTGAACTTAACATGATCTTAACTGATCTTTAAAACCTAAACGAAAAATAAAACACATTTTACTAAATTTGGCCATTATAAGAAAAACCGAGATAATAATTGAACCCAATCACATTTTTTTCAAGAAAAATGGCCCTTGTTTGGTATTTCTAAGGTGCTGTTTGGTTAACATGTCATTGATAAAAACAGAAACAAATGATTATGTTATTCTTAGAACTATTCTAAACCCCTCTCCGTGAAATAATATGAATTTTACAATGAGCCCATTTTTGGCACTATGGGCACCGATTTTCAAAAATCAGTTGGTGGCATCGTTTTCAGCATTAAATTTTAGTTAGGAATCCACATTAAAAAAAGAGAACACTATCTCTCACTCGGAGCCGTCTGTGTACCTAATATATATAGGAAATAGTACTTACTATCTTCACATTGGTAACCAGTGAATCCAGGTGAACAATGGCATTCATCATTGGAACAGGTTCCATCATTCATACAGATAACAAGGCTGCAGTCCACTGAAAATTAAGCCCAAAGATCAATTGTTTTTCTCATCATATTCATTTTGAATATACATGCATTTCAATAGATTGGTTTCTATATATTAAGAAACGAAGGTACATAATACTCGTTTAAGTATTATTTCTTGCATTTGGTATTTGTGTTGATGGTGAGTTACCCAACTTGACGACTACAGATAAGGGCACATATAAAATGCAAGAAACATGGCATCGTAATGACAACAGGGGCGTTAATAGGCCATTTTAAATTTTATATTTGCTGACAAGCCAAAAGAAAGTCTTAATTCTTTTTACCTTTGGCGATAGACTATAACAATTTCGAGTTTTCCAACAGAAAATTTCTGAAAGCAAATTTCACACCCAACGCACCTTATTCGAATAATTTGTGGAATTATTTTGTTGGCAATAAAAATTTGACTGCTCCTTTCGGGGGTTTCTTTACCTAAATGGCAGAAAAATCCCTGGAAACCGAAAATGCAACTACATCCATTGTTCTCACACGTCCCTCCATTCAGACAAGGGTTGAATTGACAATCGACTGTTGAAAAGAAATTGTAGACATAGGTTATTGACTATCTGATGATTTTCCTCTTTTTTTCTGGTCCACAAAGTTCTATAAATGTGTATATACAGGTAACCTTGGTAATAAGATGATTTGTGTGAAAGCAGAAAAATAAGAAAAACAGGATGGTAAAAGTTTGAAAGAAATTGGACAAGGACTAAGAAAGTTATGGATGTTTGAAAAATGAGATCACTACATCTATGCGAATCTCAAAGTGGCAATTTGGTGAGTCAATTGTAAAATCTTAGTGGACAAGTTACTCTCCCATTTGTCTTACACAAAATATCATTAATTTGCGGTTTTCTTCTAGTAGGCGCTTTTACCCTAGGGGCAGTACTCAAAAGATATTGGAGATAGCATATTGCTATAGGTCCTTGAAAGAAAAAGATGCTACTGAGTAATGCATTTTGAAAAAAAAAAGTGACATTTTAATCTTTTTTTGTGTGTTAGAGCAAACGGGAGAGTTGTCCACAGCTACATCACAGTGACACTGCCTATACGGCCAATTTGAAATTCCACTGTATAGTGATTACATCTTTCGAAAATTCATAGCTTTTTTATTGTTTATCCGATTTCGTTCAAACTTTCACCAATCTGCTTGTCTGATTTTTCCTCTTTCTTTCAAAGCAACTTGCTATTAAGACTCGATTTCCCTTTAATAAATTCTGATTTGCGCTTCAGTGATTTTATGTTTAAAGTCATGCATTTTATCTAAGCTTTCATTGGGCCGTAATTCAGTTCATATAAGGCTAATCCTAATTCATTTTGCCCAGCCTGCAAATTTAGGTCTTAAAATATCATACTCTCCTTATTTGTGAATTTCACCATCTCGCCTGCAAAAGGTATTATCTCAAATTGCACATGAAATCAGTGGTTTACTGACTTTAAAGAAGGATACACATGTTGATAACTACTAAAATAATTGACGGTGGACCTTTATGATAAAGATTGCTTTCCAAATAAGTCTACTGTGAATGACTCGATGATGAACAGACCTACCAAGTCTCACGCATTAAGCGTGGCAGTCACGAATTAGGGCTTTTTCTCACGCCCAAAAATCTCTTTCTCACGCCTGCCTCACAGCCTATCTCCATATATATTATACATACCAGTGCTGTAGGACTCGAGTCCGGACTCGGACTCGAGACCGGTCTCGAGTCCCTATTTCTCGGGACTCGGACTCGGACTCGGACTCGGACTCGAGCCACAAGGACTCGGTCTCGGACTCGGACTCGACCAATGGTGACTCGTGACTCGGGCGAAAATCGGTTCGAGACCGGCAACGAGACCGGCAACGAGACCGGCAATTTTTTCCGTTTTCCGCTGTTAATTTTAGCTCAAAAAATTACCCCAGGGCACGCAAAAACCGCTATTTTCGCACACTTGGCTCGATTGAGCGGTACACTCTAAAAACTTAAGTGTTAAATCACCATTTAAAAGGGCCGAGGAGTGACAACTTTTTCAAAATGCTTGATCAACTCTTTTTAACTGCTGGATTCAGCCTTTATAGTGTTGTATCCAGCATGTTAAAAGTGTTAATCTACAATTTTGAAAAAGTTGTCACTCCTCGGCCCTTTTAAATGGTGATTTAACACTTTAGTTTTTGGAGTGTATTTTGAACATGAACTTTTCGCCGTAACGGTACGAGAATGTGCCCAAATAGATGATAGACGCTAGGATAAGTCGTTTTATGCTCGTATACACTCGTTATACACGTGTGACACATACACATAATGAAATTGATATTAACCATTTAGAGATGGATTAATCTATAACACACATTTCCATAGACCACAGCCTGGGATATTTTGGGCAGTCTCAAACAGATTACTATTCCACTTGTATTTCAAGCTAGTATTATAAACTAAACTACAGTGTTTATATTCTTTTTATCTTTTTACTTGCAACCTATGTTCCTGTGGCAAAAGTCAAAGTCAGCAATTTATAATTTTAGGCATGTGTCAAACGGTTGTATTACGGTTTAATAATTACATGTACATTTTTACTTGAGTCACTTAGTCATAGTCAGTTTTCAAAATGAATGCTAATGTTGCACTTGTATTACAAGCCATTAAGCCAGTTAGCTGATACATGTACAAGGGTTTTATTTGGGTTGGACGATTCACTTTTTTATTACTTTAATCAGCTATTTGATAAGATTGAACTATTGGTGTTCTTGGTGAAATATTATTTTCCTTCTTTTTTCAATTTCAGTTGGAAACTTTCTTTTCTATATTGGCTTTAATGGCATTCAAGTTATCTTTTTGTTCTGTTAACTTATAACTGATAAAAGATAAAATTATAGGCCTTTGAAATAAACAAATATTATTTTGTGTAACTTTTCTTCATTGAAGTATCACAGAAACAATAGAGTCAACTCTCTATAATTACTGTGGATATAAGCAAAATACTTGGCCTGATAAGGCTTGTTCACATATGAGCCATTGTCAACAAGACATGTACCTTGGCACAAAAGGAGTGCATATTCACCTGTTTAGTATTTTGGTCAATAAAACTTCTGAAATGCCACCTGTACAACAAACCATCACCGAAAATCTAACCATACACATTTATCTCAACATTTCCAATTCAATTTTCTTCCATTCTGTCAGAATTTTTAGTACTATAGCTGGAAATCTTACTGAACTTAATCTTATCAAGCACCAAGCGACATGTCACGGTGACAAATCACTCGTTTGTGAGCAATCCTTTATATAGTTAACAGCATTCGTACTAAAAAAAAAAGTTACAATAAATTAAATTCTCTGACAAATGGAAGTTTTCAATGAACCAGAAGCTATATATGTTATAGAGAGTTCACCGTGAGGCATTTATCATAATAAAAATAATGTGACGTAAAAAAAAGTTGCAATTGAAGATGTTCCCATCGGGACTCGGACTCGAACTCGGACTCGGACTCGGATGTCCAGGACTCGGACTCGGATGCCATGACTCGGACTTGGACTCGGACTCGGACTCGCCTCGGACTCGGACTCCAAGGACTCGGACTCGGACTCGGACTCGGATGGGATGGACTCGACTACAGCACTGAAACATACCGCGCAGCGAGCGCACGATTCCTACCCTACCTGGCGCTGATGCGCGGAAAATCTCATGCATTGCTGTCTTTGACCTTGGCGTCTCTGGATGAAGGGCCTACCTTAAACAAGACATGTGAAGTGTCATATAAAAGTTTTATTTTTGATTATATTTTGACCTTGCTTCACCCAGAGTTTATTTGTTTTGTTTGTTTGATTTTATTTCTGCGTTCTAATAACAATAAAATAATTTTTTCCATAAGTATTACATAAATAGAAAATCATGTACAATAGGCCTACTAGTATACAATAAACATAATACAAAGCATACAAATAAAAATAAGGAATATAATAGACCTATGTAAATTTTTTTTCTCCAATAAACTAGAGAGGTAATTTAGGCTTCATTCATTTAATAATTATTCAGAATTTCAGACAGACTTTTGTTGTATGTCTTATAGTAATGATAATTAGTTCCTGGGGAAGGAATACATTTAAATTCAGGTCTTAATACATTCTTTTGTGAAGGTACTTCTTATAATGTGAACTAGTTTCCTGAGTGAAATTTTATTTTTGTTACTTCAGGAAATAGTACAGATGCTTTAAATTATTTGATAGGGTGTAGAGGTATGGGTAAAAATCTTCCCTCGAGGAGACACGATAATGGCAGCAAAGTGGTAGCATGATATTTTCGTTATAAGGCTAAGGCTAAGGCTAACGCTAAGGCTGTCCACTTGTAGTTTGGGCTACGTTAGGATTATCTCCATCGGGTAGCAGTAGGGGTACTACAGTCAGCCGGGCTGACAGGCGAATAATAAGACTTTATAAGGCTATGTTGGAATTATCCTGGTCGGATGCCAGACAGAACAAGTTCTTTTGGGGGCTAGTGTTCCAGACCAGACTCCGCTACCACACCACTTCTGAGGATTAGCAGACTAATCAGGGGCAACCAGTGGCGGATCCAGGGGAGGGGGGCCGGGCCCCCGGCCCCCCTCCCCTGGAAAAATAAAAGACTGCCCAATTTTTTTCAATTTTTTAATTTTTTTTTAATTTTTTTTATTTTAGAATTTTTTTTTTGAGGGTTGGCGAAATTTTTTTGTTCACTCCCCCCCCCCCTCACTGAGCGACTTTTGGAGGGCTGGAGAAGAAAAAAAATTGGAAGGCTTTTTTTTTTTTTTTTTTTTAAACAAATGTAGAGTAGTGAATCCATGTTGCCAATTTAAGATTTTCATAGAATTTTTAAAATTCATAACTCTCTTATTCTTTGTCGGATTTTTCTCAAATTTTCACTGATATAGTTCTCTTATTTTTGTGCTTTTGTTTAAAGTAACTTTTTTTTCTCATGAATGTACCCTTTTAATCTATCTTATCCTAGACCTATCCTAGTGAAAAATTCTGTACCCCCCCCCCCCCCCTCCCCCACTGAGCGACTTTTGTAAGTCAACATCACAAAATCAAATTGTAACCATCATGGTAATGATGAGGATATTATCAAATCTTGCTGGTGTTTGTTTGGCAGAATAAAGTCAGAACTCAGGATGGAGATATAGGTGTCATCTACCTCCACCACTATGTTGGAAGAGAATACAATTTTTTGAAATGCTGGAGTAGGGTCTCTGTGGTTTGGATGAAGATGATGAGTGAATCCTCACTTCACTCTAGAGGGAATTCAAGTTAGAATAGTTCTGTATGTACTTCTGAATCTGTCAATGCCCTCTTGTATCTGTTCTTCATGATAACTCTGACGGGTAATCCTCAACCTTATCCAAAGCAGCGAGTGTTGCTGCAAGAGGAATTCTGCTGAGGAGGATTTTCTCATCACAAAATAACAGCTGGTCGACTTTTTGTTGATGGCAGGTATAAATAAAATGCTTATTTTGTACTGAAATGGTACCTGCAATCATAATGAAGATCAATTTTTGCATTGTTCAGGACGGCACCTTCTTTAAAGAGCAAAGCAGATAGCAATGTGATATTTTCATAGAAAATAAAGTAAAGGGCACCTTCCATTGTCATCAAATGGTAGAGTATGGTACAAAGTGCATAAAAGGAAGGAGAAATATCAGATTATCGTAATTTTCCACTTTAGAACGGGCACCTTTTCAAATCACAAGAAGGACATCTTTTCATTGCTCTATGAAAAGTTTTTTGATAGGGGAAAATCCAGGGGTGTACGCCCCTCCCCCCCCCCCCCCGGGATATTCACATTGGCCCATGTCTCATGAAAATTCGATTGCATATCATCACACAATGGGAATCACATGTGTATCAAATCTGTTAAAGCTTACATTTCCCTTACGCATGTTACATAAAGGGTATATCGTAATCGCTTTGAAAATATTTCCCACGTCGTGCCGACTCGTGAAATATGCTCATAGCTCGTGCGATATACCCTTGTATCCCACTCAAAGCCATTAAATATTATATAAATATTTTTCGCATAATTTATGACATAGGCCTTTCATCACAATACTACAAGATAAAGTACTTTACCTGCCGTTAGCTCACGGAATGAATCCGAGACTTCAAATATCCAACGCCCTGGTACTCCAACGTTACTAGTTGATACAAGATTAACTAATTCAGATGACCGAGGTGACCCGGGGAGGTTAAGAAATTTAACGTTATCACCAGCATTAAATCCAACCTTGATAAAGACGATGATGATCAAAATAATGATGATAATGATGATGATGATCATAATAATAATGATAATGATGATGATCATAATAATAATGATGATGTTGATCATTATAATAATGATTCTGATGATGATCATAATAATAATGATGATGATGATGATCATAATAATAATGATAGTGATGATGATCATAATAATAATGATAATGATGATGATCATAATAATGATAGTGATGATGATCATAATAATAATGATAATGATGATGATCATAATAATAATGATGATGATGATGATCATAATAATAATGATAGTGATGATGATCATAATAATAATGATGATGTTGATCATAAAAATGATAATGATGATGAACATAATAATAATGATAATGATGATGATCATAATAATAATGATATTATTAACATCAATTTCTTGATCAAACTTGCACAACAAAGGAGACATCAAAGCCCATGTAACACAAAAGTACTGGTACATGCATGGCGTAAAAAGGACATTTTGAACAAAAATACAGCACAGCGAATATTGATATGAAATAAATCATATGGAAACATTTAGAGGAAATGATTTCCATAAACACTCTAAAAAAAATACTGGGTAAACTGTGCTGGGTAAACTGAAGTTGGGTAAAGGTTTTTCAAATTTTTCCTAACTGTTTGCTACACGCTTTTGCCCAACGTGTGATATTATACTATTAATACATGGTTGGGAGTGCGTTAGTGCGATCTGGCAACACAAAGGTTTTTATCGTGGTTTACTAACGCACGAGGCGTAGCCGAGTGTGTTAGACACCACGATAAAAACCTGCGTGTTGCTGGATCACACTAACGCACGAACTAACAACCATGTATAAATAGTTTTATAAAACGGGTCTACAATCTTAGTGTTTTCTTACAATCAATTCTTACAATTAGTGTTTGATCCAGATTAGCCGTGCGTTAGTCCCCTCCCCGTGCGTTATCACTTTTTTTTTGCACGGTCACGTGGTGTTATTTGACCAATCAGGAAGGCTACATTCTTGAACCCGTTTTATAAATTACTATTAATACATGGTTGGGAGTGCGTTAGTGCGATCTGGCAACACAAAGGTTTTTATCGTGGTGTACTAACGCACGAGGCGTAGCCGAGTGTGTTAGACACCACGATAAAACCTGCGTGTTGCTGGATCGCACTTACGAACGAACTCACAACCATGTAATAATAGTTTTATAAAACGGGTCTACAATTTTAGTGTTTTCTTACAATCTTAGTGTTTGATCCGGATTAGTTAGTCCCCTCGTTTAATAGTCCCCTCGCCGTGCGTTAGTACTTTTTTTTTTGCACGGCCACGTGGTGTTATTTGACCAATCAGGATGGCTACATTCTTGAACCCGTTTTATAAATACTTTTTACACAATATTGGGGAAAACGACTGATCCAAATTAAACTGGGTATTCAATTGCGTAAACTATGAACACTAGGTAAAAGAAATGGGTCAGATTGTCCCAGTTGCTTTGTTTCATATATTTGGACGGGAAACCTATATTATCATCCCGGCTTTAGTTGATGCACCCTGATAAGGTGCTCATAGGATTGAAATAATATTTCCTAAGAGTTATCCATTTATGATCATCTTGAAATATTCAAAAATGATAAAATTGAAAGACACTGAATCTAAAATCTTCAGTGTTAAAATCAACATTTTATAGGGCTTAGTACTGACAGTGTTTTAAGGATGATAGATTTACAACGACAAGCCTTTCTAACGACAAACCTTTAAGGACGTGTCTTTATAAAAACAAGCCTTTACAAAAAGAGTAAAAACGAAATTACGGACAGAGGATTTTTTCCAATTAAAAGGCAACTGCTTTCTTGAACTACTGAAGGTAAATGCAAATTTACGTTTACACAACTACGTTAACAACAATCAGTTTGCTTTGAACTTTCCTATATTCGGTTGGGAAGAAAGAAAAATGCGAATAGCTACAAGTGAAATATCATTTTGTAGGGTACCTTACATGGGTATACACAATTATGAGAAGGAAGGAAGGAAGATTATTTTCACTTTTACTTTCTGTTTAATGAAAATAGGCAGAAATGTGTGCCACTGTTACTTACACGTCCACTCCCTGTCCATTTGATTTCCTTATAGTTGAAGATAACGTAAGTCAATTCGCCATCTGTTCCAATTAGTACTTGAAACGTATTTCGCTGGACATAAGAATAAAAGAACCATGATATTTTTGCATCTATCTTGATCGATATTATGATTCTGCGACATTATACTCTGGCGACATTTGCTCTTCTGAGTTCTGACAATGTCTAACTGCAAGGACGGCGCCAAAATATTTCTTTTTGGGGCACGGGTCTGAAAAACAGTCCCTGACGAGCAGGATAAATGGTTCTCACATTTTATGCAGCGTTGTGTCTCTCTCTCTCTAAAAGAAAAAAAAAGAACATTAAAGAAAATATAATTTTTCTTAGGTTGGTATGTTTACCCAATAGGCGTAGAGGCAAATTTTTGCGAGGTGGCTTCATAAAATATCAACTTTCGAATTTCTGCATAGTTCCTATCAGGGCATGTTTATCTACACGTATCCGTTATTTCCATTTTAAATTAGTTCATCGCATACTTGGTATTTTAAAACATAAAATATCACGAAATCAGATTTATGTTCATTTTGTTATAGATCCGAGGAATGTATAGAACATTTATTTTGGGATTGCCCAATCATCAGAAGGTTTATTGTGGACGTCCAACATTTCATTTTGGATGACAAAGTTACCCTGAGTAAAATCAACCTCTTGTTTGGGTTTTATGGAAGTGTTGGAATTCAATTTAATTTCATTAATTTATATGCCAAATAATTTATATTTTCCAGCAAATGCAAAAATAGCGTATAATCAGCTCTTTTAAATGCATGTTAAGATATCATCGCTCTCTTGAACCTCCATTCTCCCCCCCCCCCCCCCTTTTCTCTTTCCCTCTCTTTTTTTTTTTTTCTTTCTTTCCTATTTTCTTCTGTTCCCTCCAATCAAGCTCAGCGGTCTAGAAACGTTTTTTTTTTTCTTTTTTTGTATGTAGTTATTTTCTTTTTATATATTCATTATGTACTATTATGTATTGTGTACTAAGGGCACCCTCGCCCCAAGCTTTTGCTTTTAAAGGTGTGTCCTCCAAATAATTATGTACCACATAAATGTATATTTTGTCATACTTTTGTTAAAAATATATGTACATTATTTTGTTCATTTATTACTTTGTACACTTATATTGAAAAGTTGGAAATAAATGTCTTTGAATTGAAATTGAATTGAAATTGAAATCGAAATTATATCTATATTAAAGATAACAACTTTATATCATTTGATTACAGATGGAAACATATTGTTTTGCCGTAAACCTACTTTACCACTCTGCCCTGTATAATCATAATTTTTTTTTTGTTCATTCTTTTGTTTATATTATGTACATGTATATCTTTTGTTATATATTTGTAGTTTATTGCAAAATCAAGAGCAGTACTCAATAAAGATGTTTCTGCAAAGAAAAAACAACAACTTTCGAGTGACAATTTTAGTACTGAAAATGTACAGACATTACATATGCAGGCACCTCGCTGCCCGAATATGAGGTAGTGGTTTCCCAAATATCGACACGTTAAAAATCCGGGGGGGGGGGGGTGCTGTAGCCCAATACCCCCTCACCTCCACCTTATACGTCTATGACACTATATCCGAAACCTAAACAAAAACCCAGTTGCAATCAGCCTAAACCCTGCTGCAGGCTTAATGTAGTTTCTAAGTAAATGTCGAGGGAGAAAATGTCGCTGAAGAAAAATGTTGGATCACCAATAGGTCTACTGCTTATGTTTTTGAGAGTGATCCATTACAGGGTTACCAGCACGCATATACGTTTTCATACCGAAGGAATTGGTACATAAATCTTATTTATTTTTTTCTAAATCAGCTAGTGCTATCGAATTCCATATTTTCATATCACACATCCCCGAGTCTTGTATCACTTGTATTTTATTGTATCTTATCAAACATTATCTATGTTCTGTGTGTTGAAATAAATCATATCAATCATAATAAATAACATTTACGATACACATCAAAAGATTAAGGTAAATCAGAAAACGTAGACACAATTTACACAAAGAAGGCAATAAAGCTAGTGTGTATATCTATTTTGATATCAATTTGTGCCACATATTTTTCACTTCTCCTTCCTTTTATTTCCGAAATAAATGATGTATATATATATATATATATACAAAGATATTGTAAGTCAGTCTGATTATCGAACCATATTTCGCTTTCCAATTATAGTAAAGTGACGTTTAAACTTTTTTACAGTATATATATAATATATACTGTAAAAAAGTTTAAACGTAATATATTCTGTAAAAAAGTTTAAACGTCACTTTACTTTGTCTTTAAGTACAATTTAAAAGGCAATCCAACCTTTGTAATAATTGTATTTGTGTGACAGCAGAAAAACCAGAGAAGCAGATTCATGAAAGTTAGAACAGAATCGGACAAACAATAAGAAAGTTGTGATTTGTTTGAAAGTTGTAATCACTATACTGTGTAACTTTGTATCATCTTTTTCTTTTTTGGAGGACTTTAACAATGTGCTATCTACAATATATTTTGAGTAGTGCTCCTAGGGAAAGGCGCTCAGGAGAAAACCGAAATTCAGTGATATTTTGGTGTACAAGTGGGAGAGTTGACCGTGAATAGGTCACAATCGATTAACAAAATTGCCAATTTGAGATTCACATAGATGTAGTGATGTCATTTCAAACTTTCTCCATTCAGTTTCTCTTATTTTTCTGCTTTCAGACAAATCAGCTTTTTCCTATTAAGGTTGGATTGCTCTTTAATCAGATCTGACTATTTACGTCTAGGGACTGACCCTTAAAGTTACAATTTGAAAGACACTATTCTGTTTCAAACCTGGGTCCGTCAGGGAAGGTTTATAGACATGACAGACATACACAGCGAGCTGACCTCTCAAGCAACTCCCATCTCCTATGTAAACTGTTAACTTGCCACTCGATCGAATTCATGATTTTGTACACATCATGTTATGTATAAGATTTATTTCATTTGAATATTCACTCAAATTTGTACGAACCGGTTTTGTGGCCAAGCCGATAAATTCACGAACATCCACCCATGTAACGACTACAATTGTGAGTAAAGAACGTCCGTGAAACTCTGGTGTAACCGATCGAATAGCACGCTCAGCTTCACTGCATGTTGTCTGGTCAGATCCTAGGTCTGATGTTCTGAAATTCCGTAATAGAAAATATCCATATTTAAGTGAAGTAGGCACAGTTTGAAAAAAAGTCAAAAAGAAAGTTAAAATCATGACTGTTTACCTTCTTAATACAATAAATATGACATTGATCAAATACAAGTAGCCACTCGGGCACATTTTCGGGGCCCCAGCGAGCTCCAGTGGGGGGTCGGGGCTGTAACCATTTATTTTAATATGAACTTTTCAATTTCTATTTTTGTTTCTTTCAAAACGAGACAATTTTTTGGGTAAAAATACTATTTCGTCATCAAATACTCTAGATAAAGACAAATGTTACATATAATTATGGTGTCGTGCATGTGAATAAGCATCAAATCAAATCAATTTAAAACAGATTTTTACCTGTAATAGCCGTTTCCGACGAGTCTGATATCTATATCGCTCCAGAACGGAGCAATAATCTTGGGTCCTTGTACAGGAAAATCCATTCTTAAAACTGGAAGACTGGTTTCGAAAGTTACAATCCCGTTAATCGATACCTGTAGGTGAAAATAAAATACTTTCTAATAAAAATTTTATTCATTATATTGCAATATGTTTTACATGAATTCATTTATTCACATTCAATATATGGATTCGGGGACAGCCCAGTAGTTCGACATCCAAGAAACACACAAACCTACATTATCGGTCTTGTGAACCCTCAGAATGTCAGGAAGACCTACGTGTCGGTCATGCGGTCATCGGTCTCGTGAAGGTGTCAGAAGTTAAGAAGTGAGATCGACATTGTCACTCTCGTGGGATTCAGCGAATTGAGTTACTATTTGGTTCAGGAATTTGCATACTACAAATCTTTCTTTTCTGCAATTGGAAAAATTTGCTTAAGGCCTAAAGTTCAAATCAAATCATACATTCTTTGAGAAAAAGATGCAATTTTTGTCCTAAAGGTAAACATAATTTTCATTTATTTTATCCTTGATTTGGGTGCACTTTAAGAAAATCCTGAAGAATCATATGCACAAATGACATTTGCTGCCTTTCAAGTGATACTGCGATCCTTCCAAATGACATTTGCGATGCATAATAAAAATTTGACTTTGCCACACCCAATATTTTTGATACATTTTACAATGGATTAAGAGATGCGTCATCAAATAAAAAATGTGGAGAACCGGAGCAATTTGCTAAAAATTAAACCAGACATGACAATCATTATTTCCATCTTAAATATTTGAACAGGACACCCACCACTTTGGTCCGAATTCACAAAGGAAGTTTGGTTTAAACCATGGTTTAAACCCCTTCCTGGGTTTTTTAAGCGTACGTGCGCACGGAATCCGATCCAATCATATATTTTCTTTCATGGGCAATGTGCGCTTATTTACGCTTATTTTAGTACGCGTACAGAGGTTTAAACCTTACCCATGGTTTAAACCTCCTTTTTAAATTCGGGCCTTTACGTCTCTAATAATACACGCACCCCCCATTCATGTGCAAATATCATCAGGAGTGAAGAATGCAGAGCAAAAAGGAGAAGAAATAATCGTTGGAAATATGGGTGACCCTTCCCCTGCTTCCCCCGAATTTATAATTATTACGTTTGGATTTTTATCCAAACCCTTCAGTTCTTAACGAGTTATGCTGAAATGAAAAAGAAAACAAAGTAGCCACTTACAAAGACTTCGTCGTACCTAATCCCTGAGAATTTGAAGGGATTGGAGATAGTTATCCTTACAGTATCATCATCTTTACTTGGTAGCATCATCGTGTCATTAAACTCCCCCGAACTTCCAAATGGGAAGAGAATGTCTAAATAAAAATTTAAAAATGACACATTAGAAAGGGGCGATATGTTACCAGAAGCAAACACACGCATAATATTACCCAGTATGGCTTACAGCTTTACTTATGATGGGGAGCCCTATGTCTGCGCACCTAAGATTTGAACTAAAATTTAACAAGAATTTCTTTAATATTTCACTAATGCTTAATTTCATATTATTCCTGTTATTCTAAAGAGTAATTGTACAAAAAATCTCATCAAAATTAGAGCAAGAACTATGCCATTTCCATAAGAATAGGCGGCAGTGTCATTTTGACATTGAAAAAACAATGGTGCCCATGTCTGCGCACTCATTCATTTTACACGCAGTTCGGGAGTTTTGACGAGAAAGACGACATTTTGAGGCCTGCGCATAAAATTTCTGAAATAAGACCCTTTTTCAATATTTTGACTCGTTTTTTTAATGAATATCTATCGCTATAATAAAGATGACAAGTTAGTGTTCGTTGCTTGTTTTGTTTCATTAGAATCGCGCAGTTACGCGTGTGCGCAGGCAAGTGCGCTGCGCAGACTTGGGCATTCTAGCCATACATAGGGTTCCTTTAACTCTTAGAAGACTAGACCTTTTCAGAGGTTTAAAGACGAGGGGAGAGTCTTTCAATTCTACAATTTTGGGTTGATATATGCTACAAAATGTCACTCCACACCTATATAATTGAATTTGAGTTTGGTGTCAAAACTTGAGAAAGATTTCTAAGAACACAGTCAAGAGATATCTGCCTGTATCTATACATATTTGACTTGATTCTATTCGTCACGTATAAGTACAGTCAGGGGCGTCTCTAGCGGGGGGGGGGGGGGGGTGGGAGTGTCACCCCCCCCCCCCCCACTCAAAATTGCTGTCGGCAAAATGCGTCACCTCTGCCGGCAAATTTTAAAAAAGGAGGGGGGAAAGGGAGAGGGAAGAGGAAAGGGAAAAGGAGAAAAGGGAAAGGAGAAGAAAAAAGAAAAGAAAAAAGAAAAGGGAAAGGAAAAGAAAAGGGAAGGAAAGAAAAAGAAGGAAAAACTGGTAAATTTGTTTGCTCGCTCACTTCGCTCTCTCGCAAAAACACTGGAAAAGTTAATATTCGGACAAAAGGCGTCCCCCTTCGGCAATAGGCTGCAGCCGCTCCCCCCCCCAAGGATTTTCAAAGTTCCGATATTCGGGCAACCACCACTTCATATTTGGGAAGCGAATTTAGGTGCCAGAATATCCACATATTTGGGTAGCGAGGTTCCCAGATAATTATGTAACTTCTGTATGCAACTTCTGTACATTTTTTTGTACAAAAATTTAGAAATTGAAAAGTTGATATTCAGTCAAAAGGCGTAAGCCCCCTCTTTGCAAAAATGGTCCTGTATGATCAAGATCTCTACATGTGTGATTTTCTTTTATTATTTTATTATTCTATTTTTTATTTTTTATTTTACTTTTTTTAGGGGGGGGGGGAGATTAGGGTGCATCATTTTTGTCGTCAAATTTGGATGTCAATTTGTCGGTAAATTTGGTTGTTAACCCCCCCCCCCCCCCACCCCAATCAAAATGTTCTAGCGACGCCCCTTAGTACAGTAGAACATGAAATGTGTAACAGTGAAAAGGAAAATAAACATCTACTAGTACTTTGACAGAATAACCCATGCTAGATTATAATACTTTGATAATAATTTGACATAATAAGCTTATCTCTAATGTGGTTCTATAAGAATATAAGTAGATATTAATAAATCATAGATATTCTGATTGATAGATATAATCATACAGCATGACAAAACGTAATTGTTCAAAAATATGTTAAACAAGAATACGAACAAACTTACTGAACTAAAACTGATTAAACCTATACAATAATTACATATACTTTTAGGAACTCACTTTTAAATATTCTGTCAGATCAAATTTGAAATGTGATTTTTTTTTTTACAGTTTTTAAATGATTTGAAAGTGAGTTCCAGAACTGTACACCAATGAAATTGAATTACTCTATTGTGGGCTTTTAATAATCAAACCTATGCTTATTCCAGTAGCCCTTGTATATGACTTCATTCAAGTAGAGTTATCATTGAAATGTTGCATAACTGCTTCGTTTTCTTATAGTTGTCAATAATTGTGCATATTGAATGTGTTTTTGCACCTTTTTTCTGATTTGTATATGAACTACATATAAATTGATATTGATATGGAGAAATAACATAAAGAAAAAATGAATGAAAGATAAAAGAATACCCAATTTGTCCTACAGCCTATCGAGTACGACTTAGTTAAACTGACTATTTCTTGTATCATGACTATGAACATTTGACACGCGAGTAAAATTATTTGCAATGTTAATGATCTACATATGAATGATATATTTTATGTACTTATGGCAAAACAATTGTTATGATCTTTGACGAACACGGAGAAAACCTGCTTTTTCAAATTCACTTTGAGAAACATGTGACCTCAGGCCTGAGAAACTGATAAATCTTACCTAACTCTTTTTCAGAACCATCTTTTCCAGGCTGCTGTACCAAGCAGCATTACCGTAATCCAATAAATGTATGAAATTCATACATTTTGTTTATATCTGTACAAAAACCTTAAACGAGCATTTGCCTTTTTGTTTTTTTAACAATATCCCTACCTATAACTAGACATGAAAGATCACTCATTAAATTCATTATGAGAATGTTTTAACTGATTTTTTTCTCTCTCTATTTCTTGATTTTTATGATTATGTTACCTTGAACTGTTGAATTCCGCAGTATATTTTTATTTCCCTTTAGTACAGAAAAAAATACTTTGCGTTTTACCTAGATTTAAAGAAAGTTTTTAAACTGTCAATCAGTCATCACATCTTGTTAATTCTTCTCTCAGTTTTTTCTGAGATAAATTTTGGAATTCCGTCTGAATATAGAAGCCCATTTTTTTAGCATATACAGGTAGAAGTTATTTAGCATCTTTCACACAAGTACATATATCACTGATAAAGCTCATAAAAGGAATAGGGCCTAAAATACTCCCATGTGGAACCCCACAATTTAATGGCAGGGATTCTGATACCACAATCTTCATTGTTACCACTTGAATTCGATTTGACTTAAAACATGTTATGCATGCTGTATTCAGACCCTTTACTTCTTTACTTCTGTTAAAGAATTTCATGATTTCTAATATCAAAAAGCTTTTTGTATGTCCAGAAGAACCATTCCAGCAAAGCGTCCTTTTGAAATCCCAGTTCTCACAAAATCCAATGTTGAATTACATAATTATTTTTGAAAATTCATTTCTTATATGTTTCTAAGCATTCTAGCATAAATACGATTTAAGTAATACATAATTTTCTGTGTAGCATTATTTGTCTCTGGAATCAATACTACCTCAATGCAAATTTACAGGTGAGATCAATTCCTTGGTTATACTGCATAATCTCTGTCTGTGATATCATGAATGTTGTCTCTTTGCGACTTTTTTCATTACATATCATTATTGATAAAATGTCCTGTCCGAATATGTTCATTCCTGATATATAACTTTTATTAGCTTGTCTTTTGACCTTTTTTAACTGTACAATATTTTTATTTATAATTTGTTAATACGAATTCCATATTTATATGTGATATATGCAAATGATGATCTTTTATTGTAAATATCACAGCATTGGTCTCTTGAATTTTGTCATGTGATCTATTGCCAATAAAACCGAAATTGAATTGAAGTGAATTAAAGCCGGATTGAAAGTTCAATTTGCGTATACGCTGATTTCTCTAGAATATTTGAAACTACATTAAAACGGTAATTGGTCTGTAGTTACAGACAATAGTCTTTTTCTTTCTCCTTGTATATCGGGGTAACTTTTGCCGTTTTAATATCCTGTGGAAAGGTACATGATCACATATGGGACAACCAAAATACATTTTCAAAACGGCAACTTATAAAATGTATAGGCAATAAATTGTAAGAAAGATATGTAAGGCATTGGCAGAGAACTCTAGACGAAAACAGTTTAGTTTAGTTTAGTTGAGTTTATTTTCCACACAAATCAATCAAATACAAATTATACATTTTGAAATACATTCTGGAATAATAAAAATAGATTACATAATTCAAGAACAAATATGTCACAAAAATGAAAGAATCTGAAACTATAGAGAGTACATGCAATTCAAAGATTTACGTTCATGTATATATGGTGGAGGGGCCTAAAAAAAGCTAGGCTTGTTGTGGATGGGCCCCAGTTAAAAAATAATTTTCATACATGTAGAAGAAAATAATAGTAGAAGGGAGGAAGGAGGAAAAGAAAGAAAGGGAAAGGAAGCTATAGGAAGGGAGGAACTGAACAGGAAAAGGAAAACATTATACAGAACAAGACAAAGATCACGAGAACGGGGACGCACGGGTACTTTACAAGACAAGAAAGGATAGACAAACTAAATTGCAAGGGGATCTGCAGCTGTTATTTCAATGTGAAGAATTTTTAACACTACGTCGCAGCATAGTAAACATGGTAAATGAGGCAATATATATATATAGAAGCCATGACGTAATCGTGAGTGTACACATGCACGTTAATAAAGGATATCATAAATGTATCGAATGCAAAGGATATCATAAATGTATCGAATGCATATCGGATGAATACAAGAGTATTACCAAGAAGTATTACAAATTACAATATGGTTTCAAAAGAAACATCTTTAACTTTCTTTTAAATACAAATGTACTTACAGATCTTTTTATTTCGGGATTTAGAGAGTTCCAGTATTTGGGACCGGAATAGACAACTGTATTGTAGGCAAATCGTGTTCTGGTTTTTGGAAGATGGTATGAAAATGCTTGACGTGTAGGATAGTTATGCAGTTGGTTGTTTTTTGTAAACATATAACTGAGTGCCTGAGGTAAATCGTTTTTGTTCAGTTGAAACATTAGAGAACCCAGCTGTAGACTAAAAATATTGTGAACTTTCAGAATACGTCTTTCAAAGAAGAGAGGGCCGGTGTGAGCCCGTGTATGCGCGTTAAAAATGATACGTATTGCTCTTTTTTGTATTACCAAAATTTTATCCAGTTGGAGTTTCGTCGAATTACCCCAGGCAAGAATACCATAATTTATATACGGTAGCAATAAAGTTGAATATAACATATACATAATTTGGGATGGAAACATAGACATCAGTTTGTACATTATACCAGTATTTCTAGATAATATCGAGCAAATATGACTTGTATGTATTTTCCAGGTCATTTTTTCATCAATAAAAAGTCCTAGGAATTTAGTTGATTAAACTCTACTTAGCTGAACATTATTCAATGAAATATTACCAGGTAGAGTTGAAATAGATTTGCTAAATAGCATAAAATTAGTGTCTAATTCAGTGAAAGCCTGTTAGCAAATATCCATTCACAAATACATTGCAGCTCAGAGTTAACAACCTCAAGAAGGGTTTGAGGGTTCTTGTGAGAAAAAATACACTTGAATCATCTGCGTATAGTATAAATGACAATAAGCGAGATGAATATTGAAAATCATTTACATATATGATAAAAATTAGGGGGCCAAGTATGCTCCCTTGAGGAATTCCGCAAGTAACTGGTTGTTTTTTTGACTCTACTCCATTTAGTGAAACAAATTGTGTTCTGTTTGTGAGATAACTTTTGAACCACTCCAAGGCCTTTCCCCTAACACCATAATGAAATAATTTATGAAAGAGAATATCATGATTTATAGTGTCGAAGGCCTTGGAGAAGTCCAAAAATACCAACTGTATGACCATGATTGTCAATAGCAGACGCAATCTTATTGATAAAATGAAGAATAGCATGTGAAGTGGTATGTTTTTCTCGAAATCCAAATTGACAGTCAGATAAAATTCGGCACCGCGTGAAAAAATCTATTGTCCGATTACATAGGAGTCTTTCTAGAATTTTTGAAAATGTTGTTAGAAGGGAAATGGGTCTATAGTTACTACATTCTTGTGTATCTCCTTTTTTAAAGATCGGTATCACTTTGGCTATCTTCATTTTTTCTGGAACAACACCATTTAAGATTGACATGTTAAAACTATGGGTTAAAGGAACAATGATTTCATTGATAATATTTTTGAGCAGTTCATTTGTTATATTATCGAACCCAGGGCTTTTCTTATTTTTAAAGTTATTAACAATGTCGATAATTTCTTTTTCGTTGGTTGGTAACATGAATAATGTAGATGGGTTAGGATCCCTCAGAAAATCACTATAAGACTTGGGGGCATTTGGAATAGAACGTGCTATTCCTATAGGCTACCTATTCCTATATATATACTTATACCCCTACCTATTCCTATATCTATATCTATACCCGTACATATTCCTATAACACATACAGAAATATTTACTTAATATTTCATTAAGTAAACTTCCTTTTGTAAAAAAAATACTTAATATATGTAAAAGTGTCTCAAAGGAATATTTTTATGTAGTATTTTACTAAATATTTGTAATAAATTACATTTCGCATATAATTTGTCATGCAAATGTAAAATTTACTTAACACTATTTGTAATAAGTAAAATGCATTTTGCCAAAAAAAAAAAAAAAATGCCTATTATGTAAAATGTGTTAAGTACACGTAATTTTTTAAAGGGAATTTTATCATGCAGAATGTTATAAGTCGACATTAAGTAAAATGTTTTGTAAACTCTTGTGTATAAAATACATTTTACGAATGTCAATTGACATTTACATGATTTTGATACACAGTTATATAAAACTGGCTGAACAAATCTTGCAAAATAACGCTGTAAGATATTTCTTAATAAAGATTTTGCAATATTGCCCTTTTCGTTAGGTTTATTTAACATATACAATGTAATTTGTCGTCATTAAGTAAAATGTTTTGGAAACGGTTTTGTAAAAAACACATTTTATGGTTATGATTATGTAAACTTCGATCACTAACGCTGTAATCCTCATAAAATGTTTTGCAAAATTGCTCGGCCAAGTCATGAGGCCTATTCACAATAGGCCCTATAGGCCTATATTTTCAATGTGAAATTCATGAAAAATGCAGTGAACACTGAGTTGCTTTGCCCAGCCCCCCCCCCCCAAAAAAAAACAAAACAAAACAAAACAAAACAAAACAAAAAAAAAACAAAGAAACAACAAAAAAAAGAAAAAGAAAAAAGAAAATCAACATGGGTTGCCTATTATGTAAAATGCATTAAGTAGAATTGATCTTTTCCCTGTAAATCTAGCGCAATGTAATAGACGTCATTAAGTAAAATGATTTGTAAGCTGTTTTATCATAAGTAGGCATATATTTCATGTATAATTACCAAATGACCCTAAATCTACCTTTATGTAAACTTGACCGTATTAGCCAATTAGGCCCATGTCATATTAGCCTATATTTTCTATTATTTAAACTGCGTTTTGTATTTTTGACACAAGATATGCACAAGTTTTGTAACTGATTAACTTTCATTTATATACCTAATTAATTTCCCCCGTGTCGTGCACATTGTGTCGTGTAATGTAAGGTATGTCTATGTTTTGAATAGAAAATAGGACTATCTATTGAATTACTGTCGTGCTTAATGTGACAAATTCCAATTATTTTTTTTTCTTCTTTTCATTTTTGTAATTTTTTTTCTAACGAAATGTAATAAGTGGCAAGCGATATTATCAGGGCCGGGCATGCACTGCACTGCCGGGCATACTCACGGTGCACGTGCTTGTGCTATATGCACGGCACATAATGGTACACGCGCGCGGTCGACGTACGTGTACGTACGTTACAAATACAATTAATCAAAATGGCGACTTGGCAGAACTTATTGAAAGAGTGGGGCCTAGAAGACCTCTCTGGAACTTTCGAGGGTAAGTTAGTAGCACTTTACTTTGTTCTTAAACATGTAGTTCAATAGATATCATGCGTGAAATAGGATGAACTCATCATAAACTCAAAGCTAACAAAAGCATAAGCCTTTCTCAGGCTCGGTTTCGAAGTTACAGCTCTAAATTTGTTAGATCCGACTGTTAGTGTTACTGTTATAGATCTACTGCCATGACTCTACATAGTCATATAGTAGGTCTAGCCGGACTAGCCCTAGATCTAATTGCATTGAGGCATTTCCGTTGCCATGCAACCATAAAAAGCAAGGTATGTTTTTCAATGTTGATTAAGTTTCAACATGTCTTAATGATTTCCATTATTGAAAAGTTGCTGTTTAAATGAATAGTCTAAGTTAGGTCTAACTTTTTTAATGAATTTATCTAAAACAAAAAATAGCGCCATCTTGTGATGAGTAAGGATTTTTTATGTGGTAATTTGCCTGTTTCATGTTAGTTTGAACCATCAAATGCATTAAATGTGTTAATTTATGATATGGGATAGCTTCTTCAATCAATTTAAGATTAAATCATAAAATATCAAATAATGAGGTAATTGGCACATTCCAATTTTTAAATTATTGACTCAGTACTTGTCAGTCACAAGTGCTCAGTCATACTCAGACATAGGCCCTTGCCCACTCATACACATATGAGATCATAAAGACATAATCATAATGTGGGACTGTGCCACATTCACTGGTGCAATAGTCAAAACCGACAACAAAATTGCTACATGTAGATTACCTAATTTTGGGACTGTTCAACTCTTACTTGCTACAAATTCAAGATTTCTGACTTCAGAGTTAAAAGTGAAATTTTGAATAATTATTTTCCTCTCAGTCTCATGCATGTATATGGTCTAGAATAGATCATATTCATATACATAGCCTGCTAACACGCACAAAAGCTATTGAAGGCTATTCAATTATGCAGTACAAGGTTATCTTCAGATAAGCTTGTACATGTATAAATGTACTTGTCATAGACTACTTGTAATTTGCATTCTCCCCCATTGTAATATTTTTTTGGAACTGGGTCCCCATACTAAGTAGCTCAGAAGACATTAATATGAATATGAAGCTCCTTATTTTCTATTTCATTTTTTTTTTTTAAAATACACACTCTATGTGTTTCTGTATCAACAGAGAATAGAATCAATGATGACAGTTTTTTGCTGTTGGAGAGCAAGGAAATTAAAGAGATTATTCCAAAGATGGGACCAAGGCTAAAATTTGTCAACAAATTCTCTGCACAGGTATGATTACTTTTTAGGCTATTTACTAATTATGTATTTTTACATGTATGCTTATATGAATGCCCTGTATTAAATCAATATCCTTCATATTGTACATATATCATTTTTAAACATTACCTAAACCAACATTAAAGGAGAATGAAACTCTGGGGAACAATCAATTTTAATGAAAAGAGAGGATAGAGAGAAGCAATTTTTTTTAAAAATCCATCAAAATCGATTACCAAAGCATAGGATGGTTCAGGTTGTGAATGGGTGGTGTACCGATAAAGTCATTCAAAAGTAGGTCAGGAGTAACAAAATAGACAATAAATTTTAATGATGCACATAATTATATCATCACATTAACCTTAGTCAATTTGAAATGTTACATTTTCTTTTTATTATAGAGCATGCTTCCTGCTCCCAGAGTTGCTCCCAGGAAGGAGGGAAGGCGGAGGTATAGTGGCACAAGCAGAAAGAGGCTCATCATTTATTGATATGCAATGTGTAAGTAGTTCTTAAACAGTCATAATCAAGTGCTAATTTGGGGTGATTCTAAATATTGTGATAACTCTAATAATTCTTAATTCTCTGGCATTGCTCAATCCAGCAAATGTAATGCTAGAATAGCAAGGTGTTTTTTTTTTCAGGCTCTTCATGAAGATTTCTATATAGTCAAGATATATGATTGCATCATGACTCCTTACAGTTTTTGCATTATTTTCATTTTTGTCATTTGATACTGTTTCCTTCAATCTGTCGGTTTTCAAGACATTACTCCTTTGTTATTTCATTTTCATTCTACTTTCTCAGGAGTCCACAAAACTTTCTCAGGAGTCCACAAATACCTTCAGTCGATGAGAGGAGCAGACAGGCTACAGCCATATTGTCATCGAAGGAAAGCAGGTTTCAGCTGGAACTCTCGATGCTGTTGATCTGTGTTTCAAAGCCTGCTATGCATACAATCTCGAGTACCAGTCACATTGCTACGAGGAACTTGGGAATTTATTCACAGCATTGTGTATGAAATGCCAGGCCAGGTAAAATGTCCAATTGTCAGAGAATTCAGGGCTTTCCAGAAAACCCTAATGACAAATAGACATTCCAACTAACCGAGAACATGATCACTTTAAAGGGAAGTCCAGTCCAAAAATTACTTGGTTTTGATAGAAGAAGAAAAATCAGACAAACAGATCCCCCCAAAAAACAAAAAAAAAAAACAAAAGGAAAATCGGACAACTAATAAGAAAGTTATTAATATTCTAGTGGCATGAAAAACTGGGGAAACAATGAAAATCACTAGACAAATTGACAAATAAGTCATGAGTTTGTGATGTCATAGGTACACAGTTCACCAACTACTTTGTTAATACATGTGTTCATAACACAAATTTTCATTTTTTGTTCAGGAATATGATCTCGTGACTTGAACCAACTCATATTTAAAGTAATGTTTTTGCATGTATACTCTAATCCAGAGTAAATAATTTTCTGTAAAAATCATGAAAATATGAATATTTATACAATATACATACAAAAATGAGTGATTGTGGAAATGTAATATTTGGAAACAATATTAATGCTTTGAAGTTCTTGAAATATTTTGTAAAGGTTTATACAAGCAGAAACATATTACTATAGATGTAACGTGGTTCAAGTTATGTAAAAGCTCATATTCTTCGACAAAATTTGAGAATTTGTATTATGAATATAAACAAAAGAATCGGTGAGTTGTGTACCTATGACATCACAAACCAGTGACTGAGTTGCCAATTTGTCTAGTGATTTTCATTGTTTCTCTAGTTTTTCATGCCACTAAGAAATCCATGACTTTCTTATTAGTTGTTCGATTTTCCTCAAATTTTTTTCATCTGTAGGTCTGAATTTTCTGCTTCTGTTAATTTAACCAAGTTATTTTTGGACTGGACTTCTCCTTTAAGAGCCATTCATTAAACATTTTTAACTCAGTGTGATCATTGCTATTTCAGACTAACACATGACATGCCCGGAATTCATGGGTATACTATCTAGAAGGTTGCTTAAAGGAAGGGACTTTATTTAATTACATGTATATTCTAATTACTTTTGTTTTCATTTAAGATATTAGAAAGGTGTAAGTTAATAACATTTTCACACAAGAATCTTAATAATCAGTGTTATTTGATCATAGTCATTAGAATGAAGAAACATCAAACTAATTATTTTCAAATTATTTTGGTAATTTAGACGATTAGGAACTTGGTACAATGACATCTTGTGTCTGCAAGTTGATATTAGATAATGAAATTAAAACAAACATAATCTTCCTGATTGAGGTTCTGAATAATAATGTGAATACTACAATCAAAATTTCAGGGCATTGTAAGCCTTCTATTTGGAGTAAAGGTCAAGTCGGCTTCAAATCGTAGACAATCGCACGACTGATGTGACGTCACCAGGATTCAGAGCCGTTTGTCCTTTTCTCCTACAAGAAAGCTTGCGACCGCCCCAAAATTTCGATTTTATTATTCATATGACTATTCAGAAACCCAATCATGTAAATTTTACATGTTTGAATGTTTACATCAAATTCTATTGGAAATTCTTCCAAAATCGGATCTACTCAGATCATATAGTGTGTCGAGAATGCATGGTTCTCTAGAGGCTTTCTTTGAAGTCCCTGATTACAAGGGGGAAAACAAAACTTAATCTCAATTCTTGGTTGTTTTATTTTGACCTATAATTTGCTGTTTAATGTAGGTATTGAGAACTAAATATAGGCATTGCCATTTATTGAGAACATGTTTTTAGTAGTAGTTGGGAACTCTTAATTTCATCATTGCCATTTTCAGACTGACTGTAACATTGTCATATAGTTTGACTTACCAGTAGATGGCTCATGGCCTTCTAGTGAGCTTTGTGTGAATTCATTACAATGGAGGAACCTTTAATTAATCGTATTCTAATGTAATAATTTTGGTTGCTTTGATTAAGACACTGGATAGATGCAATGTAAACTTGTTGCACAAAACTTAAGTTTAAGAACCTTTCAGTAATGCTTGTGAACTCAATTTGATCATTGCTTTTCAAAATTCATGATTTTAATTACAAGCCATGCCAAAAACTCATGGCTCTCTAGAGACGTTGTTTGAAGCCTATCATTAGAATGAGAGAACCTTCGATTAATCATATTCCAATCATTTTGGTTGTTCCTTTTTATACATTGGAAATGTATACATTGGCAGATATTACTGTTATAGGTCTTTGAGATAATGTTCAATTCAGACTCTAAGATATGCCAAGAATTCATGACTCTCTTAAGGCTCTTTTTCAAATCCTAATTAAAATGAAAGTACATGTACCTTTAATTAATCATTTTATAATTATTTTGATTACTTCTATTCATATATTGGAAAGGTGTACAAGGGGAAAAAAGATCCAACAGTTGTTAACACTTTAAGTCTATAAGATACTTGGATGGGGGGGGGGGGGGGGGGGGGGGGACAAACACCATAGGGGCACACACTTTTGAGGGGTTAAGATCTTTTGGTCGAAAATGTCAATTGTCATGAATAATGCTGGAAAAAAAAAAGTTTTCAGGTCTGGTCTCTGCATAATTTGTAAAAATTTAGGAATGATAACATATTTAAAATGTACTCATTACAGCCTGTAATTCATACATGTATGGCATGCCAGAAAATCATTGCTCTGTGTAGAGGGCTCTGTGTAAAGTCCGAGCTCCCTTAAGTGCAATTATTTGGTTGTTTGGATACTTTGATTGCCCTTCCCGAGAATTAAAAAGGTGGAATGCAGCTTTTCACCTCTGTTGTGAAATTGGATAAAACATTCAAGCTAGATCATTTGAATTATTAAAGAGCCATGTAAATAATCATTATATGGAGACCATTAAATTGTTTTCTATTACATTTTACAAACCTTTTGAAGAAATTTTTCAATTTCATGTTCCTTTTAATTTATAAGAGTCATCATTGATCATATTTCAGCTTTTGTGTTTTACCATAAAAAGTTAAGATGCAACTTGGTAAATTATTGTTAGGTACAGTTTGTCTTTTCTACCTGATATTTTATTATCAAGGAACGTCATTTGTTAAAATAAACACTGAACAATGTACAGTACTTTGTTTCTTTGTCAAATGTTTGATTTATTTGTGCATGTGACACATTTTTCTTACATTATCATGATTATCATAATGGTTAAGATGTATTACATCGGATTCTATGTCTTCCATATATATATATATATTTATATATATATATATATATATATATATATATATATATATATATATATATATATATACATATTTCGGTTTCGAAAAATAATCTCCAAAGCTTTGTAAGTTCTTATTTCCCACAACATGTTCTATAATCTATGTTAAAATTTTATGTTTGGTAAAAATTGCACAAAAGTTCTGAAATTTTCATCTAACATAGCATTTTACATAATATTTGTGGAATTGTTTGTTAGGTAAAATTTACACATAAATTTGAAGTACCTATATTTAACATGACATTTTACATAATTATTGTCGAATATTTTGTTAGGTAAAATTTACACAAGTTCCTATTTAACAAAACATTTTACATAATTTTGGTAAAACATTTTGTTAAGTAATATTTACACAAAAAAATGGACTTCATATTTAACATAATGATTTACATAATATTTGGGAAATATACTGTCAGGTAAAATTTACAAAAAAGTTATGGAGTTCCTATTTAACATAATTTTTTACATAATTTTTGTAAAAATTTCTCTGTGTGTATAGGCTACCTATTCCTATATCTACATCTGTAACCGTACATATTCCTATAGGCTACCTATTCCTATATCTATATCTATACCCGTACATATTCCTATGGGCTACCTATTCCTATATATATATCTATACCCGTACATATTCCTATAGGCTACCTATTCCTATATCTATATCTATACCCGTACATATTCCTATAGGCCACCTATTCCTATATCTATATCTATATCCGTACATTATTCCTATAGGCTACCTATTCCTATATCTATATCTATACCCGTACATATTCCTATAGGCTACCTATTCCTATATCTATATCTATACCCGTACATATTCCTATAGGCTACCTATTCCTATATCTATATCTATACCCCTACATATTCCTATAGGCTACCTATTCCTATATCTATATCTATACCCGTACATATTCCTATAGGCTACCTATTCCTATATCTATATCTATACCCGTACATGTTTTACTTGGGCGGCGCACTCTTACATTTTACTGTATAAGCATGAAAAATGCATTTATTTGCTTCACCATGGCACCTCTTGCCGACACACAGCATTTAAATCATCCTGGGATAGTGTCAAGGAGCTGCTGAAAGGGATTATCACTTCAAGGTTTCAAGGATATTTTTAATCAAACTTGAGCAACTGATTCATTGTACAAGAGAACTCACCTTTGCAAATACCTGCTGCATTATACAGGATTAATTTCAGACTCATTCCTATATGAAGCGTTTCATTCCAAAAGGAGCTAAATCCACATTTAGTGTTTTTGAGTAAATTAAGGTTTTTTTTTAATTTACCACTTTCCCTTGTCCACTGTTACTTTATTTTTATATATGGTAGGGCTATTGTCTTAAATTACTTCCATGATGTTTTCAAATATCTAGCAATGAATTTCAATTTTTATGAAATTTTTATAATTTTAATTTCCACGGATTTAGCTCCTTTTGGAATGAAACCTTAGTCGATTGTCTTTTTATGCACATTTAAACACCTTTAACAATCGGTATTCAACACGAAACACATTGATATTGCTAGCAGAGTACATTTTACATCTTTTCAGATGTTTATTTGTTGATAATTTTTTATTAAATAGATTTTTTAATAAATTTTTATTTTTTTTTAAAGACGAAATTTTTCGATGTTTCATTCCAAAAGGAGCTTATTCCAAAAATATTCATAAAAATATTAAAAATAGATCAATCTTATCAGAATTTTGCACTGATGATCTAGACTGGGAGCTGCACCATATTCGTAAAACTCTTAATACATGGCTTTAGGGAATGTGGTTAAATGAACAAATCCTAAATGGCAATACTGGATTTAGCTCCTTTTGGAATGAAACGGTTTTGGATTTAGCTCCTTTTGGAATGAAACCTATATTTCTAATCATTTTTTTCAACTTTCAAAAAGATATTTTTCACGCGATATAGCGCATTTAATTCCCATGTCCGAAATGCATATATTTATCTTTAAAAATCAAGTTCGGTCAAAAATGGATTTAGCTCCTTTTGGAGCTCTTCATATTTAAGTATACTGATCATACCAACCCTACAGATAAGTCATCATTGAGATTTGAAATCAATATCCTGGCTTTCTCTGAATAGTAAATAAAATCCAGGGGCGGATCTAGCTTTTTTCCAAGGGGGGGGGGGGGGGGGGTTGAGGGGCTGAGCTGGGTATTGCTAGGGGGAGGGTGTGGGAGGGGGGATACCACCCTCCCACAGTAGGGAGATTTTTCATTTTTAGGGTTGCCAGCTTGCGATTTTAAGCATACTTGCATGCTCTATTTTAAATTCTATTATAAATGTTGACTTGGCAGTCCAAGGGGGGGGGGGGGGGGGTTAAACCCCCTAACCCCCCCCCCCCGTAGATCCGCCACTGAAATCATGATGATCTCGTGATCAAACATATATTTTCTGTCAAACTCAAATTGCTGAAACCTTTTTTTTTTGTAGATATGCTTTTAAAGTTAAGAACACCACGTGCCACAACTATTGCTATTTTACCTAGTGGATGTAGACAGACACGTGATATATAAAAGCAATAAGTTGTTGAAGGACACATTAAAATCTTTATGCGGTTTAATACCTTCTATTACAAATCAACCCACGGTTCATATAATTGTATACCAAAGTAATATCAAACTTGCCATTATCTTGAGCAATCACACCTCCGGTCAGACACGATAAAACTATGAACCAGTATAAAATCATCGTGAAGATGAACACAACAGTTCCGTATCTCGACAAACAACAACTAGTAAATGAAAACGAGTGTTATCTTGTGCCAGATGTGATCATAGCACTCTAGTGCAGATGTGTATTGGCAACTAAAATGGCAGTGAAAGGATTTTAATAGTCGGGCGGGAGCAAGCCTAGGCCAGAGAATTTTTTTTTTTTTTTTTTTTTTTTTTTTTTTTTGGGGGGGGGGGGGACAAAGTGCATAATCAAGCCGCCGTATCAATAGTTTTGGGGGGTTTTTTTACCATGATAACATGACCATCCCTTCCCCAGAATGATGCAAACCTTCTGCATTTCTCTTCTTTAGGAATAAAAAAGTGAAAAAATGGCCCACACCATTTCTGAATTAAAAAAAAACGGTACTCCGTCTTTCAAAAATTTGGCGATGGCCACGATCAGTTTTCTCCCCCATTCCCCCTCCCCGACTAAAAAAGGGTCCAAACATTGGGACTTGAGTAGTGGCGTATAAAGGGAAGCAAAGACACGAGGGAGAAGGTTTGCCAAAAACGACAGTTAATTCCATCGAAGTGGGGGTTGTCTTGCCCTCCCCAAGCACTATACTCCATTGTGAACTTTTCATAAGGATCTGGTTTAATATTGCACCCCCCCCCCCTTTGGGCCCCCAGGAGCCCAATTACAGTGCTTGCGCCGGATGTTAGTTTTTCTAAATACGCCACTGGATTTGAGTTTGATGGAATACGATTTTGAAGGGGGGGGGGGCACAATATCAAATGTCCCCTCCCACACGATTTTGGGTCTTTTATCATACCAAAAATAAACCACTAAAAACCGAATTTCGATGTCCTATTGAAGTTAAAAATGGGAGTACACCCCAAAATATGAACACGTTTGATCTACTTCTTCTTCTTCTTCTTTCTTTCTTTGCTTTTCCCCCTTCGTTTGTTGTTGCTTGCTAGCCAGATAATTGTGGAGTACTATGTGTCCCATCCACGTTTAAAGACCAATTTCCGCCAATTGTTAATAGTCCTGGAATTTGTTATTGCCGGACAATCGATTTGAATCAATAAATGATAGCTATTTTGATAATCTTGCTTTGTCTTCTTTTGTCTAATCTCAGGACATCTGCCTAGAATCCAAACGTGTTTACAACGCTTTCCTACAACCCTTTCACACTTTTTCAATTCTGTGCGTCAGTTGGTGTGTTTTTTTTTTTTTGATTCTGCAAAAAGATTTATTGCGCATTATCATGTATTTTGGGGTGTATCATTTTAATTTCAATTTGTTTTGTTACGATTATGGCATAGTTGTAAAACACTTTTATCATATCTTGTTGTTCGTGAATAAATCATTCATGCTAGCGTGTGTGTGTGTAATTGTTTTTTTTTTTACAGACGTGTATCAATCAATGATTATTTACGTCTGGGGACCGACCTTTAACGTCACCATCTGAAAGACGTGACGTATCTAAGCTTTCACATGACCTTGTTTCATTCCATAATATCTCAATTTATTTTAACAGCCTTCTAACTCCTTGTCTCATGATAACTAAAAGCTCGCTGGATTGCACCATTTCACTTGCATAATGTGCATACTAAGGTGTTTTCCTCGAATAGCGCATGAACTCAAAGGTTTACTGACTTTAAAGACTGAATATATACAATGAAGGATACATGTATTGAGAATTACCAAAGTAACTGATAGTAGATTTTCATAAAAAAAGATATCTTCCCAAATAAACTTTTCCAAAAAAAATTTGAATGACTCAATAAAAAGGCTTTCCTTAAATGAGGGATGTGGATGAAACTGAGATTGTGCCAGCATAGCAAAGAAAATATCATAAATTATGCTTGTAATAAGCCTATTCTTGAGTTTGAGTTGACATTAACACCTTTCCTATTCATATGCACAAAATCAAATGAAATAACAAAGCAATTGTTTTCAAACTGGAATAACATATGCATAATTGGTTTTGACCCACATTCGTTGCTTCAGCCCAAACTTGGTACAAGAGGATTTTGACAATACTTTTTTTAAAAGCCTGCTGCTCAGTCATCCGTTGCAGCACGGTTATGAATAAGATATCATTTGACAGAATATAAGTTGCTCTTTACTCTAAAATAGACTTTAAACCCATAGAGGTTTATAAGTGTTTAATTAGAAGCTACCAAAGTTGGGTATACTTTTTATTGATACGCACTGTATATATATATATATGTATATGCGTGCATGCTGACTGATGAAAATTAAGATCGATTTGTCATGTCATTTGGGTATTTTGGGGTAACCTGTAAATCAATTAATGAATAATGTGATAATCTTTCTCAGTCAATTTCATGCACTAATTTATTCAAGGCGGCACTAAGTTTATGTGAGACAGTGCCAAATCCTGTGAGATGTCTTGAGACGGCGCAATTTTTTTGTGAGATGGCGTTGATTACGTGAGATAGCGCCAATGGATATGGGAGATGGTGCTATGGAAAAAATAGGAGGAGGTGTGCCCCCGGCCACCTCCTGGATCTGCTACTGACCAATTCCCCCCCCCCCTCTCTCTCTCTCTCTCTCCCTCTCTTCTTCTTCTTTTTTTCTTTTCTCGCCATTCGATGGGGAGGGGGACGTGGAGGTGGTTCATTCACTTGACTCTCAATCAAAAGGTTGAGGGTTCGAATCCCAGCCCGGTTCTAATTTCCTTTGGCAAGACATTAATCCACATTTGCCACTCTCCACCCAGGTGTAAATGGGTACCTGATATGCTAGAGGGTTACATATTCGGCCGCCAAGTTATGACCGGGGTTATAATGTTGGAGCGCCAGGAGCGTCATAACGTGACGGACATGAGCGCTATACAAGAAGCCACCATTAATGTTATTATTATGCTCGTAGCTAGGAAACTGTTCATAATTATGTAATTTATTCTTTTCGACAAAAAACTATACCATTTTAATACTCATCTCTCTCTCTCTCTCTCTCTCTCTCTCTCTTTCTGTCTTTCACTCCTGTACTCATATCCTATTCATTTTTGTTGCTTAGTGTAATACAGCGATATTCTAAAATTAAATCGATTCATTTTCACTTTTGTCAGAGGGCGGCCTTGTGAGCTGATGCTCTGAGGCATCGATTAATATAAGGTTCAGTGCGGCTCACACGAGGTATTGGTTCACTAGCGTGGATCACCCCTACCATTGTTAAATTCAATATGATTAACGCTGCAATCAGTGAACACCCGAATGGCCTGGCAAGGATACGAAGCTCCATCGTTCTTTTCCCATTCACTGGATTTGTATACGAGGTTCTCTCGTTAGGCGCTAAGGAATCTCGGTTTCTACTATGCTCAAAACTAGAGTCCCGAACGCAGCTTGTATACAAACTGAATTTTGAATTTTAAGTGCTCGCTCATTACAATTAAATACTCTTAGAGAAAGCTTTACACTGCAAAAACCAGGGTGTTAATTCAACACCATCTCGGTATCAATATTGGGCTACACCAGAAAAGTGTTAAAACAACACCAGTTTGATATTGGGCTACACCAGATAAGTATTAAAACAGCACCAGTTAGTGTTAAAACAACTCCAGTTTGATTCGAGGCTGGTGTTGTTTTAACACTTATCTGGAGAAGCCCAATATAGATACCGAGATGGTGTAGAATTAACACCATGGTTTTTGCAGTGCATGTGAATGATGACGACATTGATGAAATATGAAGTGTGAAATTATAATTTAAGGGAAATTTAAGTAGATTGGGGAAAGTTTGAAAGAAATTTGACAAGCAATAAGAAAGTTTTGAATTATTGAAATGTGTTATCTCTATACACTTCCATTTTCTCCAACCAGTGGCTTATAATTATATCTACGGGGGAGGCAGGGGGGGGGGGCACGTGCACCTGACGGCACTTGAAAGGGGCGCAAAAAACGCAAAAAAAAAAAAAAAAAAAAGAGAGAGAAGAAGAAAAATGAAGGATTATGCGCCCCAATCCGCAAAGTAAATACTTTAGAAATACATTTTTTTGAGGGATAAAAGTATGAAAATCTTCTAAGGCTTGGTCGTTTTGCTTACTTGCATAATGATGTTGCTCCAAGATATTATTGTATTATCAGTGTAAGATATAAATAACGTTTTCTCGTATATTGAGCCCAGACTTGAAGAGTCCCAGAACCAGACCTAACAACTCTGGCCCGAGTCAAGTCCCATCCACCAGACCAAAGGATTGCGCAACCTTAATTCACGTAGGAAAGAGCAAAATTCCCACTCCAAAGAATTATACCACAGAGAATAGGATGAAGTGTATATAAAAAGAAAAGCATTTCAAATGAACATTTAAAAGAAATCTCAACTTTCGGTTGTTTTGCTAAATTCCTCGACAATTTCTGAAGCGTTTTCGTTAATTTGGCGCACTATTTGAGAAGAAAATGAATAGAAAACCGCTTATAAAAGTTTCAAATTCGAATCTCTATCCCTCGACTGCAGTGCTCAGTTGCGAATTTTCCTTGGTAAAATGCATAAGAAATTGGGTTTGGGGGGTCGAAAAAGCAAAATATCTACCTCTTGGTAGCTTTGCTCTCTCGCTTGTACAACAATGTAGATTGGGCAGGTGGGGAGCAGGGGGGGGGACTTCTTTCTTGGCCCCGGGCGCCATAATCCCTAGATACGCCACTGGCTTCAACACAAAAAAATGACTGAAATGACAAATTTTTTTTCTTTTGGGAGGAACTTTATGAATATGCTTCCTACAATATATTTTGATTACTGTCTAGAGGAAAAAGGCGCTTAGGAGAAAACCGGAATTTGATAATATCTTAGTGTACAACAAACTGGAGAATTGACCGTCACAATCGACTCACCAAAGTGAACATGAGATTCGATTAGATTTAGTGATCTAATTTTTTCAGACATTCATTAACTAATGGTTTAATTTCCCCTCAATGAAAATACATTTTGCCTTTGTATATTAAACTATGATTTTACATTTCATATTTTGTCTTTGTCCTCATAATTCATGATAAAGGTTTTGTAAGTGTATTTTGTAGTTAATTTTAATGGTGCTACCGGCTAGCGAGCACTTTATTCAGTGCCGAGTAAAGCAATTTAAGAGATTTTTTTTTTATTTATCTATTTATTTGTAGTTTTATTTATACAGGGTAGCATTGTCAGTTTCAAAACTGCTTTCCACAGCGGTCCTGTCAACATTCATAATGTACAAAACCAATATTTTTAAAGATTGAAAAAAAGAGGAAAAAATATAATCCATTGTAAAAATTGGTTACAGAAAAATCAATTAATTTACATATATACAAAATACAGATTTGAAGAAAAACTAAGACTATTCTATCAGAATTGAGAAAAAAATAAAGATAAGATTGAAATACACACACCAACAGTAACAAAATAGAAACGATTTAAAAATAAACTTAAGCTTACTGTTTAGAGCTAACATTAAAAATCAGCGATTTGGAAACACTTTAGAAAATAATTACATATTCCGGTGTTGATCATATCTAAATATTTTGTTAAAGGGAAATCCAACCTTAACAGCAAGTTGCTTTGAAAGAAAGAGGAAAAATCAGAGAAGCAGACTGGTGAAAGTTTGAACGAAATCGGACAAGTAATAAGAAAGTTATGAATTTTTGAAAGTTGTAATCACTATACATATGGGAATTTCAAATTGGCCGAATAGGTAATGTCACTGTGATGTAGCTGTGGACAACTCCCCCATTTGCTCTAACACACAAAATGACTAAAATGTCACTTTTTTCAAAATGTATTTCTCAGTAGGATCTTTTTCTTTCATGAGGACCAATAACAATATGCTATCTCCAAAATATTTTGAGCACTGCCCCGAGGATAAAAGCCCCTAGAAGAAAACTGCAAATTAATGATATTTTTGTGTACGACAAATGGGAGAGTTGTCCACAAAAATGTCCCAATCGAATCACCAAATTGCCAATTTGAAATTCGCATAGATGTAATGATGTAATTTTTCAACTGACATCCATAACTTTCTTATTCCTTATCCGATTTCTTTCATACTTTCACCATCCTGTTTTTTCTTATTTTTCTGCTTTCACACAAATCATATCATTACCAAGGTTGGATTGCCCTTTAATGACATGTAGATCAAGTATCAATTTGGATTATTCAGTGACAATTTAAAGCATGCAACGACCGACTATTTCTTTGATTCACACTAAGGCTGTTCCATCCTGTATATCTTATGTATTCAAAAGTACAACTAGCAACATTGTTAAATAACCTTATCGTGTTATTAATTAAGCCATGAATCGAGAAACTTGTGTCAAAGGAATGAATCGGCCTGGTAAACAAATATTTCAAATAATCGAGTGAGAGATCGTTCAGACATTTATACACTTAAATCATTCTATGTTGATTCCATTGTGAAATTTTGCTAATGAAACCCCATCAGAATTGTGTTCCCCCGTTTTTATATTACAATGTAATTGCGACCTCACAAATTTTGAATATTGTTTGCTCGATCGCTTCGCTCGCTCGCTCAATATTCAAATCATACTACAAAACTGCAAAGCATGATGCTAAAGTTGTATCTTGGACATGTAAAGAGAAAAAAAAACATACATGTTTGCACACCCTCACCACAATATATATATATATATATATATATATATAGATATAGATATAGATAAATATATATATATATATATATATGTGTGTGTGTGTGTGTGTGTGTGTGTGTGTGTTCTCTCTCTCTCTCTCTCTCTCTCTCTCTCTCTATATATATATATAATGTGAGAAATCAATTGAACTGAATGAGAGAAATAATTTGCGTAGCTAAATATATTGTTCCTCCTTACTGACTTTCTTTTTTGTGGAAATAACTGCAGGGTTTGCAAAACTATCTCCGCCGGGAGTCGAATCCGGGTCTTTGGCACTGTACGCCAAACGCCTTAACCACTAGACCATGGAGGCGGGTTGAGTTGTATTCGGCTCCACCAGGTACAAACACCGACAGGCTTTTCTTTCAGGGACAAGGGAGTATCAAACAATGAAAAGCCACGTGCCTAACTAGATCCATGGCGGATTCATGTATTAGAATTAATTAATTATTTACAATGTGTGAGAAATTTGTTCTAATACTATAACATCGGCAACTCTCGTGGGTAAATTTACATAATGTAAGAAATCAATTGAACTGAATGAGAGAAATAATTTGCGTAGCTAAATTCATTGTTCCTCCTTACTGACTTTCTTTTTTGTGGAAATAACTGCAGGGTTTGCAAAACTATCTCCGCCGGGAGTCGAACCTGGGTCTTTGGCACTGTACGCTAAACGCCTTAACCACTAGACCACGGAGGCGGGTTGAGTGGTGTGTGTGAGAAATTTGTTCTAATACTGATCAGAGGAGCAAGGTTCCGACGAGATGCAGTGTTTACACTAGATGTAGTAAAAAATATGAACTTCACAATGTCATAAAGGGGGTCGTTTCATCAAACCGTCATAACGACAAGATCAGCGACATCTCGACGATGTCGCTCAACTTGTCCGCTAACTGTTTCACAAAACCGTATTTGCGAAGATCAGCTACAACTTCCCTGTCATAACTTTTTAGAACGCCATCACAAGCCAGCTTTTAGTTAGTCTATGGGCTGCGAGAAAATGAAAAATGTAAGTTAAGAGAAATTTTTTTTCCTGATCTCCAAGCACATATCTTTATCATTCTTTTTATCACATAGTTTTATTAATGTTTTTATTATAATATTTTACAGACGGACAACATGTTTTTATGACTTCTTGACCCCCCATCAAGTAAATGAGATTAATATTAAAAATACCCACATCGTTCTACCATAGAAAAAGCGTCTAAAACGGAACAGTCTGTATATACAGACCAATTTAAACGACGATAATTTATCATGTATGTATTTTACCTTTATTTTTCCCTTTTTACCCAATACTTTGATATAAACAATATCAAATGTATTTTTTATAACTGAATATTAAGAATTGGGTCATAAAATATGTTAATTTATTCCTTTTTTCTAAAGTGTACAAGATTTGGTTCTTCTTTCCCTAATTAGTCAATTACGGTATCCTCTTATTTACAAATCTAGATTCGTATATCGCAAATGCATCCTCAAGTTTTCTCAATTTTATAAATTCTGAGATGCCATAAATATTAAACACATCTTTTTATGTAAACGGGATGTTTTATCATCAGTATTAATTTTCGCTGCCTTTTTTTGACATTTTGGAACAGTTTGGAGAAAACTGAGCCTCAAAGTCTGTTTGGGTAATTGACGATAAATCCAATGGACTGTGATATAGACTAGGTTTTTTAGCCGATGAGTATCGATATCATTGAGTTGTCGTTTATCATGTCTTCGTGAAACAGTTTGTCAAGTCCATGACAATTCCGTAGATCGCCGACAAAGTGCGGTAATACAGTCATATTTAAATGAGGACAAGGCTTATCAGATTGTCGTATAGATATTTTACGACATAATTAGTCCTGGTCTTAATCTCAGATTAAGCGTTACAAGTAGGAAGTCTTTTATGTTCAGTTTGTTTGAGAATACCAATCCATACTATTCAACATATCGTAATGGGGTGTCACACAAAGATTCTTAATGATGTAAAAAAAAAAAAAATAATAATCCTGCGTTCATGAGAATAATAAACGAAGATGGGTGATTGTAAAAAGAATATGATTATAATAAAAATAATGTTATAGAAGGACATTTCTCAGAATTCAGATTGAGGGTGCAGAGTCATAATGAGAGAAGAGAGAGAGAGGGAAAGGAGACAAGGACAGGAAGGAGGGAAAGAGGGGAAAAGAGACGGAGAGAAAAAGAAAAAGATGCTCAGGGTATATGGTCATTTACTTTATAATATAATTCAAATACATTTATCTATTTAGAGAACTTTACACCTATTAAAAAGTTGAGAGAAAAGAATATAGTAAACAAATCGATCCACAGTGCATTTAAAGAAGGTATGAGTTTTGAAATGAAATATTTCTGTTTCGGAAGTCTTTTAATTTTGTTATCTTCTTTCATTTTATGAAAAGGTATTATGTCAAAGTTTGGTTCTTGAGGGCCATTACATTTTTCGATATGAGAGCTCAGTTTTATTTGTTGATATTGTTCTTGGCGTATATTTGTTGCCTATGTACAGTGAGTCTGTGTCGAAGTGTGTCTCCTGTTTCGCCTATGCATTGTTCTCCACAACATGGCAGATGATAGTTATGAGATTCTGTGTAGTACATTTGAAGGGGAATGATATTTGGAACGAAGATGTTTGTAAACATAACTTTGATGCATGAAATGGTATTCTCTTCTTTTTTCCCTTGTTGTTTTTATTCTGTTATTTTTTCTAAGGTTTCATTTAAATACCGAACAAGTGTTCTCAGAATAACATTTGTATTGTAGCGGGTTGCTGTTAAGTGCCTAATTCAAGTAGCGGGTTGCTTTCAATTAGCAAATCGCTAAGATGCTCTTCCGCCGATTGTCAATTGTCCATATCTCTCCTCGCCTTTCGTGTTTGTATGTGATTGTTCTTGTGTTTTCGTCTCTAATGACTTGTTTTGTCATGTCCTTTAGTTTTTCTGCACATCTCCTAACACCTTCTCTCTTCTTAGTTCTCTATTGTATGTTACATTTTCCATCCTCAACCTTAACTCCACCGGAGATTTCTATAATTCCGTCATGATGACTGCTAATGAAAATGTTCCTTTTCAAACCTTAGATAATGATGAATTGTATGACACTTTTCAGTCTGTTCTGAATACAAACTTTACTAACAACTCGAGTAGCGCTTTTCATGAATCCGTTGTACAATCCATGAATTCCCAAAGTCAAAATCTTTATACTGTCTCTGACCCAAATGATAATACATATCAGCATACACCATCATTCTATTATACGGAAAGACAGCTTGCATCTGAACACCTAAGTAATGATTTTCTAATGTTACACTGCAACATTCGCAGCGCCAACAAAAATTTCGATGCATTTTCGTTCCCTTCTAATGAATTCTAAACTCATTTACTCTATAATAGGATTATCAGAAACCTGGTTTACCAATAGTACCCAATTATCTTTTTATTCATTACCTGGATATGATCTGATTACAAACAACAGAATAGGAAAAGGAGGGGGAGGTGTCGGCTTGTTTATATCGCAACATTATGAGTACAAGTTGAGGTCTGCATTGAATTACATGAATGACTTTATAGAAACTCTTTTTGTAGAAATTATTATTCCAGGTGATAAAAACATTCTAGTTGGAATCATCTACAGGCCACCCAATTCTTTATTTGCCGAGCTTACCTTTCGAAGGTAGAATAGAAATCCTTCATAACCTTACTAATAAAAGCGCAAAGAACCTAATGCTTATTGTCTTGTAAATTTCTTTTAAAAAGGGGACAGAAGGCTTTAGGCTATAGTTATTTTCTGTTCCTGACATTCCAGTGGTTGTATTATCTTTATTTTGTCAAATGTTTTTCGACTTCTTAATATTTTCTTTGCCAAATAAAATGATAATAATAATAAAAGTTCAGGACCATCCATCCAAAATGTATTCTCTTGAAGAATAATCAAACTCAAACCAATTCATCATATCTATTTATTCTTTGCTCAGTTGGCAAGAGATGATGCTTACACGAATCATTATATACACTACCTTGATCTTTCGACAAGAACTTGAGCGATTCTTTAAAATTCTCTTAATTGCAGCCAACATGGTCATCATGCACAGGATTAAGTAGTTTGTATTGCACGACCATTTCTGATTAAAATGAGCCATCTTCTTGAAATTCTGAAATGGCATTGTGCAGAGCAGTGTTGCTGCAATCAAGGATTTGTAACTCCTTGCTGCAACCAACACCCTTGTTAATTTGAAATTCAGACTCTCAGAGCAAGGAGTTATCACAGAACTCCTTGCTCAGAGTAGGCCCTCTTTGCTCATGCTGAATTACAAAACAAAATTGTTATTAAAGACCTTTCCTTGCACAAAAAATTCCAGCACTATGTTGATGGTCTTAAACTTTTGCAAATGATTGTAGATGCGACACAAAAGAAGAATAGACCGTCTCGCTGCCATTATGAGGATATCGGCTGCCCGAATATCGGAAATCTCGGGGGCCACAACCCACTTCCCCTCCCCGATGTACAAAATTGAAAGCTTGTGAATTGACTAAAACTATCAAAAATTACTAATGAATCAACTTAGACTATCAAAAATGACTTGTTGGTGAACACCCACATTATTTATCCTCTATGCTTCTAGACCCCCTCCCCTCACACACACAAACACACACAATACACAAACCCACGCACACACATCCCACACACACATACATACCCTCTAGCACTGGTGTGCATGCTTTTACCAGCCCAGGTACGGTTAAAATTCGTTTTCCCGTTATTCATGGTCTGGATACGCCACTGCATATTAACAAATTAATCATATATTTATGATCTACTGTTTGGATCTACTGTTAAGATCTACTATAGGATCTACCGATTGGCTACCAGTTTAAAAAAGTATAATGTACAAAAGTGCACTATTTGGTTATAAATGTACACATAATGTTGCCCCTGAATATTTGTCTTCCTTGCTACAATCTTCCCGTCACTCCACTTACAAACTTCTCTCAACAATACAGACACAACGGCTCTCTATGTGCCTAGAATGAATTTCAAAATGGATGAGCGAAGTTTTCATTACAGTGGTACGGTTGCATGGAATGGGCTACCATGTGAATTACGCTAAACTACGCAAGTCGAATTATTTAAGAAGCATCTTAAAACATACCTATTTACTTTGTAATTAATTGCATTACATTTGCGTCATATTTCTTTGTTGAGCTTAATTCATTGATTAATTTACTTTGTAAAGTGCTTTGATTAGTAATATATTGGATATTGTGCTATAAAAGAAACAATTTATCATTTTTATCATT